>JAOTRQ010000020.1:311075-326117 GCA_028565875.1 Hoplisoma paleatum
AGCAAGATCCTTAACCCTGTCTGCTCATTGTAAGTCGCTTTGGATAAAAGCGTCGGCTAAATGCAATGTAATGTAATTTTATCTTATGTTTTTAGTTCCTGTTACGTTTTATGAGTAAACATTGTATCATCAGTTCTGTAAAATGCTCTTCATCTACAGAAGTCCCGAAACGAGCATGGCTGGAGCACGTTAGCTGGATCGGGACATTATATCAGAAGCTTCCACTGATAAGAAAGCAGGAGAAGGAGCTCGTGAACGTGGAGAGACTGAGGTACGATTTTAGTGCCGCCATTAGGAACTGGTGGTGTACAGTGCAGACATGTACTTGCTGTAGTGCACAAAAAGGGTCCATGAAGATACTGGCGTGGAGGAACTACAAAACTACCGTGAACATACTTTCTTTGTTCTGACCGTGTATCCATGGGTTTTACTCTGAGGGCTCCAGGTTCCTTCTACAGTCCAAGAACATGCAAAAAACAACGAAGTTCGATATAAGGATGTGTGTCGATGTAAACTTGTCCAATGACATCGTCTTACATTCTAGAGTAAAACATGATGAACAAACAAACAAACCATTTTCTATCTTCACTGTTTTGCAGGAAGAGCAGAGCTGTGTTCGAGACCTGGTTCCTGCTTGTTCAGTGTGGACACTGGGTGGACGTAGCTGCTGAACTACTGGTTTCATTAGGATCTGAAGAATCGGAGAGTCTGCTCTTTCTCCTAACATTTTACCACAATCCAACCAACAGAGGGCACCAGAGTACTCAAGCAACTGTCAGTGAAGCTGCTATACAAGTAGGTTGTTGCACCACCATAGTTAGTGATCCCATGATCTCCATGACCACATACACAGTTCTCTCCTCATCACTCTTCTCTCAACACTCTTCTGCACATGCTCAAATAAACCAGTTCAACTTCACTTCCCTGAATAAACTCGGTCCTGATGCCGTCCGGTTTTGCCACCTCTGGATGCATCTTCTCCTTTATTTATTAAACGTACATCTTCCACGTGTCCTGTGTTTTAGGCTTTTAGTCGCTGCACTTAACCCCAAGCAATCTTCGATCTCAAATCACTTCAGTCACTCTCAACCATCCACTCCAGTCCACACCCGAAATTATTCAACTCCATTTTTACAGCCTCGGCTCTCATTCATACCCATGTGCCCTCGCTGGCTTCTCTCTTAAACTTCTCTATTCTCAACACAATACAATAGTAAATAACTCCTTATTCTCACATTTAAAAATAAAATGCGCTTGTTTTAAAAGCAAAAGGATGTGAAACGAGCGTACAACACGTCTGCTAACGTTAACACAATTTTAGAATGAATCCTTCATATTTAAAACCAATTTACGGTGTGGAACGCACATTTAAACACAACAGTGAACACTCGCACCAGGGGGCAGTAGTTAGCACACATTCTCGCCTAACCCCAGCTGCTATTGGTTTATAAACCAATACAGTGGTTTGTGTGTCCTAGTGGCTGAGATCTAGGTACTGCTGTGCTTGCAGAAAACCCAGATGGATGCTATACTTCTAAACTTATACAAAGCGACTTACAGTACAGTAACGGTCTGCGCTATTGAGGGTTAAGGGTCTTGCTCAAGGGCCCAACAGCATCAACATTGGTCAGGTTTGTGCGATGTTGTGATCTTGTGAAAAGTCTGTCATGAGGAAACTACTCGGATGTATTGTTAAATGTAACAATGCAACCATGAAATGTTACTATTAATCATTTTAGTCGTAGTAATGTGAAAAATAAAACTTGTTTTGTTAGATGGAGGCGAGGCAGACATGCAGTGCTCTAAGGAACCTCTTCCTTACCCACACTGCCTCAAGTGAAGAACGTGTCATCGGTCTGCTGTCTTCCAAACATTCAGCTAATCTCGTTCTTCATCTTCTGCTGAACTTTGCAGTCTTTTCTCAGGCCTCCATTAACATTGTGACACAAGTCATACAGAAGGTTGGTGTTTTGGTTTTCTCCCATAGTCCAAAAACGTGCACAGGTGACAGGTGTTTGATCTCCAGATTTTACATCCTAATCACCTGCCTTTGATTATGAGATGCTCTTCCTCCAGCTTGTTCTCTGTCTGTGTCCGTGTGTGTATGTACCTTTAGATGCTGATTAAAGCCGGTCTGAAGTACAGGGGGGTGTCGCTGCTGCACTCGATGTTACAGAGACTGAATGGAGACGCTACACTGACCGCCAGGCTCAGGACACTGGAGAACGGACTTAACACAGCGTAAAGCTCCGGGCTGCACACCAGTACTGGAACATGCCCAAACGCAGACGAGCGGTACCATGTTTATTAGGACAAGGATTCCTGGCGTGGTTCTGTTTCACAACGGCTTGTTGGAAATGGCATTTATATGCCGAGCACAGCTGCTGGTTTTATTTTGAAAGCTGGGGGCAATATGTCACGATAAATCAGGCCAAATAATAATAAAAAACCTCACACGTCTACAGCACAGTAGTTCCTCAGAGTCTGGAGATGAGGCGTAGAGCCCGAGGTGAAATCATTTCATTCATATTATTTGTTTATTTGTTTGTTGTATGGTTGATGATTGTTGTACATTATACAAGTAAAGGTTTATGTACAGCTCTTCTTGTTATGAAACGGATATATTTCATAATCACTGTTCCCATTTCCACTGCAGTATAATAAGTACACATACAAAAAAAAGCTATTTTATATTTCACCAGAAGATGGCAGTAGACAAAGCACAAGTTCAAGAGTTTAACCGTATAAACTGCTAAAAAGATCCATGAATGAAATGAGGAGTGTTTAATGTTTAGTTCCAGATCCTTAAAAAACTTAAGAATACAGGGGTATTTAGTATGTTCTCTACAAAAATATGTAAAATACTTTAGTAGGTCCAGGTGATGGTTTCAATCATATCTGGCTGAATTTTCGAGCCCTTGTACATTTTCACCTCACTGAATTTGACCCTCTCAGCAAAAAGTTTGGACACCCCTTGTCTTACCCGAATGGATCTAAATTTTAAAAACCTGATGTTACAAATCTTAAAAAAATAGAAATACATGAACTCCCTTTTCTTTTCATAACTTGATGTTTCGTCTTTATCGTTTTAGGTGTAAATAAAGATGTTGTAAGATTTCCTGTATTATGTGTAAATAAAGATCCTGATACAGTAAATAAACATCCATAAGATGTCCTGCAGTCATGTAACCAGTGTTTCTTTCTCTAGTCCAGCAGCAGAATTAGCAGGAAGCGTTGATGGTACTTATGGAACTCGAGCTCTTCTGGTCTTGTATGAAGTTATGACTCGATCTAAAAGCCTCCGTTGTAAGTGCTGTTCCCAGTCGGCTTCAGTCTTTTAGCAAACCTCTTCCTCTGAAGATCGATTTTCCTCCATCGCTTGAATTAAAGTCGAAGGTAAAAAGTTCTTTCCTCTTCTACAAGGACATTATCTCTCATCTAATAATAACCCAGAGCACTTCGACATTGTACATTACATTGTACTTCATAATAGTATAAGAATAATCTATTATGTTTATTAAAATTTCAACCCTATTTTTTAACCCTAAGTATTAAGTAAAGACCTTTAAAGTAGTCATTTTCTTTCTTCGTTATATATTTCGATTTCGTAAAGTTGGGCGATGTGGCCAGAAATGTTTTCAGAATAATTCTGACTATAGATTTACTAAGTGGTTCACACAGGGTGAGGTTTAGTGATTATACAGTTTTACTGAGGGTGGAGGGAGCTGAGGGTCATTATTTTTTTTGTTAATATATCTGTTTCTGTCTATCATCTATAGATATCATCTACAGATCTATAGGTCTGTTTAGCATCTGTCTGTCTTTCTGACTGTCTTTGTGTCTGTCTGTCTTGTCTATTGGTTTTTGTCTGTGTGTCTGTTTGCACTAGTGAGGTAGACGAATATAATGGAAAGTATGTTCGAAGCTTATCAGTGTGTTTCTACATTGATTATATGTTTATAGTTATTCCCCAGCTCTTGTTGTTGCAATAATTTTACTTTAATAGTTAAAACACACACTACCATATAACATGAATGGAAAAAAACCTAATATTTTTCATTCAATTATAGTACAAATGTTTAATTTGTGCGTGTGATATCTTCCAGCTGCATCTGTTGTTGTGAAGAAGAACCGTGCTCGATAGATCCAGTCGGATTTTAGAGTCCCCCGAGAGTCCTAAAGGAGAAAAATCATAAAAGTGAGTGTCAACTTTATGTTCGGAGAATTGACCTGATTCTACTAAATCAAGGCTGCTCATTGTTGCCCCCTAGTGTGTGCAAATGTGTGTCATTGCTAAAAGAAAAGGTTTTAATTCTCCACAGCAGCTCTGCCGATCTAATTACTCTAAAATGATACTGAACCAACTTACACGTCACTTGAATAGATGTTAAGACAAATTTTATGTTCAGTTGAAGAACACAAACGTTCTGAAAAGAACCGTCAAAATGCTCAGACCTGACTGTAACAGCAACCTTATAACACCTTATAACAGAAGAAGATTTCTCACACCGGACTGATGCAGTATTAATATTCTCAACCGAGCTACAAAAACCCCATTCAATTGTATACTTGATGTATTATCATACCAGATCGACATATGATTGCAGGTTCGAGGGTTTGTGGACCAGACTCCTGTTCCTGCTGAACTGAGCCAGCGTTTCTGCAGTAACTGTAATCAGCTCAGTAGGCACGGGAGGCCAAGTCCATCTGTTTCAACACCGTCCGTAAAGCTCAACACAAGCAGCCCTAAACGGGCCTCAGAACATTCGTCAGAGGCGAATAATCGCCACTACGGAAGATGCTTAGCACTTCATTTCCCTCGGAGTATCACTTAATGATATTTTAAGTAGGTCCTGGTCAAAGTCATTTCTTTCCCGCGTACATTTTGATGGTAATGCATTTTTAAGCAGGTTCTATAAATAGCCGTTTATGAGGCCGACTTCATATTTAACTTGTCATGGTTTATTCCAATGGTGGGCCGTTAACTGTCCGCTAGTTTGACGTGGGTCCCGTCTGTGAGCCGTCTTCTCCGGTCTAAAAGTAGATTTGCTTTTTTAAAGCCTTGCAGATGTTTCCATCTCTGTGGAAACATGTCTCTTGGCTTTCTAAACCACCTGTGTTGAGCGTTTCTCAGAATTCCACCTCTATTCTAGTGACAAGACTAAGCAGATCTGGTTTATGTGCTGCGCCGGTTGTAAATCCGAGTTTCAACATTTACATTTTTCACATTTAGCAGACGCCGTTTCTAACTGAACACTATTTTGAGCAACTAAGAGTTAAGGACCTTGCTCCGGGAACCAATAGTGACAACTTTAAAGATGAGGCTGCTCCCACCTAATGGCAATATGAAGTAAGGACAAAATACAAGCAGTGAATTATACTTGAATTTGTACTAGTTGCAGAAAGTATGTAAATCCTTTTTTTTATTTTACCCGTTTCCAGTCGTACCCGAACCTTGGGTGCTCTGCGGACCACTATTGTTGATGTTTGTTTTCTCCAGGCACCTGCGTGGAACTGCATGTAGTTACAGGACAGTTTTATATGTCCAGTCAACCTGTGGAATAAAAATTTGTGATCGATCGTATGTGACATAAGTACCAGGCGCTGCTATGGCAACCCTTATCAAGGCACTTAACCCTCAATTGCTCAAAAATGGTGTCAAAGAATAGAGTATTATATTTAATTCTTTACTGTGAATGTTTTTTATTACCCATTGTTTCAGCAGTGGGGGCAGGAAGTTTTTTTATTTGTATATTTTTGCCTGGCCGCAGGTTTTATTATAAACACTTCACTTCTTTCACCATAAGCAAGAAAAAAAATCCTGCTCTTTCATCACACTGCTCTTTTCTTCCGTTTCCTTTTTTCAGCCATGCTCTCATCAAGTGCAGAACTTAGCCACTGTGAACAAAGAGCTCAATCACTGTTCACCAATCAGCTAAGCTCTGCACTTGGTTGGAGAGATTCCTCTGTCAACCATTCTCCTCCAGGTGGGGAGGTGGGTGGCTGCAATAAAAAGTTCCTCCCCTGCATGTTTGGCTCGTCTTTACTAGTCTACGTCGTCACCATCACAGCTTCATCCCCATCAACTTTTATTTTTACTTCCCCAAACCGGTGCCGGTGCCTCCGGTTGCCATGGTAGCTGTCCAGGCCGTGGTTATGTGGTAATCCCTGGCAATGTGATTTTATCTTAAGTCACAAATCAGCACGCCAGGAACCCACACAGCCTCCGACATGAAAGGCGAGAGGGGTGGATGCTTGCGCTCTTTTGCGATCGGCTACGCTCGGCTGAACCCGGCCTTTGGCCCTCATTAGCCTCGTCGGGATGGATTCCAGAGCAGCTAGCTCACAGACATTTTACCACAGCTTTTTTCTCTAACAGCTTGATTGTCTCACACTCAGACCTGCAGACCGTACCGTCGATGTAGGACTGGATGTAAGCATAGTGGTGCGTACTAAAATTATGTGGACCACCCCTGAAAACGGAGACCAGCCCATTAAGCTTAGCATAGCAAAGAAACAAGGTCAGATCGGTTCTGCTTAGACATAATAAAGTGCTCAGCACTGCTGGGAAATTCTTTGAAACTGTTGGAAGGTGGATCTTCATGACAACGACAGAGCTGACCTGAGACTCAGATAAACCTGATCGTATCCATGCGTGAAGATACGGCCAGTTCAATCCTTTTCTGTCCTCAAGTCACACCATCTGGATTTTCTTTTCCAGTGTAAAAGGAAGCGACTAATAAAATGAGCTTAGAAATTGATGAACGCCAAGATATATGATTTGTTTATATATTGAATTTGTACTAGTTGCAGTTATATATATATATATATATATATATGACAATATAGTGTCCCTGAGTAATGAAATAAATGGTATTTCAAGGTGCACGAGATTGATCAGATGCTCCAGTGAATTTAACGATGTCCTGGGTGACCTAGCATCGAACAAGCTCAGTGTCACTACAGTGTCTTATGCAGTAATATTTTTCTCCTATAAAAAAGCTGCATTGAGAATATTGCTAGCACATAAGTGTGGTCCAGATTTAAGACATCTAAGACAGTGTGCCACGATGGTGATCATAAGTAAACTGCAGTAATCCGTTTGATGCATTTCTTAGCATCCTTAAGGACAACAGGTGCCATCCACTACCAACATCCTCCATGTTCCCTGGTGCCGACAACGAGCGAGGGATCGGCGCCTGGCCAGCAAATTAATGACAACAGTCAGACGTGGGTCGACAAAGACAAACGGGCCGTCCGACAAAGCAGAGGACGTGTTGCAGGCCCGGGATACCGGATGGCCGTTGTGGGCGGCGTGATTTATCTGAGCCACAGACGGCAATAATCCTCACAGGCTGGAAAGAAAAGCCGCTTCTCTTTCTTATCCTCAAACCCATAAAGCTGTCTGCTTGGTGAAATAAAAGGAAGGCGGTTCCCCCAGAAAAGGGTGCTGGGAGATGGCTAATGGATTTATCTACCTGCCTAGCAGGGCGCATAAGTCTTTTCTTTCACGGAGGCTAAGTGCTTAGCGGCTCCCCCAAGTTAGGCCCAACGACAGAGCTGACCTGAGACTCAGATAAACCTGATCGTATCCATGCGTGAAGATACGGCCAGTTCAATCCTTTTCTGTCTACAAGTCACACCATCTGGATTTTCTTTTCCAGTGTAAAAGGAAGCGCCTAATAAAATGAGCTTAAGAATTCCTCCAATGAACATGATGTGCCACTTCAGAGCAAATATGTGACCCTGCCTGTGAAAAACCTGCTAAAGTCATTTTTGTGACTCTCTTTTCAACTGATTTATGAAACATTTGCAAAAAAAATCGGATTCTTATGACGTTCTGGTAAAAAAAAAACATACCGGTTCCACTAAAATGAACCGGAGAAGCGAGTCACATAAACAGAGTCGCTACCTGACTAAAGCTAAAAGTTTTACTACCTCTTGTTGTACTGACGTGATTGTAGCGGGTTTGAGTCCATGTTAAGGTCTGCATCTATTTTATAATGACAGAAAAGAAGTTCCTAAACCCAACAACACTAAAATCATCAGTAATGTTTGCACATAAAGTCACATTAAATGTGGTAGAAAACACTGTTTACAAAGCTGTTCAGTGTAAAATGGAAATCACATATATAATATCACAATAAAATCACAAATTTCACCATTTACAATTTTAGAAATCAAATTTCAAGAATCAAATCCTAAAACTTCAGTGTATGAATGATTATTCACTCAAAGCCAAATTTTGACATTTTTCTCCCTTTCTTTACTTCAACGTTCTTTATCTCATAATTAATCTGGTGATTTTAGCCGGGATTTCATATTATGGTTAAAGAAATGAAGCGCTCAGAACTTCCACTATCTCGCAAACTGTTGGAAAATACAGAAACATCCACAAAGGAAAGCATTCTGAAATAGTTCTAGATTTCCTCGCACAGAACTGGCAGGTCCATGTTGGGCCAGGCACTGACTGGACTCAGGCTGAAGGCCAAAACGTTAACACAATGGTCCATTTAAAGCTTCAAAGGTCAGTCTTTGGTGCATTGTACGTTATCCTTCATTCTTTTCTGTTTAAGGATTGAACAGAATAGGGCATTACAGGACATTTCCTTTACAGGAAATGAAACTGGTCAAGATGTGGGTCCAAAAGCATACGTACCCTGTCTGAAAATGTGTACTTAGTAGATGAGACAATACACTAAATATAAAATGTTCTAAACCAATGTGAGCTCATAATATCGTTTGTTTTACCAAAGTCAAGCAGCTCATGTTTGAAAGTGAACTGTTGAGAGTTATTTTGCTGTACTGTACATCTGTATATGTGTAACGACATATTAATAATAAAGCCATTCTATTTTATTATGTGAATATCAATACAGTTAACCGACGTGACTCGGAAGAAAGTTGTGCGGTCGAGCAAGACATGATGTCATTAATGGGCTGGACGAATTAGAGTTAGGATTGAATCGATATATCAAAATAAAAAGGCAAAAATTGGTATAAAAATGGTCGTGGTGGGTAAACAGTTGGGTGGATCCAAAAGCTGTGTACAAGCAGTGGTGTCATCAAGGGGCTGGACGATTTTTTGTTGGAAAAACGTCAATATATCAACAATTGCAGACAAAGAGAACCAGAGAAGATAAATGGTGGAATAATAATAAGAAAAAGATGGAGAAGGAATAACAGGACTTAGCGGTCGCAAACGCTCAATGTAATC
Organism: Hoplisoma paleatum; assembly: GCA_028565875.1. Classification (NCBI taxonomy): domain Eukaryota; kingdom Metazoa; phylum Chordata; class Actinopteri; order Siluriformes; family Callichthyidae; genus Hoplisoma; species Hoplisoma paleatum. The sequence goes on from JAOTRQ010000020.1 coordinate 320,293, forward strand.
ACACAAATCAGTGGCACAATGTGAAGTGTTTTATAAAGAAATTACATGTAACTTCTTACGTAAATCTTTTAAAGAATCAGCTTCTAACTCGTACCTTCTAAATCCTTAAAGGATCATTTCTTCCACCACACCGCGTGCCGATTGGTCCATGTCGTCTTTGATTGCTGATAGGCAGCGGCGCGCTAAAGCCTGCTGACGCCCGTCTTCTTGAAGCATCAGTTCGCCATACAGATACACACCCATTGCCTACACACACACACACACAGCAGAAACCACAAAAGAACCACAGAACTGAATAAGTCTGAACTGAAAATACTTTGAGCTTTAAAAAGCTGTAATTTGAGGCCTGGATGTCATTCTGAACCCGATAATATCAAAGCTAATGATGCACAGATGAAATACAAGAAGGTCTCAGTATTTACTGTATTTTTAGCCAAACCCCCAACCCATTGCAAAATATCTGCACGGTTGCAATATAGCTGATGTAAGACACTGTTGCACAATGTACATATTATATTTTATTATTTCGTTATCTTCATTTGATTTGACTTGTTTTATTATCTACTTAATACTTTTGACACCCAGTATGGACAACTCTCTATTCGTTTATCGTCCGTTTTCCCAATTCCTGGGGTAGGACGTTAATGTTTGGAGCAAAGTTTTCCGTCCGGATGCCCTTCCTGACGACAACCACCAGTAAGTGGTGGGATCTTGTGAGACTACTGGACATTTTCACATTTCCGATTTAGTGCATGTTTTTGGTCTGTGGGAGGAAACCGGAGTACCCGCAGGAATCTCCGCACAGAAAGTCCCCAGTCCGACCCGGGGATCGAACCCGTGACTTCTTGCTGTGAGGCGACAGTGCTAACCACTCAGCCACCGTGCCGCCCCCAGTATGGACAACAAAGTAAGAATTTCATTGGACAGTGAAACATCTTTCCTTATTCATCTTATCTCTCTCACTCACAAGACTCTCTCACACAAGACTAAATACTCGAAAAGGTTTAAGTACCATTGTCCTGATTGGTGGTGCTTCAGATCATTTGTTGACGTCGTTGCTGCTAGGATGTACAAACAAGTGCACCTTAGTGCTGGTCCCAAACCCGGATTGTGTCAGACTGTTCATCTGGTATCACTTACATGCCGAATCAATAATGGCGACCACAAGCTGTGAGCAGTGGTCCCAAACACCCGGGCTGTGGACCGGTACGGGTCAATTGTTACCGGGCCGCACAGAAAGAACACATAAATGTTCTGTGTTTGACATCACTGTGGTCAGTTTACCATAACAATAACAAAACAGAGACGGAGATGTGATTGGTGTGTGTGTGAGATGATGTACCTGATCATGAATGAGAAAGTGTTCGACGTCTTTGTATGCAGCTGCGTATTTATGCTTGACCACCAGTTCACACCAGCGATGCTTCACCTACAGTCAGATAAAGAACATATAATAAGCATTTGCACACTACACACTAGTGAACACACGCTAGGGGTCAGTAGTGAGCCTGCAGGCTCTGTTAATTAGTTCGCTCCCAGTCTACCCAGTCTATCGGTGGTTCAGAATCTTGGCTACCACAACATCTCCACAACTCTCTGAAATCTTCTCAAAAATCCTCAGCCGGTTAGTACACGAAGAGGTAACGATGGGGAAGTGATAGCTTAGAAGCCGAGGTATTGGGGTACTGCGGGGCAGCTGCGGCCAGTGACTTCGCCAAAGCAAGAGGTCTCTGGTTCCATTCCTGGGGTAGACCTGAGCTTAGGAGTTTGCAAGTTCTTCATGTGTCTGCGTGGGTTTACTGCAGATGCTCCGATTTTCTTCCACACAGTCCAAAAACATTATGGGTAAGGCAAATTAAAGATACAAAATAGTCCATGACTGTGTAATGAATGTGACCTTAAAAAAGTGTAAAACACAACGTTAATAAAGAAACAAACAAACAAAATTGGGTTAGAGATCAGAAGGTCGCCGGATCAAGCTTCATCACAAACTAGTTGGGCCCCTTTGTTAAGCTTTTGAACGTCAATCGCTCAAAAAAAGTGTTCGGCTGTCATTGTGAGTCGCGTGGGATAAAAGTGCTAAATACTGAAAAGGTAAATGAAAAGGTAGCAAATAAAATGGAAATGAAACCCTCTGTTCATCCAAGAGGTTGTTCTTTTTTTATCCGAACCCAGTGTGAGTGTGTGAGAGGGTTTGTGTGAAAACATGAAGGTGTCAAGTGGAGTTTAATGATTAATGAGCTGAGACAGATGTGTCTCGGTGTGTGTGTGTGTGTGTGTGTGCGTGCGTGTGTGTTTTGCTTTAGGCATGAAGCAGCTCATGGCTCGGTGACATTAACAGGAGGACCATGGGAAGTGTTCTGCTCTGCTGTGTATTGTACCGCTGATATAATGAAACCATCGAACGCTAATTGACCCGACGTTCACCGCGGCTCTGATTCTCATGCTAACGTCCACTATAGTTCTCTCGAGTGGACGCCAGTGGCTACTAACCAGCTCTAATTTACTGCTTTATGTGCTCATAGCGTCCTGCAAAGAAGACGATACATTAAATGCTAGTTAATGTTTTTTGTTGTGGATTAGTTGTTCTTTTGAAACCAGTCCAGTAATTGTCGGGATGATTTTTATTTATTTATTTATACGCCCCCCTCTCACCATGGCTTGATTTATTTACTTTGAAACCTCAAAAGAATAAATGGCATGACGAATCAGGTATCCAATAAGCACGGTCCGTCAAAAGTGGAGGAAATATTGGAACGATAATAGTATTTGCCAAGAACTGGGTGACCCAACTGACATTCATGAAAAGACAAACTGACCCGGGAGGCTTTTAAGAAATCCTCAAAAGCCAATAATTTACATTTCATATTCACTGCATCTTTTCTGCATCTAGCAGACGCCTTCATCCAAAGCGACTTACATTACATTTACAATAAACAATCTGAACGACTGATGGTTAACGGCCTGGCTCAAGAGCCCAACAGCAGCAATCTAGCATAGGTGAGCTTTGAACCCGGTGTCAAAAGATTCCGATTACTAGTCCTGCACCCTAACCAGTAGACTGCAGGCCCAAAACAAATACACAGACCAGAATGAGGTGATAGGGGATGTCTGACTTGGCATGTTTGTCTTATTATTAACACATACAGCCTTAAAAGCACTTTCCTGTCCAGTGTTTACCCCTAAACATGAGCGCAGTCGAGGCAATTTCCTAACAAAAACACCCAGCAGTAATTATCAGGACACACCACCATGTGTCTTACACACCGGGAGTGAAAAAAAAAAGAAACAGAAGTTTGTATTCCTTCTTATTATAAACACACAAACCAGAACCGAACTAGCTGTAATTCTGTAATTTGACTTTTGGATTTGTATTACTTCATGTCTAGCCAATCTGTTCAGTCACAACAGCTTTTGTGTGTGTGTGTGTGTGTGTGAAGAAAACACCAGGGAGGATACCAACACGTGATTGTAAAAACACGACAGAACAGTGAAGATGTTAGGTTGTGTGAGAAGCTCGGTGTGTGTGTGTGTCCGTGTAGGTTCAGGGTAATAAATTGTGGAATGCCCTGTGTAATTACCGAGAGGGGGGTGGGGGCAGATGTTTTGCTAAAGGCTCTCCCCAGAAATGTTGCTCTGAGACCTGCTGCAGCTGCAGGGAATGGATCGAGGGCAAACACACACAATTAACACTACAGTCCATTTTTCAAACTGTCAAATAAAGCTGAGCATTTGTTGGCTTTCCACTTGTGGTTCTGGAAACACAGAGAGACTAAAGGGGTTCTGGAACTACACGAAATAAAACAAAAAACAGATATAAAGGTGTGGCATCTTAAAGAAACCCGGTTACGTGCGTAGAACACAGGACACGTTCGACATTTTCTCAAAATAAGATTCAGGTCAATTAGATCCGAGCAGACACTGCAGAATATGATGAGGCATTAACAGCGTCACAATTAGGGCCGTGTTTAGTGTTTGGGGCATTCGTGGTCTGGTAGTTGGAGAACTGCGCTTGTGATCGGAAGGTTGCCGGTTCGATTCCAAGAGTCAACAGGTCACAACTGAAATACCTATGAGCAAGGCATCTAAGCCCGGAATTGCGTCGCCTGTCTCACGTGTGATGTGTGCTCACGCCTGCCCCATAGTGTGAGTAAATGTGTGTTTCGCTGCACAGATTGGGATACCTAAGTGTGTAAAAAAAGCACAGTGAAACCCGGGAGGACGGGACAAGGACCCTGGCTGGGGATTGTATGGGTGGAAGGACTAGAAAGGATTTCCTCAGGTAAATGGAAGAGCTTGGTAGGCTATCACACGTAAGATTAGTGTATATAAAAGTATAAAAGATTGACATCCCTCCATCACATTTGCAGTAGTCAAAAGCATCTTTTCACTGTCTTTTTAAAATTACAAATTATAAACCGAAATTTCCTGTTTACAAAAAAAACCCCACCCTGATTTATTTTTATCATATATCATATAAATCGGAATGTTCCCGAACTGCTGGAAATGTGCAGGAATGATTTGTTTTTCGAGAGACGAATAAGGAAAGGGTTTTAAATCGAGCACCACCCTGCCCTTAAAGCTAATAAAGCCCATGCTAAAAGCCCACATTACCTCAGCGTGGCAATAAATAGCAAGTGAGCAGGAAAATATTGTCTGCTGCAAAAGAAAGCAGTTTTTATCCAGGACGGGGAGAAAAGAAAGCAGAACAAGAGAAACACAGAAAAGGACAAGAAAGAAAGGAAGCGAGAAAGGTGGTGATAATAAGTGACTTATTTTGAGAGAACATTTTGTTTTTCCTGGAAGGTTTGGATGAAAATCTCCCAGTGGGCTCGGTCCTGAAACGAGCTGTGGTCGTCCGGGGACTGGCATTGCTTACCACCACCTATCACTTTCCATCTGCCGGCCTTTTAACAGCGCTCCATCGGAGAAGAAGAGAGCAGTAATGAACTGCTGATCTGCCAGATTTCACTCCCGTACAGAAGCTGGATTCCACTGAGAGCAGAGCGAACCTCAGAGAGGTCTGACGGAGTGGCCCGAAAGTGGCAGAGGTGTGGGATTGTATACCGGGGACATTCATCTGCCTGTAGAGCTAAATATCAATCCACCGGTCAGTCTGTCTGTCCTCACAGTTCACAGCTTCAGGACACAAGTCTCCAATTCCACTTAAGTGCGGGTGTCTTTGACTCATTGGATTTAAACCCTGGATGGAGGCTGAATGTAGTCGTATCTGGTTAATGAGACCAGCCGATTATTCAGACCGAATCCTAAAGTGCCGGAACAACTCCTATTATATAAGTGTAATGGTGTTCGCTTATTCCGACCAAAATTCAGTTTAATCGGACCAAAGAATGTGAGAGCGTCTTTATTTGTGGTGATTTTGTTTAAATGCAATCACACTGGATAAATTCTTCAAACATTGACTGTAACTTAAAGCAAAAGTAGTTCTTTGTACGTTCGCTATATGTGTGCAATTTTACAAAAATGGTTTAATAAACATCTAATATGCTACAGAAATTAGAGCATGTCCCGTCTTGTAACATAGGGGGCATGTTCGTGTAACCGGACCAGCCGGTTATTAGGACCAAAACGATTGCGCCCCGATGTGGGACGATTAACCAGATCAGACTGTATATTATATCAACTAATATGTGCAGTAGGACTGACCGCAATTAATCGATTATTCGTTGGTCAACCGAAAAAATTACTAGTCGGACAAATTCCATTGGTCAACTAGTCGCAGGGGGAAAAAAAGCTGCGTTTCGTCAAAGGACTTCTGGGACTTTTAATTTGAACAGCGTCACAAAGGAAGACGTGACACTCCA
>JAOTRQ010000020.1:345287-362380 GCA_028565875.1 Hoplisoma paleatum
GTGACTACGGGACAATTTTCACATTTCCGATCAACCTAGTGCATGTTTTTGGACTGTGGGAGGAAACCGGAGTGCCCAGAGGAAACCCACGCTGACACGGGGAGAACATGCAAACTTCCGAACAGAAAGTCCCCAGCCCGACCCGGGGATCGAACCCGGGACTTCTCGCTGTGAGGCGACAGTGCTAACCACGTATCTTATAAAACCTTGTAAATCAGGGGTCTCGAACCCATCCATAAAGGGCCGGTGTTGGCTGTTGGATTTTTATTCTAACCAGATCAGAACTCACCTGATGTCACTAGTTTAATTACCTGGTTAATTAGCTCAGTAAAACGGCTGATCACGTGACCACGTGCTGTAACGAGCACATCTGATTGGTCAGAACCATCTTCGGACGAAGAAATTAAAAACATTTAATGTTATTTATTACATTTAATAGACAATAAACTCTCCTATTGCGAAAAGATACATTTCTTCCTTCGCTAATTACTTTCCAGCAGGCTACATGTGGGTTTGGTTTATATTTTATACACGGTTTGTATTTTTCGGCTAACGTTCGCTAACTCCCGGTGTTACACCAAATTTCGTGACCCACCGAAATGTGTGACCACAGGGGCGTTGCCATTAATGTTGGATGTGTTGTCATTATCTGTAATAAAAAATATATACCTCATACTCACCACATACTATTACTATTACTGGAACTACTTGTCAAAGTATTCTAGCATTACAGGAGAATGCAAATGGTTCTAAAAATATTGTATTTTTTTATATAAGGCCAATAAATAAATGATCAATACGTGTAGATGGTTATTTTCTTGGTTAAGGTGCAGGTTATTCTTGGATGTTATCGGCGTAAAATACACACCTTTTTTGAAACTTACATTAAACTTTATGTAAACGCGCGTGCACGTGAATACAAACAGTGAGAGCGCGCCCCCTATGGTCACACATTTCGGCGGGTGACAGAATTCGGTGTAACACCTGCCTCTGTCTGTCCTCTTGGGGGCCACGTGACACAGAATGTCACACGTCAGCAAACGTGTCTGGACAGTAATGTAGAGCTGCTGATGAGAAGTTGCATTTATGGGGCCATTAACCACGGAGCCATTTACTGCCCTTTATGTTAAGTTATTGCCTTATTCTAAAATTGATTACACTTAAAAACCATTAAAATTATACACACAAAACACACAAAAAGACAAAGTAAAAATAATCTACACTGTGTTCGAATTCATGTTATAAATCTTTAAACGTGCCACAAGTCATAAGTCGTCCTCGAGTGTCTTAAATAAATATAAAGTAAGACAATAGTTTCATAGATCATAAATAATTTTCTTTATAAGCTGTTTTTGTGTCTGTGTGTGGCTGTGGTGAAGTTTAATTTCAGTGTTGTTATTTAAATTCAGATTTTCTGTTAATGTCCTCCAGATGTCAAGAGACTCACTTATTAGAGATTCTGCAATTACTCCTATACATTTTACACTAAATAAGCTACTAGCGAGTCTACCTAGTTAATAATTAAGAAGTGTATCGTAAAAAAAAATCTTTGCTCTTATTTTTAAGCCGAAATCCATTTATTTGGATAAAACGAGTCCACCGGCTAAAACATGAATTCGAATACATCTGCTTAATGTAATACAAAACAGACTGACTACAGCGCAGTGTAATCACAGACACAGCTTACAAGAATATGAATGAGTAGCCATGAGGCAAATCTACATAGCAGGAGTGGAGGGTTAATTTAATTTTTTAATATTACAAAAATTAGCTAGTAGCTAGTGGCTAAGTAAGTCGCATTGTCACCTAACAGCGAAAGATTCCGAGAGACTACAATGGGTAAAGAACCACTAACCACATAAAGAGTCACTAGCCACTACGATTCACTACGATTCATAAACAAATGCACTGTAGTATTGTTCCCACATCCAGGTACATAGGGAGAGTTGTGTTAGAAAGGATATGCAGTGTAAAACTATGCCAAATCAATAAAGTCAACTACAATTAACTAACAGGAACAGCCAGAAGAAAAAAGGGTAATTTTAAGATTCTGATTGTGAATGTTTTGTATTTTGAATATGTTGTGATGTGTTTTGTCTTTTCTATTCATTATATCAATTAACAAACAACATAACCCAAGATGGACACTCAGATAGACCCAGAAGACATGGATTTTGTTCTCCCAGAACGCATGAATGTGGAATCTCTCAACACGTCCCACCTACCAAGCCTATACCACCCTCAGCAGCAAAGCGGCCAGACCGGCAGTCATGAGATTCAACAACACCGGGAAACAGCCTTGATTTCTATGGTCACCCTTAATAACAGCCAGGAGTTGGACAGTGGCGTGGGACGGACAGATGAGAGCACCAAAAATGAGGAATCATCAGAGCACGATCTTCTCCTTGGTGATGATCAGACGAGTGCCTCGAATACCAACACCACTAATACACCGCATAGTCTGCGCAAATTCAGGCCTGGTAAATGCAGTGGAGGTGGAGGTGATACTCCATCGCCGTTGCTCAGTGTTAGAGAAATCCACCTTAGCACGGACTCTCTGGAATGTAGGGGTGCAGGAGGAGGGTACGTCTGTGATCCAGTAAGCACTATGATGATGCCTGGCCTGACGGAGGAGGAGTGTGAGAGGTACAGAGAGCTGCTGGAGATCAAGTGTCGTTATGAAAGAAATCTGAAGAACTGTAAGGAGGGGAAAGATATTGAGAGAGAGAACCGAGAGGGAGAGGGTGAGGAGGAAAACGGAGTGAAAGAAATAACTTTAGATGAGAACTCCAATGAAAGCTTGACTCCTCATGAGATGATACTTTTGGAAGAAGAGCTACGACACCTTGAGTTCAAGTGTAGGAATATTCTTCGTGCACAGAAAATGCAGCAATTGAGAGAGCGTTGTCTGAAAGCATGGCTTCTGGAGGAAGAGGCTTCAGCAAGGGGATCTTCTGACCTGCAGAGCTCCCCATTGCATGAGCTATCTGATATTAAAGAACTTCCTGAAAGAGAGCGATCAGACAAGGACACTAGTAGTGCTTACAACACCGGTGGAGAAAGCTGCAGGAGCACACCTTTGGTAAGCGATCATCTGTCTCCTGTTGCTCAGATGGACGGGTCTTGGTCTCCTCTACATGGACGACACAGAGACCGACCTAGCTGGAGTGAGAGGGGACGTTCAACTCTCAATTATTCACCCAGTAGCTACAAGAAACTCCAGATAAATGCTAATATCAACCAAAAGTTTCACTCCCTGTCTCGGGAAGGGACCAGTCGGTCATTAGCTGATGGAACACAAGTTAAGAGCTCGAGAGCTAGTAGTATAAATGAGAGAACAGGCGGTCGCAGTGCTGATTCTAGTCCGTACTTCACCCGGCGGCATCATACTAGTCGACCAAAGCCTGAGCGCTACCAGAGCTGCATGCAGCTTGGCTCGTCATTCTCAGAAACTCTAATGGAAAGAACGGTAGAAGGGGAAAGTGAGGCTCCAGTGGTCAGCAGTGGCCGAGCCAGCCCAATGAGCATGGCCGGAAACACTTTTGGACCTGTAATTCACTCCAGCCCAGCGAAACATTCACTGGATTTGCCTCTTTCACTCACCCCTGCCTCTCCACGCATGGAATGGAAGGTCAAAATCCGAAGTGATGGCACCCGCTACGTCGTCAAACGCCCTGTCCGTGATCGCCTCCTGAAGGCTCGAGCCATAAAGATCAGAGAGGAGCGCAGTGGGATGACCACTGACGATGACGCCGTGAGTGAGATGAAGATGGGACGCTACTGGAGCAAAGAGGAACGCAAACAACAATTGCTAAAGGCTCGTGAGCAACGCAGACGCCGTGAGTTCATGATGCAGTGTCGACTCGACTATCTCCGGAATCAGGGCCAAGACATAATAAAGGATGGCCAGCAGGAGTCAGGCCAAGCTTCAATCCTAGAAATGAGCCAGAAGAAGAGTTCAAAAAAGCGTAACCGCCGTATTTTGGACAACTGGATTACCATTCAAGAGTTGCTTGCTCATGGATCACGATCTCCAGACGGAACTAGGGTGTATAACTCTCTTCTTACTGTTACTACAGTCTGAGAGAATAATCTCTGTAGCACAGGGGTGCCCCTACGTTTGTGGTTTCAGATCTACTATTTCAGACAGCAGGTCATTGTGATCTACTTTTTAAGGTTGGCCTGATTGTGTTTTCCAACTGAGCTTTGTTGCTTTTTGAATGAGCATCAGTTCCTATATTAATTATCACTGGGCGAGTAGACTAAAAAATCACATTGACATTATTCTGATGCTACATGAATGCATGGTGCTAATGATAATGGCCCTAAGGGAAAAAGGGGGAAAAGTCAGCAAGTTTTAAAACTGTCAATTAGAGGCTGTTGAATACATTTGACTGCACAATTGTATGGTAATTGAAGCACTTTCACCCAGATCAAATCTTAATAGTTTCTTTGTGCTGGATGTGCCCTCATTGTCTCATCTTCCCTTTTGCCAATCCTGTTGAATCCTGTTAAAATTAGTCGGGAACTACCAACATTCACTAAGCGATCGACCAGTAGATCACAATAGAGTTATTGGGCACCCCTGTTGTAGCACATTGCCATAACATCAAAAAGTGCCATTCAGTTAAAGCACTATTGATACATAGCACAATTGCTGCCATACGTGTTTAGCCTAAGACATTGTTTAGCAACATAGATTTGAGTTGAATGTACTTTTTGCACATGCAACATTTTTTTCTGGTATTATCAAGTGGATGCTAAAAACATTTCAGATGTAGAATATGTTTGCCTTTATACTGATAACAAGCATCCGCTAATGAAATCCTGTCAAGGAAATCGAATTGCTTCTTGCTAATATATTAAAACAGACGACAAGAGTAAAGAGGCATGTGCAACCTTTGAGATTGTAGTACTGCATAATAATACAACATGGCAATTAACATTCTCTTGAATGCCATGCTTTGATTTTGAACTTTAGTGATGAAAACTGCTTACTTCATGTTTTCTTGTCCCCCATTGGGACGCAAGGTCAGGCAAACTTGACTGACACACACTCCCTCCTACTGATCCCTTAATGTACACCCACACACGCAGATTTGTCGACGTCTTCATACACGGAGAACCTTGCAATGACCTCTGTACTCCTTTACTTCTGTGCAACCACCCCGGGCAACCATGATCCCTACAAGCTCCCACTCATTTGGTTCATCTAGTCCTGCTCTAAATGTCCCAAGCCAGAAGATGCATATTTTGGTTTTGCTGCAGGGATTAGTCAGTTATGTCTGCTGGAGGGTTCCAAGTTTTAGTGCTTGCGACTCATGCTGCGCCACCAGAGGTACATGTTCAGGCTGATTAACGACTTTGATTAGGAACTCTACTGTATGTAAGATTATTAGTGAGCAATTTGACAACATGGCAAGGGCTTTAACAACAGAACATGATTTTTCAAACAATTGCATTCATTAAATTAGAAACAACGAATATTTTATCTCTATTTAGGCTTATTGTAAAGATGAAGATGGGTTGAATGCACTTAACCAAGTAAAATGCATAAATGACCATGTAAATGTTATATTAATTTAGTTAAGCAATTGTCCACTTTTTTATTACTCAGTAAACTTGTATTCACAAATATTAATAACTTTCTACACACAAAAAAACATTAATATAGCGTAATTGGCATTTCTTTACATAGTTACCAACAGTCTAAGTCTACTAAGTCCTGGGTGTAAAGCTGTATACTGTTATATATAACAAATATAAAGAAAACCCTCTGCAGAAAATAGCTAAATGTATACGAGCACATACAACAGCAACTAGTTTAATAATTAATTTATAATTCATTACAATAGTGTAACATTTAAGATCACATAACTGTAAAATAATCATTGCTATATATTTAAAAACTGCTCAGTGCTGATACAATCAAAACTAAAGTTTAGCACAATAATCTCCCAATACGTGAAAATCGATGAATTAAGAACAGGGCACATTTTTATTACGAAATTAAGGAACAGTATTTAAGGAAAGGGGGTGTTTGATATGGTGCTTGTCTGCTGGTTACCATAACGATCAGTTAAATAAAGTGTACCAATGAACGGCCATCATGAATATGCAAAAAAGATAATAGAATGCAATTAAACATAGTGCTAAAATATGTTCACATTATTACAATGTAATCGTATTGCAATATGTTGCTAGCGTTACATTTATTTGTTGTTAATTCAAGCCACTCGTACTTGGAGTTGTATCACACACAGATCCCCATGATCCCCGGTCTCTGGTCACCTATCAACAGTTACCAGAAATCCCTTCAGCCCTCCCTCCCTAAAACAAGCCAACTATTTTTCAGGTATCTGACTGACCATTATCAACTGCAGATCAAGTTAGAAATGTCAGCTAGTATTTGTATCTGAATATGGATGACCACGTACATCTTAAAATGATAGCTGAATAATCTCTGCCATTTTTATAAAATGTAAAAGCATTAGGACAATGAATAAAGCATTGCAAAATCCAAATCATGGCAAAATTAAATAAAGCCATAGTGGTCTTTGGTCTGCAGAAGCTGGAGCGAAATGATGGTCAAATTACAGACAAAAATGTCAAGCTACACTGGAATTATCTGTAACATCTTACAATCTTAATGTTGAATAAATCACTGGCTGCATTTACTACTCTTAATATATAAATAATACCATGATGTATGTTCTATGTGGTATTTATATTACTGAGTTTCTCTGTGATATAGGAAACGGGCTCTGAACCTCAACGTATAGTGAACTCCTAAGACACATCATGCATTTTCAAACAAGTTCCAATCCAAATGGAAGAATGTCATTTTGAAGCCTTAGTTAACATTTGTTGTGTTATACACACACATTTATTGAATACAAAACTGTTTGAAACTGGTTACATTTAAACTGTTTAGTGGTTTTGAGGGTCGACATGCATATTACTAGCCTTTTGAATATCAATATTTCTAACAATGTGTGGACAGTTAAATACTGTCCATGTAAATAAAGACATAGCCATGTTGATTATTGTCTGGAGGAAAGAATCACCAGCAGAGACAGATGAAGCACACTACTGTAGAAGAGAAGTGTCTACTTTACCTGGCTGAAGGATCAAAACCTACAAAGAAAGAAAGAGTTCAGCACAGAACGACAGATTCTGAATATCAGTGAGTAATGTGTCCGCAGACAGCTGGATTCTTTTTGTAAATGATGGTGAATTGAATTAAAACAGCTTACTTTGACTTTATTATCTATGCTTACAAAGTTTTTTACTCTTTTAGACTGTGAACTTGCATGATTTTTACAAAAGCTATAGCACACTGACAAAATGTTCGACGACTTCTCTTGCTGTATATTCATTATGCTGTATAACTACACGTGTGATCAGTGTTTCAGTCATGAGCTTTTATTATACTGTTTGTGGCTTTGTGAAAAGTGATTCTTTTGGTAACTTTGTTATATGAGTTGGTATCTGTCGGTTGATATCAGTGGTCATATTTAAAGGCTATAAATGCATTAGATCTTACATGGTAATTTCAATGTACTGTTGAATGGTCCTAATCTACATGAAGTTTTAGTGAAATAAACCATTTTTTATCGCTTAATACAACACATTTGTCATTTTTATTATTTTGATCATTAGTTTGATTGACTCACATATAACTGAATTGAATATCGTAACCAAAATAGACTTTAAGCATAAATAAATAAAGACAATAAAAGATTATAGTTTAACAATGTTACTCCAATTAAGAAAGAACAGATCTTGTAATTGTGAACTGTTTTTAAAAGCATGCAATGCCTCGTGCACCATTAATTTTACCACCAATTCTGAACAAAGACTACTACTCCTGCTAAGACCATCATAGCAACATCTCTGTGTTCTGTTTAAATGCTTCTGGGGTTGTATTTAATGGAAATGATCTACTGTAATGTCCTCTACAAAGTAAAAAGTACATCATTCACTGAAGTTGCTAAAAACTATTGTTTAGTCACCGTTTATAGTTACTGCAAGAAGTTCGGTTTGAAGCTGATTTGTACTTCTGTATCACCGTCATTTCTTCAGATGCCGTCGTGACGCAGATCGTGTGCATCAACTTGAACTTCTATTGCATCTATAAGCCTCTGTGTAACCTCCAAAATGTTCTAACTACGTGTCGAAACGATGCACACACACCAATGAAATAAAGCAGTCAGAGTAACATGTGACCAAACAGAACACGCGTTTCAACAGCAAGAACATATTTTATATAATAAGAGCAATAAATAATCACATTTAATTTATCTAAATTTAGTTTTGTTTAAAACTCCATACATATATACAAATAAAAGATCGTACATTTTTCATTTTTTAAAATATAATTACTGCTTTGTTACACATACTGAAACAACTTTACAGGTACATTTTGTTCCCCCGGGTCCTAAATAGTAAACGACAGCTCATTTCTGGTTACCCAGCCAGGTACGTGTAAAACAGCCTGTTCCAGAGTAAATATAGACTTTTTATATTAGATATTCTGTACATTCAGATTTTTACAGCGTCATTCAGTTAAGTGCAGTAGAACATGCAACACGTGGCACATTGGCGCAAGACATCAGCATATAATCCAGTCAGAGGTTAAGACAATTTACAAAACTACTGAGTCTACTTCGATGGGTCTGTTAGTAATTTGTGAAATGCTAACTGAGTCTGTGGCTCGTCAGGCTTCATTCCACTAAAAGCAAATACAAGAGTGAGGAACATTTTACAGAGACATTTTAGGTTGTGCTCTAAATAAGGTGAACGTCATGAAGAAGAAACATCAGACAATATGGCAGGAGTTACATATGAATCTCTAAAAATTCTTAGAAAATGAATGTTGGGAGCAATGTCTGTATATATAAGCACACCATGGCTTTGATTTTAAACTGTACACTACTTCCTTTTATCAAATAGAAATGTTCTCTGGTTGGTTTGTTAATTGGGCCTGAATGATACAAACATCAACTTTGATATTTTACAAAGCATTTGTTCAATTTTATAAAATCGTATTTGAGTGTTCAAGCCAAACAACAGAAACAGTGGTTGATGAAAGCACTGCAGGAGTACAATTTTGGTGCCTGAATATTAATTTAACGTACAGGTTTTTAAAAGCATCCGTCAGTGAATGTTGTTAAAAAGAAGAAAAAAAGATTCTCTGGATTTTAAATGCGACTCG
Organism: Hoplisoma paleatum; assembly: GCA_028565875.1. Classification (NCBI taxonomy): domain Eukaryota; kingdom Metazoa; phylum Chordata; class Actinopteri; order Siluriformes; family Callichthyidae; genus Hoplisoma; species Hoplisoma paleatum. The sequence goes on from JAOTRQ010000020.1 coordinate 354,505, forward strand.
CTGAGTCTGATATATAAGCAACTCAGCCTTGAGATTTGACTCAAGCACACATATTTGTTGAGATTTTGACGTCACGTTTTATAGATTATTTACATTCATGACATTAAATGGTGACTTATTACAAAAGTTTCCACAGCACTCAAAGTTATATCAAACAACTAACCTGAACGCATGTGTTTGGAAAGGGGGCACGGGTGCTAAATGGTTTCCCCTATTGACCTCACAACAAAAGGATCCTGGGTATGCAAAAGCATGCCAGTAATTTAACTATGCAACCATGGGGGTGGGTCACTAGATCATTATTGGTGGCACTGATTGGTTTGACAGATCACTTGGAAACAATTTACAAGAAATATTTATATTATTATATTTATATTATTATATTATTATATATTATATACTTATATTTACCCGATTATTCAATACGCTACGTCTTCTTTGGCCTTTAAACGTATACATTGATTAAATTAGAGAATGATGATTATGTTAAAACAAGTGTTGATTCATTTAATTAGTTTTTAGACGCAATACCTAGATTAAACTACATTAAATTTTTACCGACGTATACCTACTACCACTAGAGGGAGCCCGAGATTCTTTTATCCATCATATATACAGTCACTGAACGTGTGCGCATGTGCGAAAATGATGCCAGACTATGGCGTCAAGGCACTACACAAATTAGCTTTGACCTTTGACGTGCAAAATAAATCATTTTCTTTCACCCATAGAGCAAACACAATCTGCAGAAAGTAAAAGTAGCATATAAATAAAGTTCCACTAAACAACCCTGACACACTCGAGAGTGTAAATGTGTGTGTGCGCACCGACGCAACCGTCGTATTAGCATGCTTTCGGTTATAAACACTGTAGGTGTTGAAGGGCACAGATATGCCAAAATGATGTCAATTCACATTCGTAACAAATAAAACACTCTCTCAAGTACTAGTTTATGGCTTCTGGCAATGGGTTTGGTGTAAAATACTGAGTTTGTCTTCGCTTACTGCAAAACAAGTTCCTGAAATAGGTAACCCAGTTAAGATCTCAAAAGTTCCATGTGTAGGCCTACACATGAGCCATCACTGTGTTCGACCGAATAAAATAAAGAAAACAAGCCGGCACAAAAACAATATTCATATTAGTAGTTTTTACACCAAACTATCAAGGTTAATATCAGTAATATCTGACATATTATTAATAAAAAATAAAACACATTTTATTCACACAACTCTCCTATTGTGTATTGTACAATGCTTGAGTAATCGTCATTGTCTAATGATCTACGTCTGTTTGGAGCACAGTTTACTAACTGTATCTCACAAAATCTTACAAACATATAATAAGTTTACACGATTTAATATGCATTGATATGTTTTGTAATTAAATTTAATATGTACTGTTTTTTTCAGTCAAATTAGGCACTAAGGTTATGTATAATCTACCCCAAACAGAAATGAGCAAGTCATACCAGCCAGTTTATACAGAAGATGTAGCCATTAATACACAAACATAAGACAGTCTAAATGATCAAGATTATCATTTTGGCTTTTAAATCCCAATTCGTTTTTAATTAAACTATACGAATTTAGCATTTATGCTAAAGCAAAATGTTTTAAATGAAATCATTTAAATCGGTACGGACAAATCTATCCATTCTAAACAGCACAGTACATAAAATCTACATTCTTTAAATTATTTTCACATTTTAAATAGGTGACAGAGGGACTGTGAATAAATAATATAAAACAACTTATAAATAGTCAATTGATATAAGCAATTAACCTCACAACATACTTCGTTATTCTGTAATGTATAAATAGTCTAGTAACCCTCAGCTCGGGATCCGGGTATTTGGGAGAAAATGATTGAAGTAATTTGTAGTAAGAAGGGTTATTATAAGAGAATGGCTTGTTCAACAATAAAGAGCCACATATTAATACATACCATAGGCACTGGTTTACACACGTGTGGATAAAAAGCAACATGGCCAGACGAGGCATTCGTCCCCATAATTGAACGATTGTTTAAGAGCGTAAACAATGTGTGCTTGTGATGTATACTCTAACTCTGGTGGCTGTGTTACTCCATGGCGGTGTTGGGGTGTTTATCACTTATATGGTTACTGCAAGACAGGTCAGAGCAAACTTTACAACGTCGACTGATCACCTGATTAATATGATAGAACATTTCTATCCTGGTTGAAGTTATTTTTTCCAAAACATTCCTAAAAAGTCAATGCGAGACAAAACAGAAGCATTTGTGGCGACATGGAGCAAGACCACAGGATTTCCTAGATTTACTTTTTGATTTTATAGATTCAAAACGACGCAAAACAATGCTATATGAAATATATGTCATTCTGTTTTCAGGTTTTTTTTAATTAACTGTAACTGTACACAAATACTGGAACGATGCCTCTGAATGGCTCTTTCCTATTAAAAGTTCTCACAAAAACAGCCTTTACATAAAAGAGTTTAAAATAGGTAGGATTTTTTAGAATTCAAAGTGCATGGCTAAGTCACTTAAAGCTGCAATCTTAATACTGAGAGCCATTTAGTTCAATGAAGCTGAATGTATCACTCGATTCTGACAAAAAATTAGCTCGGACCGGTGATGATTGTCAATTGGAAATCCAAAAATAAAATCTCCAAATAAAGCAATGAGGAAGTTCATGCTATTTAGTCACGTTTCTAAAAAACTACTGTCTGATGTCCTGTTCTTAGCCCTGTGGGAGAAAGAAGATCAATACCAAACACCCCCTTCACTTCATCAGTTGTGTCTCGTTTGAAATTAATGTAGCTTGGCACCAACCCTTCATAGTCTCTCTCACCTTTGGCAAGACCCACCAAACTCTACAAAACAATAAAAGCTCTAACTCTATTCTAGCTTTCTATTTTCACTTCGATGAACGTACATTAAAAACGAGCAGATGTTATATTTATTTTAGCAACCCTGCTGTAGTATAAGCCTCCATCGCTGCACTCTACATGGGTGAGAAACGGAGGCGGAAGTAGCAGAGTCGGAGCACGGTGTGCTTCCTCTTGCCAGGTCTTGGGTTCTTCTTTAGGTAAACTCTTGCCCTGCGTGCCCTACGAGCCCTGCTGGATCTCAAACCACTGTGCTGATGCGACTGATGGGCTTTGATTTGGAGCTGCTGCTTGTGCTGGCGCTGCCCCCTGTGGGTCCTGTGTTGCACATCGGAGGCGGCAGTGGCGAGAGAGGTGTAAGCGGTGTAAGAGGGGTGAGGGGGGAGGTAGGAGGGGGTAAAGGCGAGTGCGGCGGAGGAGGAGGGATGGATGATAGAGGTGGATACTGGGGCAGGTAGTGGCCGGTGGTCTGTGGCACGTGACGCGCGGTGATGCTGGAAGGTGCTTGAGGAGGCGGGGCAAAGATGAAGTGAGTCTGATGGCCGGAGTGTTGCAGCAGTGGGTGGGGGCTGTGGGCTTGGCCTGGGTGGCCGTGGGTATGAGGGTGAGCGTGGAAGTGGGCGTGAGGGTGGGGCTGAGAATGAGACAACGTGAGTGGAAGCTTTGTGGGATGTGGCATTGGGGCGTGCGTGTGGTAAAAGCTGAAGGGGCTGATAGGGGAATGCGGCGAGTGAGGGGACAGTGGGGGAGGGGTACAGCCCACGCTGGAGTGACGGGCGTGCTGCTGGATGGCGTGATGGGACAGCTGCTGCTGCAGTTGTACGTGGGTGAGTGCTGGGGAACTGCGCCGGGGCAGCGAGCTGCGCTGCAAGGTGTGATGCATAGTGTGTGGATGGCCGGCGGCCGAGGCCTGCACGTGATAGCGGTGGTGCTGGTGGTGATGGTTGTAGGAAGGTGGAGGTGGTCCGATATTGTTGTGGCAGTATTGTGCGTGTAGTGCCTGGATCTTGGAAGGTCCGCCGAAGTCTGACTGGCTGAGTGCGGAAGGTGAAGGAGGAGGTGGGCCCCCGGTTGTAGGAGGGGCCACGGGGGCAGGGTAATGCGGCCCCGGAGGTATAGCCAAGGCAGGTGGGGGTTTTGCTCGTTTGCTGCCGAACAGCGAACCCAGGAAGGAGCCGGTGCTGCCCCCTGCGGATCCTCGATCTCCAGGGTTGGGAAGCACCCCTGCTCCAGCGTTCCCTGTGGCGTTGTGTAACTGCCCCGGGCCACCCCCCACCCCTAAACCGGGGCTCAGGATGGGGCGATGAGGCCGGTAGTCTTCCAGTCCGTAGCAGCTGGGAGGAGCGCCCCCCATGGGCACCCGCTGATGAGGTCGTGGGCTGTTAACAATAGATCCCTGTACACAAACAGATCACAAAGAGTGATCATCACTAAGAGTTATAAAGTGTTGGGTCACATGACCTGGCCTTCAACAATCACTGGACTTAAACCAATCTGAGATGATTTGGGATGTGTTTTTATATATCGAGAAATGGAAAGAGGATGCTACATTTGGACCAGCAGACTGTTCTGGTTCTGGTGGTGGTTCTGATGTCTGTCTCATGATGGAATGAATTCTACATAAGACAGCGTATAATATATTAAACATGCCACACAAAACGCTTACACATACATGCAGGATGCACTACGGGAATTGTGTGTTTTTCATTTGGGGCCGAGCATATTCAAGACATCTACAACAAAATGGCAAGAATATTTAATGACACGACATCCTAGACTAACGCATGCAGTGCTGTTTTAGTTTAAAGACAATAACAGGGTGGAAGATGGTTAGACTATTAACACGCCATCTAAAACTTACTTCGATGGTACTATCCAAAGAGCCAACACTGTTTCTGCGACCCCGTTTTCCTGCACCCAGACAAGCACAGATAAACTTACTGACCGGGTCTTGTTCACACGTTTCAAGTTTAGCTTCAGGTAGCACATGTTTATGTTTATTAATCAATACCAACACCAGTAAAGACACAAATCAAATAAACAATGCTTCCTGTTGTTAACATAGTTAACAAAAATCTACATAATAAGCATAATAAGCATAATTAAGATTTACAGAACAACATAAAATACTCAATGTGAAAATTGCTATTTAATACGGTGCATATACTTCTTCCATTGCTGACGGTTATTGACATTATATCATAGTAAGTCTTATAAAGCATCATATTAAATATATCTGCACTTGTATGTAGTAGTCGCTACAGCTTATAAGCAAAGCAAATATCATTTTTGGCTGATGCGTGTCCTGATTTAACCCTTTGTAATATCTCGGGAATTAGACCCAGCACTGACTGCACTGCACGACTGTCGTCTTCATGTCTAAACAGCTTGGCCATAAAAAATCATCCCACCACATCACTAATCATATTTGTGTAGTTTCTAGCATGTCTGCGATTGATTTCTTGTTTTCTGCCTTCCTTGTGTTTTTCTTATTTTTATAACAGACACCACATCAGAATATATTCAAAAGCAACTGGGTAATAAAAGTGCTTTACTCAGCACTGAGTTTAAGTTCGCATTTATAGTTTCTATTTACTTCTTATCACACTTACTCAGCGCTTTCACAACCTAATTCTCAAGCCTAAAAACAACTTCACGATAAGCCAAACACCTTCTGAAAGTCTTCACAGCTGACAGTGTGACGCCAAGTCATGAGCAAATAATAATGCAGCTGAACTTCAGTTCTCGGTATGATGCAAATATTTCACATTCTGTCTTGTTTATTTTTGCATCATTGATTTTTCAATGTTTCAATATTCCTCCGGTGTCAAGTTAGATTTTTATTGCATTGATTGCATGCATCATCCGAGCTATCATCCATCCTTCAAACATGAACCTGATCGAGTTCTATAGAGGTTACAGTTGCAGCAGCATTAATAAAACCGGTTGACCAACCTTAAGAAACCGGATCAGGTTGACAGTACAGTTGGTTGAGATTTGAGGTCTTAAACCAGTTGTTGATCATAATTCTATATTTTTGATAGTAAAGGCTTCATCCAAATAAAAAATGTTATCCTACATCAAATGTAAAAAAAAATGTGTGTACGTTCGTGTGTGTGTGTGTTTTACCTGTGTCTGAGAGATCTCTGAGGGAAGAACTAAGCGCCGTACGTTTAAGGCCATCTCCTGTAGCATACGTGTCATCGAGACTGGGTCTACCCAGAGTGCCGTTCACCGCTTCAGTCTTAATACCGTCCACTCCTCCGCTTCCATCTGCAGCCAATCCTCCAGGTCTCATTATACCTTTCTGCTTCTCCAGTTCCGCTGCAGAGTAAACAAAAAGAAATGAAATGGGATGGCACTAAATCCGCTGGACATCCCTCAATCAAGACAGAATTCTCGATTAAATAACAGAATTGTGTGGTTTAGTGCTCACTCTTTATGGCACGTTGTTAAATTCGTTATTTTAACCCATCGGCTTTTACGAACAGTAACGAGAAAAAATGAAAGAAGAGAAGAAATGCTTACACTCTACTCGATATTTTTCCATCTCTTGCACCTCAGCAATGCTCTCTCTGAGGTCACTGACGAAACGTGTTCGATCCTGCTGACTGGGAGCCGTGAAGACAATCAAGACCTTACGCTCCCCTCCTGGGACCGCTGATGTTAATCGAATACCGTGAGGGTAGTCTAAACAACAGAAGACAAAGAGAGAGAGAGAGAGAGACAAAGAGAAAAGACAAACAAACCATTATTTTTAAATAAAAAATATATTGTAGTGAGCAATAATACAATAAAGGTTCTTCCATTGATTTGAGTTTAGCATGTGGGCTGTAGATAATCAGGTGAATACTGGACATGTTTTTAGGAGGAAAACATTTTATGTTTATGAAGTTAATGCATTTTTTTTTACAGTAAAACTTGACTTTGAAGGCACCAACATACGAGTTTTCAGAGATACGAACCATCACTTATATATATATAAAGAAATGCTTTGATGTCATTACACATATACAGATGTACAGTACAAAGATGTGTCTCTTCGAATATCTCAACTTGTTTGGAAGTTGGAGTCAGAGCACAGAATCAGCCAACATACAGGGTTTCCCAAAGGGTCTCGCTCAAGGACTCAAACAGTGTAACAAAACTTGCTCAAGGACTTAACATTGGCTGCATATTTGGATTTTTTTGGCTGCATCTGAATGCCCGATCTCTGGTTGATTGCCCAAAGCTCTACCCACTAATTAATTCAGTGTTAAAACCCAGCAGATTTTGGAACACCCCCAGTATTTAGCCTATTTTTTGACAGTATTGAACAGTACCTTGGTGTAAGACAGCTGGGTTCGGGCCATGTGGGTTTCCTCTAAGTACTCCGAGGACGCAGTCTATCAAATGCTCAAAATGACATCACAATGATTTATATAGCACAATTGCCCTTCATACTGAGCTCAACCCCACATTTATACTCTCGTTTTCATTCCTCTGATGTCAGAAAATGCCTGAACGGAGTGATGGCATGTCGCAGTAAAGTGCTCTGCCAGAGCAAAGTGGTAATATAAATAAAGGAGGAGGGACAGATGGAGGGACAGATGGATGGATGAATATACTTACAAGAGTTTTGGAACATGTGAACCTGCATCTCCACCAGGGTAAAAGACTGTCTGAAACTATAGGTGACTGATGTCTTCTTCTTCTGGAAGATTTTTGTGACCTACAGATGCCAAAGTAATAAAAGTGTGAACAGGTGACAGTAACAATAGTGAAACAACTCTGGTACATAACAGTGCCAAAAATATGTGAACACCTAACATGCACTGTTTGGACCAGAGGTGGAAAGTAACTAATTACATTTACTTGTGTTACTGTAATACAGTTGTCTGTTTGTGTGCTTTTCAATCTGTACTTGTACCTGAGTATGTTTTGAGTTAAGCAGTACGCACGCACACACACACACACACACACACACACACACACACACACACACACACACACACACACACACACACACA
>JAOTRQ010000020.1:387679-404176 GCA_028565875.1 Hoplisoma paleatum
ATTTCTGTACGTACAATTCAACATGTTGTTTGGTCTACTCAAATGTTAAAAAACGTCAAAACATGAGCAGTCCATTCCAGTTTAATAACTTTATTTTGCATGTCATTAATTTATTGTTCATAATTCAAAACTCCCTGTTGATGCATTCAAAAAACAATACAATTATCTTCATACATATCAAGAGCAATGAATAAAAACCTGTACATCTGTACTATTGAGTGTCATGTGAAGCACTATATACACACCCTCAGAAATAGACATAGTCCATGCTGCCAAACTGCAGATATAGAACAATGGCTACTTGTTCAATTTCAGATCAGGGGGACAAAAATCCATGACCTGGTTTTTAAAAAGTCAAATAAAACTGCCTAGTTTATCTTCCTGACTACCTGAATCAGATCAAAGAAAATAAAGGAGAGGGCAGTTGTTCTGAGTCTTATACAAAAAGATATATGGTAAGCCTATAGTAATAATGAGCTCTTGGGATATAACGAGGTGCGGTGTTATATATCAAACATGCAAATGTGTCAACACTAAAGTTTTGCTTCTAGTCAGGCTTTATTTTTTACATCTTGCATATAAATATGCACCAAAATTAAATTCATGACATACTGGCTGGAAAACCAAATGTTGTTTTTTCTCGAAACCTATCACATTTATTATAGTTTCATATTTGGGGTTTTCCCATTTGACTTTTTTTTCAGGTGGCACTTGTCATGAGGGAAGTCTGATCTATTAGATTTTTTTTAAGATAGAAAATTCTTCAGGGCACAATGTGTACACATGCATTTCGAAAACTAAAATTACACAGTGGATTAACAGATTTCCCTTCTCAATCTTAAGTTTTTGTACTTAAGCCAATGTACTGAAAAAATTTTTGCTCTAAATTTCTCTGGTATTGATGGACAGAAAAAACTGACTATCCACATGAATACCAGAGCCAAACTGTATTGATTTATATCTATCAAAAAGGTTATGCATATTGCAAATATGAATATTTCTCTAAAATGTCATATTATGAATGTTTTAGCTCTAAGCTTTGATATTTAAATGCTATTGTAGATTAAAGGTTACAGACATTCCTTTCTAAATAATATAGAATTGTCAGATTATACACACACTATAAATTTTCTGATGATAGTTTTATTTAGTTGACACGAACAGTGAACTTTTAATGACAATTGAAATGTACAACTTTGCTTTTGCGACTTTACTGACCTGTTATCTACTTTTAAACCTGATGCAATACTCGAACCCTTCTGATGAACTGCAGTGCTACTTGCATTACAGAAGAAGCCTGTATGAGATACAGTCTTACGGTCTTACCCAAAGCTTTAAAATGCAAAACAAAAGCGTGGTGGAAGCATAGCCGGTCATGTCACACCACAAATGCCCTCTCCTTTAGCCACCTTTCTCCTAATTATCCAGCTGTTCTGCTACTTCTCTAACTACTGTCTACAGTATATACAGTTTGATGGAAAAATCAAGAAAAAGCACGATTCACATGTTCTGTACAATGGCTGACTCCTTACAAGGCGTATGTAACAAATTCAAGTTGAATTTCAAAGCCGAACCTTGACTTTTACATTTAACAATTCAAATGTAGACATTTACAAAACAGACAAGAACAAATACCTTATTCCTTTCAGCAAAGGTAATGAGAATGACATCTTTAATTAGCATTTTAACAGCGCAGTTGCTCTGCAAGTAGGCTGACTTCATAAGATATAGTATCAAAACATGGCACCTTTAATTAATACACTGATTGGCTGATATTATGGCTCCTTCTTTAAAAATTTACCTCATTATTTTTAACCTAGAATTTACAGTGTCTTGAAAAAGTATTTTGGCCATTAAATATTATTAAGTGTAGCGCAGCCAAGACTAAAAGGTAACACAATTCTGTTTATTATAATACAGTTTATTGTGTAAAGCAGATTTTTTAAAAACGCACTTTATTTAATACTTACAGGAATAATTAATAATTTGGAGATACAACTGAACAATTCTAATTTAAATATAAAAGCTAATCAAAAATATGATTTGGGAGAATTTAGATAATCGATGTTGAGGCAAGGAAAAGCCTTTTAGCTAAGGACAATATACAAAGACCGTAAAAGTACATTCAATAGAACTGGCCAAAATTGCTTCATCATATTTGTTTAAAATTAAGATACGACACTAAGGTACCTGCCAAACATTTCTAATGCAATCAGTCTCTCTGAATGTCTATGAATGATCATTTTTTAGTTCAAAGAAAGAAAAAAGTTGTTAAATTGATTTAAATTCAGGCTGCCACACTTGAAATGTAAACATAATGTAATGTTGGGTCTTAATACTTTGTCAAGTCACTGTAAAAATAAACCTAACTGAGATAAAGATCAACAATGCCTTCGTTAATGTTTACCCAGCATGCTATTTATCTTGCACATTGCATACTTATACATCGGCACTCCAGGTGACCATTTGCCACGATAATAATAACGAAGGAACTTGCTTAATTCAGGCCTATAAAAAGCACTAGTAAACCATCATGCTAGGTTTTCTAATTAATGATTTACATGATCATTAAAAAGCACTGCACATTTCACCACATTACATTATGACAGTGACACAGGGGCCAGGACAATATTAAAAATAATTGGGGTCGGAACTGTAAATAGTCATTTTTTAATGTGATGCTCATAGTATATCTAACAGTCATGCAACTTTGAAGTACATATCTTTTTATAATGGTAAATTTTCTTAAGTCATATTTGTTTTGGAAGAAATTGGCACCTTAATCTTTTATGAGCCAGTTTTAGTAATACGATATTGTTATAATACAGTACTGTAAACATACCTTGTAGAATACTATTTTCTGTGCTACATATAAGATTTCTGATATGTTGGTGGTTGACAAATCAGGATAGAATATTGTTCTGGTATAAACATTCTTGTTCTATATCAATACTGCTACAATAGTGCCTTGCTTTAGAATTAAAAATACTATCAAACACCTACATAGCTTATTGTTATTCTAAACAAATTATGCTCCCCCCCCAGAATTGCCTTTTTAGACATTAAAGACAAAATCCCCTTCAGGACAAATGACTTAAATAATATCAAACCTTAGTTGAAACTCTCATAATACATTTGTTATACATTTATAACAAACATAAATTAGTGCTTATGACATGCTGTTACATATTAATGGATGATGCATCCTGCACAAGCATCTACCAGCAAAAACATTTGTAAACCCTTTACCTTAATACTTGAAGATTATTTTTACTATATAGTCATGATATGTGGATATATAACAGGGATTTATAATCGAATTATATTAATAAACAACATAATTGTACTTCTGTTTAATTCTATTCTTTGTTCGAATAAAAAGGATAAAAGTGTGTTGTAGGGAGGTGAATAAAAATTCTATACTACTTAGTTGGAATTGATATTTATTGTATGGATACCTGGAACTAATAAAACCTTATTAATCCAATCTGCTATTGCTTAGAAACTGCTATGTATAATATGCATTCTGCAAAAATAACAGAAATAGCAGGTTGTTTTATAACTGCCCACGTTTTTGTTCACTCTTCTTGGGAGAACAACTGTAACGAAACCAATGTTCTCTACTGAAAGAATGATCCGTGAACAATTAAGACTAAGATTGACCTTTGACAAAAGGCAACAATGATGGGAATACAAGTGTAGATTAAAACCATTAACTGTAAATCAAAGTTTAGGGACTAGACAGCGTGCATCATTTTAGTCAACAATGCATGTAAAATATATTCTGTTAGATAAAGGCATTAAGAATTCAAAAGCTTTATAGAGATTAGATGATGTGTAAGTCTTACGTTGACCAGTTCAACATTTAGCAGACACTTTTATCCGAATCAACATACAATAATGGCTGAACATGCCTTTAAAAAAGTGGCAACTAGGCTTGAGGCTTGAACCAGGAACCGTCCGTTTACGAGTCCAGTACCACTGAGCTACCACCGGCCCTAATTGGTCTTGGTTAATGTTTAAAGTATGACATGAGTTAAATCTAGCCTATCTAGCGTAATAGAAGTTATATTTCGATTCATCACAAGTACATGTAAAGCTTCTACAGAGCTTTTATGAATCTTGAAAAATTGACAATCACAATTCAGGTCACAAACCTGAAAAGAATTTAAGCGGATTTAATTTTTTTCTTTTGTAGTTCTGTACATCATAGATGATGGTAATGGAAGCCTACAATCCTAGACTGTGATTACTAACTTTCCTTTGGTTATTTTTGTTGTTATCTGGTCATAGCTGCACACTTTACACTGACGGTAACTTGTTTTGTGTTTATCGTCTGGTTCTGACTTTGTTTGGCTTTATTCACAGGTGGGTCCTAGACGGTTCGTTTTGTCTACATTATTTCAAACAGATTAAAAACATCAGATGTCAAAAAATGTTTAAGAAACTACTGGTGCACTTGTTTGTATAATAAAACTCAAAGTCTAGACGAGATCGGTCAATGCAAAAAGCAAAGTCACTACAAAGGGTTCACAGATCTTTTTTGCAACTGTATCTTTACAAATGTATTAAGATGTTCGTGTTTGTCTACTGTACTGTATTTCTATTTAAAATACGCATCTGTAGGGAAGTTTTGAGGGTCAAGCTACAACTGTATAGTGAAACGGAAAACAGGGAGTCCTCTTATTGCTAAGACAGATGGAGGTAAAGAGCTATGCATAAGCTGGTGCTGCAGTAGGTCTGATTCTAAGTGACCAGTTTGCTTGTCATAAATGTCATCAACATTCCAGTCCAGCAACTTGTCTGCACGTGACAACTTGTCTTACACAATAAAACCAATTTGGCCTGACCAAATAAATAAAAAAAAAACACCACTGCATTTTTGATCAGTAAGTCTTACAAAATGCATAGAAGACCAGTATCAAAATGCCCTTTTTGTAATGAAATGAGGAATTTAGATGAAGCTTAACAGAATAGAGGGCTAGAAGAAGGTTGAACTGTATTGGGCCTTCGCTTTAATTCATTTTCTTTTCCTGCAAATGTACGGGGATTCTGAAATGACATTAAAACAGTGATTCTAAACTCAAACACAAATATAAGCACGACATGGGAAAGCAAAACTGGAATCCTGAATTCACACAGACATCTTAATAGAAGTCTAGTGTTCGACATAAAGGAATATCACATGAGGCACTTGTAATGACTCGCTGACTGATTGCAGAATGTGTGCACTATTTTCCTCTGTCTTGTGTACTGAGTTCTGCAAAGGCGTATAGTTCAAGAGGCAGAAGAATGCTCAATTGCACACTCTACTGCGCTACGTTATTTAATATTTTCTCTGTTTGATAATTCTGTTATTAATTCTGTTTCTTTTTTCTTTTTTTTTTGGTAAACACCAGCTAAAGAAGCAGAAGGCACCTGGAGAAGTCTGAGATGGCTCACTAGCCTGGTAATAAAACAGTTCTTTCCCCGTCCTTTTCCCCCGGTAAGGACAGCTTAACCGATACTCATAGCGGGAAAGAGGGTTACAGTCTGGTCGCAGAAAAGCAAGCAGCGAATACAGATTTTAAATAAATCTTCATATAGTTTTGTAAATAGAATCTTGATGCATTCATCAGAAAATAAAAATAATGTCAAAGAATCCGAAAGAAAATAACCATACATGCTGAGAACATTATGACTACATACACGCGGATGAGTTTGCCTTGCACCTAATCAGAACTGCATCAAGACAACATGCTCTTCTTGTGTCCTCATGAGGCCGCTGGGTGGCACTACCACAACATTTAGTTTACCTGTCCGGCACGCCTCAATGACGATTCCATTCATTCCTTACATTTCCTTACAATGAAAACACAGGACATGGAAGTCGTAATAGGATGGTGGTTATGTTTTCAGAGAGTGTGTGAGAAAAGAGAGTTTGGAGAGGGAAATCAGAACCACAGGCCTCCTTTGCACTGGCTCAGCCTGTTACTATCCAAGACCTGAGAAAGTTTACGAGGACTGGGGACAAGCCAGGGACCAGGGGACAGATTTGGGGTTGCAGGGACTTCCTGGGAGTCACCGGAATCAAAGGGCCACTGCGTTCCCACAAAGGATATGCTGGCCGCAGAGATGCTAATCTCGGAGAAGCTGAGCGCAGACTCTGCATCGGAAAGGTTGCCATCATCCAGAGGCATGAGGAAGGAAAATGGTTTCCTCTGCTTGGCTACTGCCAACTCTTCTGCGTCCTCGACAAGATCAAGGTTTAAGTCTTCCCTCTTTTCAGATTTTTTCCTTTCCTTCTTTTCATCTCCTAATTTTCTAATGGTTGCCTCTGACTGTTGACCGTCCTGCCTTTCTCCACCTTTCCCACTACTCCTTCTGCCCCCTAAATCCCTCCTCTTTTCCCTTCCTCGTTCCTTGTCCCTCTCCTTTCTCTCTTTTCTCTGTACACCCTCTTCCTCTCCCTCTGTACCCCTAGAAGCCTTTTTGGTAGAACTCTGAGTTGGTTTCTCTCTCTCTCGCTTTCTCTCTGAGTGGGAGCTTGCTGTGACATTAGCCAAGTCAGCCAAAGCCCGCTCAGTATCGGGAGTGCCTCGCCTCTCATCCTCTGCCCTTTCTCGACTGCTCGCAGTTCTCATTTGCTCTTCTCGCCTCTTGGATCCTTTTTTCACCTCTTTATCGATGCTTTTAGGCATGGGAATAGTAACGCCAGTTTCAGCCGGCTCCTCACGGCAGAGGGAAGAGGGCGAGGCTGCTCCATCTTCATGGTCTGGAAAATTGAGAGACAGGGGTACATCGAGTTTGAGAGAATCGTTCAGATTAAAGGTTAACAATACCTTGTTAGAAAAAAAAATATGAAGAGCAGATTTAAATAATGTGGGATGGAAATGTGCAGGTAGAAAACATTAACTGGTTAGAATGTGGTCACCTTAATATGCATGTTTGCAAAAACTTAGTGCTGAAGAGAAGAGTAAAATAATTTTCAATTTAAAATAGAGTTGCATCTGGAAGTCAAAAGAAAATGATACAATTATGAAATGAATCAGACTTGAAACCTTTTTGACATCAAATTCATAGATGTTTGTTGTTGCTACAAGTTTAACCGAGTCATTTTTCAGAAATTAACTAATAACATTCAGTATTGATTAATATAATTTAGCAAGATTTGAAAAATGTACAAATGTGTAACAATTGTTTACTGCCTATTGTGCCCTAAAATAATCTGTAACCTATATCCCTTTTGCTACAGACTCCCTTTACTCAAGGGTTCTTTGTCCTCAAGATGTCCCAAATAAAAAACGTGAAAGGACATGAAAAGCAAAAAGAAAAGATGTCAAAACAGCAGTAAGCTAAAAAAAATAAAATAATTATAAACAAAAATAAATAAACAGGGATCGCTAACAGAAACAGCTACCAACCGTGCGTTTTCTGTCCGGCCGATGACATAGAAGCAAGGTTCGCCCTGTTTGGAGTTGGTCATGCAGAGCGACAAGCTGGAAAGCTCCACTGAGAGACAGAAAGAGAAAAAAAGAGGAAAGAAAGAGAAAAAGGAGGCAGCAGCATGGAGGACCGACAGAAACAAACAAAAAAAGGAAACACAGACAGGAGAAAGAAGAAAAATCCCAAAGCAGAGTTAGGAAAAGGTGAACAGAAAAGTTGTGCTGGAAGTGAACAGCAAGATTTCCCACTGGCTTAAAATAAAGAAGAGTATCAAAATAAATCAGCTGTGAGGCCTTCCTATCCCTTTTTGCTCACCGTAGTCTGGTACGTATCCATTTCCTCGCTTCAGGATGAGGTGGATGCGGTGTCCTCCTTTACGGATCTGTTCCACAGCCTGACTGTGTGTCATGCCGACTGTACTGTCACCATTAATCTCCACCAGTTGATCGCTCACCTAAACAAATGTAAGCACAATTATCATACTAAATACTCATTACTTGGAAGCAAACACCATTTCTAACAAAGTCACACTAGACTATCAGACGATATGACCCCTGAAGCAAATGAACACATGTGAATTGTAAATTAAGAAAGGGTGACACATCAATCCCATGTACCTCTACGCCTCCTCGGCGGGACCAAAATAGCAAAGAGAAACAAGACAAGAAATCCCTGGCAATCCAGCCTGAGGTGAAATTATTGGCTGGGTGATTATGTTTCAGTGGGAAACAGGTTATTTAATCATAAGTGAGGCAGTGAGTAGCTTCTCGTTTGTTAAACAAGACAAGGCTGCATCAAGCACAGAAAAATCCTATTTAAGATTGGGAATGGAATGTGGTTGGAATAAAATCTTTCATATTGGGGATCCGATCAAAACGTAAAGTGAATGTGAAGGAGCCTTAAAAAACCCAAAATGTTTGGGATGTGCTACAAAACATTTTGCGGGTTAAAATCACCAATCATGAACAAAATTTATGCTAAATCTGGACAGAAATAAACATGGCAGAAGCCAGAATCCAGGTTATTGGGGTTATGGTTTTGGTTTGTGCTAACCTGTATCTTCTGGCTTCGAGATGCTGGTCCACCCTCCATCAGGCCCAACACATAGAGTCCCATGTTATATTCACTTCCTCCTCTCAGACTAAAGCCAAAGCCTGTTGGACCCCGTTCTAGATCCACACTGTAGTATCGTGGATCCTGTGTAAAAAAAAAACAAATATGGCATGATGGAAATACAGAACAATAATAGCAGGAAAAAAGAAGTTTAAAAGTAGATTTACAAACTAAATATGTTGAACCATTAGCATTTTACAAAACATAAGTAATGATAATAGTATATAATACATACATACAATGCTCCTACTTGCAATCCTTTCTGATAGGCCTTGGAGATTAATGAGTAGAAAAAGACTAGTGGCTAAAGTACTAAAGTAATAAGTAAAAGGTCATTGGTTCAAGCCCTACCACTGCCATGCTACCTCTGTTGGCTCCTTGAGCAAAATTGCTTAGACAGTATACGGTCACAGTACTTTAAGTCACTTTGGATAAAGTGTTTAATAAATGCTCAAAATGTAAATGAGCATGCACTGCAAAAATAAATAAATAAACATGCTCGCTTGGGCTTTATTGAGCTTGTAACATCACTTTACCTTTTGTTTTGTTATGTGGCTCTTTCTTAATTTGCTTTCTGCATCAAAGTCTGTGTATTCTGCCAAGTTAGTAGCATCTAAGACAAAAACAAAAATCAAACAGCTAAATCAATGAAGTTCTGGCGCCCTCTGGAGGACACAATGTTTTATTGCAGCTGTTATAACTACCTACGTCATAAAAACACGTTTTGTTACATAAATGTTGTAAAACACGCTTATCACACTCAAACATTTTACAACTATTAATCAAACAATACATTTATAATCAATACGCCAGTTCAGCCAGTAAAGGAATATAAACTTTACATTTCAGGCCCGACTGTCTGTGCTAATTTAAATAAGCACTTGAAATGAAGCAAATTTTTGCATATAAATACAAACAATACCACTCAAGATCCCCCCCCAAAATTAAAGAATTACATAGTAAACAAACCACAAACAATTTTGGATGTGCATTGAATTAATCTACAGTGTAAAACATTGTTACATTATTATTCTTCATCAGACAAAAATCCTTATTGTCTATTTATTCTGCATTAGAAAGCGTGACTTTGTGTGTGTAGCTGATTATATGTAAATAGATACTGAAACTGTGTGTGTGTGTGTGTGTGTGTGTGTCTGTACCCTGCAACAACTTGGCAACCTGATCAGGTGTTATGTGTTTTGATATTGACTTTGAAATACCATTTTTGATATACCGTTTTGATTATACCGAGTATTTCTGATATTGTTATTTGATAATTATGATAATTATTGTGACTTGGATGATATACAAGTAAAGTAGTTTCCCACAAGGGTTGAATACTTTTCACTTTGTGTGTCATCCTGGCTTGTTCGTCTAATATCCTGCAATAATTAACTTAAATCGTTATTCTACTGATATGCACTGGGATATTCTGCATGAATACATCCCCTACATCCCCATGAGCCCTCCCTGTGCTGTACGTACTGGCGTTGGATCGCGGTGTGATGGTGAGACGGAGTGTATTTCCTGCTCGTCTCAGGATCTGAGCCAGTTCTCTGTGAGGCAGATTGACCACTGAACGACCTTCTACTGCTTCCAGCTGATCACCTTGCTGGATTTGACCACTCCGTGCTGCTGGACTCCCCCTCCGTACTGTCACAAACCTGTGAGAGAACAGCGATGATGCTAAAGAGAGGTGGATGGAGGAAACACAGATGAGAATACGATTAATACAAGGCTAAATAAGAGGGTTTTGTATTGCAAATATATTTAATATATACACAATACTTTACTCACTGGCAAAACTAGAGACATAAGAGCTGAAGAACTACACATAATGAATACATATTCATATTTTGTGTGTTTATTTATTTATTATCATGTTTTACCCTTTTGTAATGTAACACACAAAAGATATTCGTTACACATGTCACATCAAATACATTTATGGAGAATTTCGTATCTCCAATTTACTTGACCTGCATGTTTTTGAACTGTGGAAGGAAACCGGAGTGCTTGGAGTAAACCAAAGCAGACACAAAGAGAACATGCACAACTCCACACAGAAATCTCTGAGTCTACCTGGGACTCAAACCCGGTACTTCTTACTGTGAGGCGACAGTGCTTACTACTAACCACCGTGCAACCACATAAGATTTATTTTAACAAATGTTTTGTTTTATTTTTCTCTATTAAGCAATTCTGAAATATATCCAACTTAATATTTGATTAAAATTGCTTGGATTTAAGAGGTTAAAGGTGAACGCTTTAGTCAATGAAATATCGATTGCAAAGTCAGAATTAGAACATTGGGGTTAAAGAAAGGTGCCTCTGCTTTGAGGACATGCATTTATAATCAGGGTGATATTAAACAGTCTAAAATAACCCCATCAGCCACTAAACAGGATCTGCAGTGACAGTGCTGTTAATGATTAATGAAGGATTTAATGATAGAATGAGGCCCATGTGTCCATCAGTGTCACAATGCGGAGCATCAAACCCCCTGACAAGTCGGATCACAGAATATTTAGTGGCTTATTAATTTTTAATCATCAGTTGCTCACATGTGAAACACTAATGTTTGGTTTACATTTGGCATTGAAAACAAGCTAAAGTTCTTGTACTTGGTTTGATGCCAGGTCAGTAAGAGCGCTTAATAAAACCCTGAATGCAACACAACGTCTGAATGCAACAGAATGTCTTCTGCTATCACATAATCAGTTCTCACGCTCCTATATTTCAGCTCAACAAAAATTGATATGAGCATCCCTAAAACGTAGAACATAAAACAAAAAGAGTGTCAAGAAAACATCCAGTTTAAACCCATGCGGGACTCAAGACCTCTACATTAAGAGACATACACAGAGCTGGAAAATATTATCTGTATCGCTCAGATATTAAGAAAAACATGTAAGAAAATATAAGGACTAAATATGGAAAATATATAACTGGAACCTTAAGCAGTACACAAAGTCATTTTATTTCCTCACTAACTACCACTCACAATCTATCTGCATCTCTCACAGATTGGTCTGAAGCATCTATCAGATGTGATTTATTCAACGTTCCGGGGTGCAGAATAAAACCGTACTGCACAAACTTACATAACAGTCTGAAACAACACAAAAAAATTGCCAGTAGCACAAGATTCAAAGTCCCAAATCAAATTTAAAAAGGACCATTAAGACTCTCATTGAGCAGTGACATTCACACATAATGCCAATTATGTACAGCTGCCATCTGTACAGATTCTGATCTTCTCTCCTCTTGTGCTCTCATGCAGCATGACGATGCTTCCCTAAACCAGGACAATGCTTTCCCCAGTGCAGGTCTAAATGATCGATTATTCCGATTGGTCTGCCTGAGCATACACGATACTAGCCTGCAGGAAGTTGGTGCAGGGAAATTTTGGCTGCCACTTTATATATTAGAGAGCTATTGAAATGAAACAGTAGTTACAACTTCCACTACTGTGGTAAGCTGTTTACTGATTTTTTGCTGTGTCAGGGGAAATGTGTGTCCATTTTGTTGGAAGAGTGACCTTGCAGATGCTCTTTCAACAAAATAAACTGGCAGCAAAGTTAGACAAATAGGCCTAGTTCTCAAACTATAATTCAATTTATTCCGATGATTGTTTGAGCTCAAGGATTTAAAAAAGAAGGTCACTGGAGTTCCTCATCATACTTTATATTTTATGAGACAATGGCTGACGACCTTCATCATCATCATCATCATCATCATCATCATTCTTGAAAGGTTTAAAAAACTTCAATTCTCAGTCATAAGAGAGATTAGCAGATTTTTTTAGGTTTTTTCAGACTCGTGAAATTAGAAAGCCTCAAGAATGATTCTTAATTAGAAAAGAATCAAGTCCCTTAGAAGATAATTATTATATAAATTAAATCATAAAACACTTTTTTTGCATGTTTAACCGCAGCATGCATTCTGAGTGCTTTACACATATTTACAACCAGCTCAAGCAGAAAAGTCTTGCTCTAAATTAAAGTCATCAAACTGTAGGCCCAGGGGCCATAATCGGCTCGCCATGTTATATTTTACACGTCAAATATGTGCCACAGTTGTGATGACTCAAATAGTTACAGAGACACACTAATCGAATGCGTCTCCTAACCTTTAAGTTGCCATAACTTTGTGCATTGTTATTGCAACAAACTTTGACCTTAGCTGAGGAAACTTTAACTTTTTAGCGGCAGAAGAACGCGGTGCAAACTAACATAAATGATACAAAATATCTTATCCAGTTGCATCTGGTAGAAATGCATCTTCTCCATTGTTTAGTGAGTATGTTCATTAAATATGCACATTACTGTTACTGAGTGGTTCAGCACTGTCGCCTCACAGCAAGAAGTCCCGGGTTCGATCCCCGGGTGGGGCTGGGGACTTTCTGTTCGGAGTTTGCATGTTCTCCCCGTGTCAGCGTGGGTTTCCTACGGGTACTCCGGTTTTCTTCCACAGTCCAAAAACATGCACTAGGTTGATCGGAAATGTGAAATTGTCCAGTAGTCTCACAAGTTCCCACCACGTACTGGTGGTTGTCGTCAGGAAGGCCATCCGGACGGAAAACTCTGCTCCAAACATTAACGTCTTACCCCAGGAACTGGGAAAACGGACGATAGACGAATAGATAAAGATATTTTACTGTTACTGTAACTTCAATAATGCTTATTATTTACACAAAATACTTGTCAGTTGGACTTAACATTTGGTTACATTTCATTTTGTACTACATGTAACATTTGACTACAGTTATGTGAATGCACTGTATTATATTGTGTGTGCAGTTAGGAAGCAAACACATTTTCTGTTTGTCTTTCTGTCTTAAAGGAAAAACAAGTGTCTTAAATTACAGTGTACAGTCTATACAACAGACAACAATCACAGAAGGATATGTTACAATCGGCCCTTTGAGGGCCACCACAATGCTGATGTGGCTCCCATGTTGTTTGAAACCCATTCAACTCCACGTTCAGACTGAGGCTTATACACTTTTCGTCAAAATTACATGTGTGTAAGTTTGTGTGTACTATATAAGCCTCATGAGAAGAGCCTAGGTGAGTGTGAACATTTTGTTGTGTATAAAATGCCCTGAAGCAAATGTAAAAGCCCATTCAGTTAGAAACGCTCCCCAGCCGCTCTGTTTTCTCAAACTCACAACTACCAGTATAGAACAAATTTTACATTATTCATCACTTTGTCTATTATTAATAATGTCTCTCCAAGGGGTTGATAAAACAACACATTCAGGAGATTCAGAAGACTAACACAATGCAGATCAGCTGATGGGAAACGTAAGAAACGAAATGTAACAAAACATTATGACATGATCAATGGTGGTTGCTGGTGCACGTTATACACAAAGCAATGCAACAGTGTTTACAAATCAAATCGTACTACTGTACATGCAGTACAGATTATTCCTATTCAATAACAAAAAATACAATCACAGAAACAACCATAGAATTGAATTATCAACACGACACATGAACTGTAGGGACCAAAATTGGAAGTACTCTGACCTTTTACCTACAGCCTAAAACCCCCTTTTCATATAGAAATATCATGAATTATTTCAGTACATATGCTTCAGAATAACATCAATCCTCTCTTATTAGTTGTTTCTGGACAGTACAAAGCAATAAAAACAAATATTCCATTTGCTATTAATAGTTTTTTGTTATCAGCAGACAATACAGATCACTCTGGTGAACTTTCAAATACATACCCAGATCAAACATTGAAAATCAACAGCGTACTAAAACACCATCCACGAGAAACAAACTAACCCCTACAGAACTGAAAAACAAAGTGAAACAATGCTCACATCCTTCTTGACGTTATCAAACGTCCACATCGTGTTGTGTCTGCAGTCGGGTCTCTTTGTTCTCATGCCTGTATTTGTTTTTCATTTCAAGCCCAGTTAGGTTCTAAGCTGCTGGCTGACTGGCTCTGTAGAAATTGATGGTTTTACCCACGCTACAGTGCACTTACACGCCAAGAGGGGGGCTACTGCTCCTGGGCACAATCCATCTCACTGTCCCTCGGTGCCTGTTATCCAGAGAGGAACACCGTGTCTTCATTTCGAACAGGTAAAAAAGCTTAAAACATCGTCTTGTTGTGAAACACCAGTGTTATCAACTTAGTCACCGTGTCAGATAAATTAACAGTTTAGAACAACAGAAATGTATAAAGCAATGGTATTAATATTCATTAAAAATTAATTTATCATTTTAACTTGATCCAAAGATTCTATTTATGAGGATGGGTCACATTAAAAGTACCATCACACCCCCGCAAGATGGGGTCGGCTTGCATAATAGTACAGTACAAAAGGTAAAGCGATCCTAACATACATAACTGTGTAAGTATACACTGACATCATGACATATCATCACATTCCAAACCAAATCAAGATCATGTGTCATGATATTAGGTTGTAAATGTATATTTTATGATTATTATAATTCATTATAGTATTACTTTTTCATCATTTTGGTTTGAGTTCTAAATAAACTTTCCAATTCTGTGCCAGTCACTGAAGTTCCTTCACACTAAACCTGTCGAACCTTGTGGTAGGTTCACAGTAAACGCTCGAGCTGAATTATGGCAGCATTGTCTGTTTCTGTTCTATTATTAAATTTCTCATAATATCTATTGTCCGAAAAGTTAGATTTAGAAAGAAACAGACTGGCAAATGTCAGAAATAAGAATAAAATACGCACACCCGAAGCAACTAGACACATTTGTGTTGAAAGCAAGAACAATTATAGTTGAAATAAATCAGACTTTTAATGTGATTTTAATGACTCTTCGGTGACTCAATAATTAGCCTATACTTGATTAAAGATAAGAATTGTAACAAGTAGTTTAGCCGTCCTTACATAATATTTGATCATTGCATAGCATAAAAGTTTCTTGCTATTCTGTCCTAGACAATTCCAAATGTTTGTGGAAACATTTGGGATCCCCAGAACCACCATCACCAAAAAATGAATTTAAAAAATAAAATAAACACATGAATGTTGTGGGTTTGTCCCAATATAATGAACCGTCTACACATCGCTGCAACTACTAGATTTGAAGGTTTAGACTGTTAATGAAGATGAGCTATTTTCTTTTGCCATAAGAACTGGGCTAGTCTGAGTGTCCCCAGGTAATTGAATGATAAATAGAGGTAATTTAACACGTCAGGTTTTATAGGTAAGGTCAATAGAACAGAACCCCCCCTAACCAAGTTTACAAAAAAAAAACCCACAAATGTTACTTCATGCTGGAATCTTTTTTGTTACTGAACAGAAACTTAGTTGTGTAACTACTGTTTAGTTAAGAGCCCATCCCTTTCTTCAAGTCTCTCTCACACACACCTCCTTGAGAAAACATCGACAGAAAACAAAACCACCTGCTTAATATTTGACCAAATGCAGTTTCTATTACATAGTACACGGATACACAGCAATAATAAAAGAACATAAAATACAGACACACACGAGCAACCGGCTCTCATGCTGTTCTGCACCAGGTGTTTGAGGCTCCAGAGGATGCACTGAATAATCAAAATACCACATTCTAGCCGCCCACCAGCCTGGAAAAAAACCCTGATCTTATAAGCATTTTTTTCTGATGAGCTCATGTGGACAAGCAGTTTTGGACTAGAATGATGTTTACTGCACTGAACCGACGAGCCTTGAAAAGAGACAGAAGTGATTTCAAAGCTTAGAAGCATCACTATTACAAAACAACGCGGTATAATAGGAACTAGAACTTCTTTTGACTGCTCCAGTTTGGGGTTGGCACATTATGTCTCGTATGGAGATAGTAGGTCTAAAATAAAGAAACAATTGGCTAACAAAGAACAAAACTGTTGGATTGAAACTGTAAACATTAGAATACATAAACAAAAGTGATCATGTTATTGTACATAAATAATCACTTTTGAAAATA
>JAOTRQ010000020.1:425213-435972 GCA_028565875.1 Hoplisoma paleatum
CTATCTATCTATCTATCTATCTATCTATCTATCTATCTATCTATCTATCTACCTACCTACCTACCTACCTACCTACCGTCCTTCCGTCCGTCCGTCCATCCATCCATCTTTCTAGGTTCATAACACCAACACAACGCAAATTTGTCAGGGTAACCACTTATTTGGACTGACACTAGAATGTATTGCTATTGCATCCTAGTACATGATTTCAATAAACCTGTCGGCATGTTTTTGGACTGGTGAGAGGGAACCAGAACTCCCAGAAGAAACCCACACAGGGAGACCAATTTCCCCGGATTGAACCCCGGACATCATAAGGTGCTGTAAGTGATCCCTCGTCCACCTCACCATCCACCCATCTGATGAGAAAAACATGAATCAAATTGGCACTTACAGGAGTGAAATAAATAATGAATTATTAAAAAAAAATAATGAACTGCTGTCTTTGTTGCTTTTACTGGTGCATTCAGTTCCTGAGTTTATGCTGCCATCTACTGGCCTTTTCCCTTCTCACCCTTCCACCCCCACTCCAGAGTTGTGAGGGTCTCTTTAGTAACTGATTCATCCTGATGGAGGTTTTAATGAGTCCACCCACTTACCCTGTTACTGATTTGCCTACAGCGGTGAGTGATTTATCGTGTAATCAGGTCATTCAGGGACATTTAAAAAGATCTCAGGAGATCTGAGAAATGTCACTATTTCTACGTGAACAATGTGTCCATACAAACACAATTAATCAGGGTTAAAACCAGGTTACCCCAACACCCAGATCAGCCCCAGTGCAGCAGTATCACTACCCATGTTTCAGTCTGTTCCCCAAATACATTTTCTCATTCATTCATTTATTCTTTCATTCTAAAAGTTATTCTTTCCAAGAAAAACAAGATTTTGAAGTATTATTTATTATTCAGGTATTATTATATGTAGCCTAGTGGGTAGAGCATTGGGCTGGGAACCCAATGGTTGGGGGTTCAAATCCAGGCTCTGCTACACTCCGCTACACTATTGGGTCTTTGAGCAAGACCCTTAACCCTGTCTGCTCCAGGGGCGCCGTACGTTGGCTGACCCTGCGCTCTGACCCCGACCTCCAGACAAGTTGGGATATTGCGAAGAGAAACATTTCATTGTACTGTACATCTGTATATGTGTAATGACAAATTTTGAATTGAATTGAATTTGATTTTTGAATTTGAAGTATTTATTTTCAGCCCCAGTCAGCACCCATGTTGAACCCAAACATTTCTCATGTAACACTTAAATGTACCATTAAAAAACATAAATCTGAAAACAATCCAATTAATGTATTATGCAGTTTTACCAGGGTTAAGTCTTATTTAGGTTTACGATGGAACACACACTGAGCAAATACACGACACACCTGAACAGGTCGCCAGTCTAATGCAGGGTACAGAGACAGATGTTTTAGCTATGAGTGTGGTAAACATGGGTGTTGATCATTTTATCATGTCGTCATTTTATCTTTTTGACATTTTATATGGTTTAACTTCTAAACACCTTACACTTAATGTGTGACAGTTTCTGTTATTTTGGTCATCATGTTTAGTTATAGTTATATTTTTATTAAGGACTTATTTAGAACTTTATTCACCTTTACTTCATTCTACACTAATGTCTGAGTTGGATTCTACACGGCTGGCCTGGTTATGAAGCTTTTACATGATGTGTCAGTGAATCTGTAGGTCTTGAGATGATATACAGTAGTCGTTACTTTGTAAATATGCCACGTTTTTATTTATAATCATAAATTGATTTAACTCTCTCTTCTGCACTTGCACGGGACTGCCGTCTTCGGGCTTTTGTGTAAAGTTTTGCAGTTTTAATAAAAGTTATTGTAGAATTCATCTCTTGATTCACAACTCTTCCATCTTTGGTCTGTTAACATCATCTCCATCAACGCCATGGTCATCTCCATGGCGACGAGTCTCCGGTCTCCTCGCTTATGTTTTATATTGGTGGTTCTTCCTTAAGTTGTTCCCATAGTAACATCACCTTTACTTGCTTTATTCTTCTCTGTGTGTTAAACTACCCTACCTGTCACATCGAATTCAGGGCAAATGTCTCTTCACATAACCTAGCTTGTTTGGAAGCTGGGGTCAGAGTTCAGGGTCAATCATTATACAACCCTGGAACAGAAAAGCACAATAGACTCCGGAGTTTTACACATTTGGCGATGCTGGTCATGGTGTTTGGATAACTAGCATGTAAACAGAGGGCAAATGTTATTGTTAATCAGACTGCATGTCTTTGTACTGTATGAGGATTTCTGAAATCCTGAAGAAAGAACCAAGAAGCTTTGTGTTTTAAGTGTTACTAAACCACCATTACCAATAACTAAATTACTATATTAGTATATTAGACCTGTATATGCCAATTTTTTACCAGGGCAAATTTGTGCCAGATTTGTGCCCAAATCACGAATATTACTTTTGTAACATTTATTAAGTTTCATCAGTCGTTGTCGGCATCCTTCTCTCTTGTGTGATGAAGGTGCAGCTCCTGGGTCTACTTGCAGTTGTAGAAATGGTTGTACAGATGTTGCCGTTTTGCCATTGATGGGGCTATTTCCAGGCTTTCTTTTGGGTTCTCTATGCCTTGTCTGACTCTCCCACGAATGGACGTCTAACCACGCTGCCTCATGTCCTTCTTGCAGATGTCCTTGGGGTGGAGTACTGGACACCCTGTTGTCTTGGAACCTTCTACCAGCTTGCTACATGCCCCTTTAAAGAGGTCCTTTCAGCACTTTTGTGTTGGGATTCTTGTCCTGCCCCTTGAAATGCAAAAAACGCTGCAGGCATTTCATGTGGAAGCTGTTCGGTTTCCTTCCGTGTCTAACATTTCAACAGTACACACTCATCCAAAACCAGAGCATCTAAAGTAAACCCACGCAGACACACAGGAGATACTCTTATTCTGTTATATATTTATTCTATATACTGTTAGGCTGAATACTATTATTCAGTATTATAGTTGTATGTACTTTTCTAGTTCAGAAAATGTATCAGAAAAATCAATGTAACCATTCCTTGATAATCAAGAGGAGAACATGTTGATGGCTTGGTGTCAACCTAGCAATTAACACTGCTGACTGAGAATTCCATCACATTATCTGATACACATGTGAGCGGAATCCCTCTCGGTTACTCTCTCCAGCTGTAGTAACCTGACACTTATCTACCCACTTGTAAGCACAGAGGATGAGTGGGATGCTGTGCCCACTTTAGTGTTCGTGAACTGTCTCTGGAGTAAAATATGTAAAAAATTATCTTCTAACGATGTTCAATAACACTTAGCAATTTAAATTGTAGCGTATCATAAACTGCATTAATTCTCACACCCAACCTGTCTGATCTCTAAACCCCAGAGGATTGTTTTAGGATAAAAAAAGAACAAGAATTGTTTGTCTGTGTGGTCTTTGTTTCAAAATGTTATAGTAAAATCCACTGTTTTAGAACAAAATCGAAGAAGGTTCACATGGATATCATTTACAAATTTGTGGCAAGGTCGTCCAAAAACTAGCAATTAGTCATCGTGATTAAGAGTCCATCCAAAGCAACATCCTACAGTAATTGCAATGCAAGCTCTTGTCCAAAATCAGTGAGAGATAAGGGAGAGAGGTGGAACATGGACTAAACGCTCTGAGAATGTTGCCTATACTTTCCATTTTGGTTGTCGACATGTTATTTTGTCCAAATCTCTTGAATGGAACGTATTATTTAAAACTCATGCATGCTGATGTATTTCCATTTGAGTTTCTACTGCTCCTATAAAGACGAGAAAAAGAAAAATCCATAAATGTTCATTCATTTATTCAGTAAAATAGTAAAATATCTTGGTGTCAGGAATAATCAGAGTTTGGATGGCTTGCATATTGTGACATCACAATGGGGCAATTTGCATAGACTTACATGTTCAGCTTATAGCAGATGGCAAATAATGGATAATGGATGGACTGTGTTTGAAAGGAAAGCTTCTGATAAATCTGATTAATCCTGTGTAACTGGTAAGTATCTGTCTTGCCATGAAATAATAACTACATTTATCCACGGTGACCTGAAGAACATGTTAACCAGTTCAAGCCCACCGTTGATTATATCATTTAAAAAAACCTCTAGGAACCATACCACCAGATGGCAGTAAAGCTCCTATCAACTAGTTAACATGCAGTCCACACACATTTCGCCAGGCCCTTGCTAAGCCATCACATGAGAACCCTAAACCTTCATGATCTACTAGAATTTAAAAACCAGAGCCTGAAATACAAGAATAATTAACACCAAACTTACATATTTACATCAATAATGCAGCAAATGATTTGAAAAACGATTAAAGTAAAATCAGATGGAAAGTAAAAACACGACAAGCAAAGAAACTAACTGTAAGTGTATGTTAGACATATATGCACTTATCCACATGAATCTATGAATGTTTTTTTTCAGTATTGTTTCAATTAAACACTTCAAATCCAGCTATTATTTTAAATTACTGCAAGTATAATTCAGTGATGCTTACTGATACTTGATCATTTGTCATATTTGTGATCCTGCCTGTAAAAACCCCGGTAAAATCATGTAGGTGCTTTTCTGTTTTATGCATAAATTCGTTCTACACGACTTTAAGAACATTTTCAGAAGACTTGGACATGGTCTCTTTAATACTGACCGAGTTCGGCCATATACCACGATATGGTAAATCATAAGGCTCCTAAAAAAAGAAGTTTTGGGGAAAATTCCATTTAAAAACAAAGATAATTTCAACACAGATAATTTTCCTGAGCATGTGTCACAGAATAAATGAAAGTGACTTTCTCACATTTCAATTGATTTCTGACACATTTCTAGAAAAATCCTAGTACTGGTGGTGCTCTAGTTTCTCCCAACAGTCCAAAAACATGCAACAGAGATCAATTGTAGGTGATGATTATGTTCGATATAACTTTGTGTGCTTAAATAAAAAAGACTATTTGAAACTGATTGCTCTGGTTATTGGCCCTGATCTTGGGTCAGCCGTGGCCTGGTGCTTAAGCTTTTTATTCTTTTCAGCGTCACAGTGGGACACACACTGGGCAAATACACCAAAATACCTAAACAGGTCGTCAGTTTGTTGCAGGGTACACACACACACACACACAGGGCAATTTCATTATCGCCAATAAACTTGACTGCATGTATTTGTACTGTTGGAGGAAACTTGAATATCTAGAGAAAACCAATGGAGACACAGGGCGAACATGCAAACTTTGCACAGAAAACCCTTGTGTCGACTCAGGAATCAAGCCCAGGTCTTCCAGCTCTGAAGCAACAGTGCTAACCACTAATCCACCGTGCCGCCGAGTTGAGAACACTCAACATACGACCTAAAAATAGGCCACGAGAACGATAGTAAAAATCATCACGTACTGTACATCCTCCCAGCCTCAGTAAGCCTCCAGGATTAAACCTGCAGACAGCAGTAGACGGGGGTGGGGTGGGGGGTCTGGCGTGATACTAACGGGCTGCTTTTATCCCATCATTAATGTTTTAGGATCGCCGCCCCTGCCAGGCCCGTTGTTCGTCGTTCCGATGTGCACGGCGGATGTGACATGCAAGCGAGCAGAAGCTTCCATGCACGCCGGATCCTCCCAGACAACAACCGGTCCGAGACTGCAGCCTCAAGGTTAACCCGCTACCATGGAGACATGTCAGCCAATAAAAAATCAGCAGTCAGTTGCCATGTGTTTTCTTCTAAGGATGACCTATTTTTTTTCCAAATGCAAGTCAGATGCCAGCGTGTAACACTCGTACACAAACATACACACATACCTTCTGTATGATGACAAATTCATAATTAAATCGTGAAAAAAAAAAACGTTGGCATGGGAACAGCATGGAATAAATGTGCAATGTGGCATCTTTCTAGCTGGTTAATTAATGTAAACACTTATTTATAATTAAAGTTTCAATCCACTAGAGCGTCAGTAAAGTAAAACCTGTTCTATTATATAATTTAATAGCGAAATAAGGAAAATCAGGACAAGAAATTGTACTGAAACTTTTTACTGCATGTTTTTGTTTACATTTTATGAATGAAGATTTTGTACTAATGGCGGCACGGTGGCTTAGTGGTTAGCACTGTCGCGCTTTGATTCCCGGCTAAGGCTTTAATTTGTGAAGTTTGCATCTTCTCCACGTGTCAGCGTGTGTTTGCTCTGGGTACTCCATTTTCCTCCAACAGTCCTAAGACATGCAGCCAGGTTAATTGGTTACAAACTGTTTAATAGGTATTTTGCTACTAGAACACATAAATCAATTGTAGTGCTGGGATAAATTGGGAAGGTTGTGTCAGGAAAAGCCACACGGTAGACCCACTGATACCCGGATTGTAGTCCACGATATTGATTGGGATTGTTTCCTTACAAAATCCTTCCTATGTATCCAGGCACTACAATGCACTGGTTTATTAAGCACCCAAGTGATTGGGGTGTCAGCCAGCCGATAGTTCATTCTTTCGGTCATTCTTCAAGGATGGATTATACAGTGGAATCTCAGTTAGCAAACGCCTCTGATAGCGAACAATTCGGATAACGACCAAGAATTTATCTAAAAAGTTGCCCCGGATACCGACGAAAATTTCAGATAGCGACCAACCACGTGACCCACACGCGACCAGCGTCTCGGACCAAGCGTCATTCACGTTCGAGACACAATTACGATTGGTCGTTCGTTATCTTTATCTTCACGTGTAGGTGTTACGGTTTCAAGATGTCCGTTCTGGTGTGCTAGTGCATTTTCTACTGCGTACAAGTCACGTATTCTACCTTATAATCAGCAAACCACTTTTGGAACACTGGAAGGAGCAAAACCGACACAACATTTCAGTTCAGTTCAGTTGTCTTTGACTTAGCCGAGCTGTTGTTGCTTTTCCCGCTTTACAAGAAAAGCACTTACACTCGAGAAGCGTAGCTCTTATAGGGTGTTAATTGAATTGTTGGAAAATGCAATTCTCTGACTGTGCTACACAGAGGTTAGTTCCTCAGAACGGCACCATCTACTCGCTGTGTTTGTCTTTGGGGTACGTGTGACTAAATAATGGATTTGAGGAAATCTTTTAGCAATCAGTGTCATTGCTCATTAAAATAATACTGCCCAAATCCTATTTAATCACATCTTCTTAGTCTTCTTCTTTCTTGCATCTCTATGGTAAATATTTGATTTATTATCTCCTACAGAGATGTTTATCAGTCCTACAAGTTTTCCCCACCACTGAACAGAACTTTTAGAGCTCCGTAAATGACGCTCATACCCACTTTACTATGTAGACATTTTACATCCCCCCCCCCTTTTTTTTTAGCAATTTAGCTATTAAGGGCCTTGCTTGGAGGCCCAACAGTAGCATATTGGTAGCGGCGCTATTACCCTGTTAAACAGCTTTTTGTTTATGCTTTTATTATGTTATTGTAATTAGGTGTACTATGATAGGTAAAATGTTTATTATATTTATTAATAAAATCTAAATGCAGTCTTTATTTATAAAATATATGTTTTATAAAGAGAACATGCACTGTGTTTAATGTTTAAATACTTTTTTGTTCTTATTTAGAATATGTAATAGAATGGTTTTAGTTTATTGATGTTCTAGTGGATTAAGGATTTAATCCAACCATCCTTTATCTAGTGTTACCACTGCTTAATCTTATCAACAGTCACAGTACACTAAACACCTGAACAGGGCACTATTCTGTTGTCGAATACAGATTCATCCACACACACACACACACACACAGGACATATTCAGTAATTCCAATAAACTTATTACTAAATACATTTTTTGAACTGTGGATGGAAATCAGAGCACCCCACAGACACAGAAAGAACATGCAAATTCCACACATAAAGCCCAACACAAAATTAGACTAATTTCTAGATAAGATCTGACTGTCAGCTGTGATTTTTGTGAAGTAGAAAAACTAATTGGGTGATGAAGGCAGTGGGTTTAAGTTAACTCCAATTACTGCCTGATAAAAAGAATAAAGATTTGGTGGTCATTCTAAACCTATTATAATATCACTACAAAATACTTAAATGCAATATAGGTTTTTTGGTGCTACTTTATTACAAAAGTATAAACTTGTGGACAGTTTTTATGAATAGTCATTTTGTTATAAAAACATTACAATCTTTTGCACATGAGTACTTACACGGTTTGAACACACACAACCCTGTCGTTTGATAAGCAAACACACCACATCAGCTGCCACACTAATACTTGGTTGAACTTTGAAATACACGAAAAAGCTCAAAATGGCACAGGGAAAAGAAATACAAAAACCCAAACACATCAAAACTCACAGAGATACGGCTGATCAAAGTATTCACCAGAAAATCATTCCAAAAGAAAGAAACAAACCAAAAACACACTTATGCTCAAGAACACCTAGGGCAACTTCATCTTGCTTCTCGTTCTTTTCTTTTTTTCCGGTGACGTATTTACAACATCGCTCCAACATACACGACTGTATTGAGTCAGAGACTGAAATTGAGACCTCTTTTTGAAGATGTTTAATTCTGTTAGTCAAGAGACATTGTTATTCTTCTTAAGGATCCATAAGGACACCGTCCACATCAAGCATTTCAGTGCACTACAGATACCACAGAGTGACCATCGTTTCAACAGTTTCCAATTCACTTCTTATACAACAAATGTTTGAGAGCTGTGCATTGTGCTATAGCACTGTTGGGTAAAATTCGATTTCACCCGTATCTTAGACGAAAGAGCCAACACGAGAGACCGGATTGGTCCATATGGTTCGAAATATGAATCGTCTATGATATGTTTAATATGACCAGCCACGTTCTGCACCCCTGCGGCAAATTCTTCTCCATTTCTGATCCTAAATGAGTTCATCGGGTCTGTAGAAGATCATTTTCTCTCTCTCTCTTTGATGGATAAAAGGCATTTAAAGAAATAAAGCCACCAATAACATCAAGAAGACCATTCTCTTACCAAACAACAGTATTTTTCTCTTATCCCTTTGTCTGTATTTTTTTCTTTTAATCATGCATCTTTTTTACCAGGCAAAGTGCATCAACATTAGAAACAAAGTAAAACACTTATTGTACTGTAATGTATGGCAGTGGTGACTGAATACACAACTACATAGGTCAGGAGCTTTATTAGCTACAACAAAAAAAACACATTAAGAAAACACAAATACTTTTTAAATATATGCCTTGGGGTCGGAATCTTTTGATTTCATTTAGAGAACAACAGTTACAGTGTGCACCAGATTCAGATACATTATTATTTGTTTTGCGCTGTCCCTGAGCTTTCGCTAATTCTCTTTATGATCACATTATTTGCAAGAAAATTTCTGTGAATTTACTTTTTACTTCCCATTTTGAATCGTTTAACATCATAGAGAGATCTGCAGTCATTTAAGTGCTAAAAGAAATATGTGTTGTATTTCATTCTGTGCTTCTTAACAGGACATTTTAAGATTCAAATGCATGCTATAGACGTTTTTATATAATTCTTTTACAGAAATAAAGACTTTATTTTTACAAAAATAGTACTACACCATTTCCATTAATTCAGTCATTAATTAATTTGATTAATAAAATATTAAATAATTTTTTTTAAAGATAATCGACAACTTTCGTCGTCGGTCTTGTGTAAGTATTGTGTTTTTGTGATGCACACACCCGATACTGAGGTCCAATTTATTAGCCTCATTATTTTCTTACTTTAATATCTTAATAGTTATAGAAAGTGTTCTGTGCCATTCTGGATTTGATTACACTAATACGGTTGTGCTCTTGGTTTTGGAAGAAAAAGAAGAATATTTAACCCGCAATCCCGATTATTACCTGGATGAAATATGTAAGGGCTACATTTAGATTTGGGGGCTTTTATAATTGCATACAAATATATATATTCATGTACAGACTGGTGTACTTGTTCATCCCAGGGCATTACATACCCATTCTTTTATTTAGCTGCAAACACGAGGGGGGGGGGTGCAATTTGCATGTTGTCCACATGTGTGCATGGGTTTCCTCCGGGTGCTCCGGTTTCCACCCACAGTCCAAGAAAAGCAAGTGAAATGAATTTATCCATGACAGTTTTTGATTTAAACTTTTGTACTGATGAAAATTGTGTACGAGTCCTTCCATTCACGACGGACTGTCATCATACTTATATAGCAAAGCTTTGTTTGTTTGGTAATCATTGCCCAATGCATCTTTAAGTCCGGAAGTCCAGTGGTGTCTAAGCTTTACGTGAACTTTAAACGAACTTGTCATGTCACGGCAGCCAGCAAGTTTTTAATTAAGTCTGCATTTATTGATTTTGTAAATGAATTGTTTATTATTCCCTTCACAATTTCAAACTATTAATTATCAGTGATTTAGTGAAGATACGACAAATCTAGTGGGTCAATGTTACTCCTGTCTGTAGAGTCTGTTTGACCGCTGTGTATTGTAATATGAGTAAAATTATATACCACCGAAATCTTTAGAGATTAGAAAGCCAGCATGAACTAACTGGTCACTGGTCGTTGGTACTGGTAGAGAAATTAATAATATCTCGGGACACATCCTCATCAATATTTCTATTCTATTTTACCCTTCAGTCGACTTTGACCCTGGGTTACTCTGTGGACCGCTACCGATCCCCAGAGTATCTCTGCAATTACATTTTTACGGGGTAGGTTGCCAGGTCTTTCCCCAACCCTGTATCTCTACAGGGATCTTGTGTGTGACTA
>JAOTRQ010000020.1:460554-471923 GCA_028565875.1 Hoplisoma paleatum
AAAGTCCCAGAAGTCCTTTGACGAAACGCAGCGTTTTTCTTTCCTGCGACTAGTCGACCAATGGAATTTGTCCGACTGGTAATTTTTTCTGTCGACCAACGAATAATCGATTAATTGCGGTCAGCCCTAAAACCAACATGAATGACGTGTGATGTCACAAAGTGCTTTCTACATGAGTAGCATTGTGGGGGCGGTGAAAAACAAGGTCATTTCTCAAACTTATTATTATTGACTGGGCATTGTCTAAGGACATAATTATTTGCTCATTTGGGTTGGTCATTGACTGTATAAGTGATTGTATAACACAGAAACGTTATCTAACATGCTAGCATCGTGTCATTACATTTCATTGGTTTGAATGGCGATTGACTCGCCTTAAGTATGATTTCAAATTGAATCGACAGTGTCACGGAGCTTCTGTGTCAGCCTTCGTGCACTTTCAAGATTTTCGAACTACAGTTCAAAGCAACACAGACAGCAATGGCTGCGATAAGTCAAGTCAACTGTCTCTGTATAGCACTTAATACAATTAATTTCATCACAAAGTAGCTTTGCAGAGTTATGGACTAGAAAAAAATAATTCTAAAGCCGTTTTATTTAATCATGTATTTTATCTTTTACAAACCTGATCAGTGTGTAGTTTCTAGCTCAGGGGTCACCAACGTGTTGCCCACGGGCACCAGGTCGCCCGAAAGGACCTCATGAGTCGCTAAAAATAGCTCATTATAGTGACACTTGCTAGTGTGATTTAAAAAACTTGACATGTCCATGTTCTGCACGTTAAGCTTTTTCAGCTGTATGAGAAAAGAAAATGTTGGTCCATGTGTCTGGAACGTTTGAATCTCCCTGGTGAGTGAATGATATGTGAAAAACTGACCCGAGCATAAAACCCACTTCTTAAAACTCAAGTGTGCCAGGCAAACATGCCTCATAAACCAGCTGTCGGGTCTCTTACCCCTAGTATTGATAATCTGGGTTTTTTTCATGGCACTTTCTAGGTTCTGCCAGCAGAGGGCGCACTTGTCACAGCAATCTGATATGATTATAACCTGCCTTGCTAATAGTAGAGCCAAGATCTGACCAAGTTTGCTCGGTTCATATTAATGACTAAAATGAATTAGCCTTATAAATTACGACTATTATTTGAATAAAAAATATATATTTACAAATGACACAATTATTTCTTTGATCCAAGGGCATTTTACAATCATTTTATGTTGTACTATGTATTTGCTGCTATAACTTAAGGTGTGATTACTAACTACAATTTTTTTTTTTTTCAGAACTATGAACCTGCTCCACCCCAGAATCGATCACGCCTGGATCAGGTAAATGATTTGGGGAAAAATATATTTGGTGAAATATTACAAAAATATACTGTTATAAATACTATTATTTCATCAGTAACCATTTTCTTGTATTGTAACTGTGAATGTTTGCATCACTTTGACCATATTTTATCTTTTCTTCTACTTCCAGGATCGCCAAAATCGAAGTAAACAATAGAAGACTGTACTCAATCTCTATAGCTCGATCAACGGTTGTTTTAGGACTGACCATTTGAGAATAACATTTAAAAACTTGGACACAAGAAGAAATTTAAAAAGAAACACTTTTTGTTTTCTTTATTTAATTTTGGTGACTTGGGCCAGCATCAAACTCAAGGCTCTGCTCTCCTGTTTCTGGTTCAGTGGGAGATGAAGTTGATTAGCATCTGTCAGAATAACAGCATTGTGGTCTTTTGTTGTCGTTTTTGTTTTTTAACACCTCAGTCCTCTGTCGTCTTTTTTGTCCCTCTGCACTTTTCTTCTCTTTGATTCTTTTTTTTTCCTTCTTACTCTGTATGTTTTATTTACCTGGTCTTGCTTCTACTCAGTTCTGGCTATACGAATCATTAAGCTCAATCGTAAGTGTGAGTTAAAAGCCCGTGTTAAGTGTTGGTATGTTTCAGAGGATGGTTCGCTCTCGTTTCTGGCTTCTTGCTGAAACGTTGAAGACGACGACAGCTATCCCGGAGCAGCGTGGACTTCTCCTTATTCATCATTCACTGTAGTGGCCAGTTTTATTTCGTACAATCAAGACGTGCATCCTTTTTGTTGGATGTAGGGCTCCGAGAAGGCTCGACTGAGGAAGGTCAGGGGGAGTATTCGTGCCACTGCATATAAGAGACAGTGAAATGTCTTGCTTAATAATGTTGCTCTTGAAGAAAACTATATTTTTTGAATTGTGTAACACTCAGCTTCTAACTTTTGTGGTCTTGTTGGTCAGAATACTTAGCTTTTCCTTTAGTTTCATGCTTGGAGCCTTAACGTTTTTTTTTTAATCTATACTGTCATCCAAACCGTTAAATAATTGCTGTACTATACCTCAACAGCGTAATCAGGGAAAAGACGTCCCGTGTACTTTCAACCTAAGGGAAGTCAACATCACTGGCTGAACTAAAGAGGAAAATTAGTCTTCTGGGTCGTATGAGAGTTCTGGGTCTGAGCCAAGTGTTCTGAATTGTGTTCTTGGCTTTTTGTTTTGAGCATCGGTTCAATTTCTATACTGTTTCATCGCTGTCCAGCAGAGGTTGTAGTTTCTTTCTTTCTTTAAGCCATCTTACAAGAAAATGTAGCATCCGCTGCTTTCCGAATTCAGTTCAGACGCCTCACTGTCGGTATTATTTCGTTTTTCGTCCTTCCTTAACAGATTCCGTTTCTCGTTTTTCCTTCCTCCCCTCATTCTGCGTATAATGCTAAGCTTTAATGTAGGAGCATATAATAACGGAGAACGCCTCAAACGTGTAACCTGAAAATTAATGTTACTGATTTACTCTTTAAAAAGTAGAAAAACATGAAACAAAAAAAAAGTCTATGGTTTCTGTGCGTGATTTTTTAGGACCTGCTTGCTGTCGTGTGTGTCTGTGTATGAAACAGAGGGAGTTTATCCTGTGAGGAATTCAGATTTATATAATCATATAACAAATGATTTATGAGAATATATGAAATACTAAAAAAAAAGAAAAGAAATTAAAAGGCAAACATTTAAGTCACCCCTGAAATGAATATGCATTGTATGGAAGGTCTCTATCACGTTATTAGATTTGATCATGGTCATTATTAAAATAATACTATATGTTGTCACTGGTGTTTGAAGGTCTTGTTTTTGCTGATTGCTCATTTGCAGGTCTTGTTTTTATAAATGAGCTTTTTATTAATTGCATATGTTTGCACCGAAACACTTCTTTCAGTAATTTACAGGAGAAAACATTATTGTGCTTATACTGTTGTAGTCCTTTACATTTCGAACTCTTTAAAGAATCGATGATTTCAACCTCTAAACCTGATTTGCAAGGTTTTGTTTTCATTTACGTTTATTTTTTTTTGTTAATAAATCATTTTTAAAATCAATTTAAGGTGGCAGCGGATCATGGTCCAAGTTATTGATTTGGCATCGTTATTTTTTTAAAATATATATATATATATTTGATGCCGTTGCTACCAGCTCTACAATGCACTTGTTTATGATTCTACTGGCTGGAGTTCAGACTTTCAGCACTAGTGTGCTGTGCTATCGGAAAATCCCACTGTTCCATCTTGGTATGTGTTTTATCAATGCTGTCATGTCACCTACATAAGAGAGCTGATTTCTTCATTTGGGATACTGCATGATTAATCCTTTGGGAATCAATAACCACCTTTAATTTGTGACGGATGTGAGGTGTGATTGTGTGTGCAATCGTGGTGAAGACTAAAAAGCTCACGTCTATGTTGAAAAACCGAGTTAGTTCATTACATACCAAAGGCAACGGCTATGAGGTGATTTCCAAGACTTTGGACGTTCTTTGAGGCCACTAGATGTCTCGAAGTGTTGAACTTGACTGGCTGTGACCGAGCATGATGAAGGATTTCATCACAAGGCAGTTAATATCAACCCGTGATAGACTAAGGGAACAATGCCAAACATACGATCCTTACCAACCAGAAGATTTCATGACCAGACTTGCACTTCATGAAAGACACTTGAACGACGAAGTTTATTACGATTAGAATATTGTTTTCATTTTTCTTTAGTACAGGAACCTGATTAGATAAAAAAAACAGTGGCTTTCAAAGAGATACCAGTGTTCTGTTCTGAAATTTAACCTAAATTATTCCACCAGACTTTTATGTATTTTAACACTCATTCCTGTAATATCCCGGTGTGGTCTTATCAATGTTCAGAATTAAAGCTTGTAGAAAATCATCATCATGTAAACCATCCAGTCTTCATAAGCGTTTGGGAGCTTTTGATTGGATTCTATAGCTGGTTAGCACATAACACATCGTTTTGTTGTCATCAGGGCAAAACCATTTTTTATAAAATACCGATTCTGATTGTGTAAATAAAACGACGCACCATAAACGTAAATGTTTGCACAATGGAGTAAATGGTCGACCTTTCAAAGAGATCAATATAATTTCCAAAATGTGACCCATAATCTGTATAATTCTAAAGAAAGTATATACACACCCCTAAACTAATACTTCACTAAGGCATCTTTTAATTTTATGGCAGAATTCTGTCTCTGAGTAGAATTTGGTGTATCGACTTTAAACTTGTTTGATGATGACGTTACCGGCTGAGCCCTTACTTACCCATATGGGCACATTGTTGGTATATCTTTGTAATTTTATGTTCAATTAAAAGGTTAATGGTTTAGGTTATGTTAAATGGATTATTGAAGCTGAGACTGAGGTATTTGTGTCCGTCACCAGCAGACTGAACTGATTGACTTCTATTTTTGCCTTGTCTATACAGAAGATCATCTGGCCTTTCTGTTAAAGATTTAAGTTTTGCATGTAATTTAGCATGTTCTGTGTGTACGAGTTGATTTGCAGATGGTGTGTTTGAATGATAAGTAATGGTGATTTATTCTTGACTTTTGAGAGTGTTTGAAAGTGTTTAATTGTCATGCCGGCACACAATTCGTTATTAATATTGGATTACTAGAGTTACTGAAATGCAAAATTCAATCTCGAACATTTTTAATGTACAAAACCCAAAAACTCCTTGATTAAATGCAGCCGAACACTCACCGTTTTTTTGTTCGAGAGCAATACAGATTTGAACGTATCTCACTGACCTTGTACTCCTCAGCTCAATAACATTTTTATTTTGACTAATTACATTCGCCCAATTAATGTGTACGCTTTTTGTTTCTTCTTTAGTTTCCTCCATACGATCAATGCATTTTGAATTAAATGGTAACGATTGTTTTGGCTATGATGCCGTCTCCTGTTGTGACCCGGAAGGTCACCCAAGTGTACCAGGTGCAGGACACAGAAAATGTAAGTAAACACAATATAGTCGGTCATTTAGGGGGAAAAACATTTTATTCAAAAAGCATAGGAAGCACAACACAAATAACTATTGATTATTTCTAATGCATATATAAATCAGTAAACGACACGGGCCTAATGTGGTAATTAACCCTTAAACGGTAACAAATATATTCAATCATTTTGTTAAAAATTGAGTTCTGAATTTAATAATGTATGTGCATAATTTATACCTCAAACAATCAAAGCCACAATTGGGTTTATCATTTATAAAACGTGCCTGTGTGAAAATGTAACCTATAGCTAATCCAATACCTAAATAATATAAAATACAGTAATAAATATGAATATAGTTTGTTACTTTATAAAGTAAGATGTACAAAATAAACATTTAAATGCATTTTGCATGTTTTACTGATTCAGATTTGCTCTAATTCGGAAAACTGAATAAATCAAAGATCCATTATGATCCATTTATATTTTTGTAGGCCTGTAAAACCATTAATGATCGATTCAATCAGGCTCCTGTAACTTTCCTCCCATCAGCCTCACACGGGTGTTGTTTAACCGGCGAAAAAAATCGATCCGAATTGTGCAATGCGTTTGCGCGTATTCATCCAAGGTGGCGCAAACGGGAGCCTCTCTTGGCATTCACCGCGTGCCTTAATTGTATCGGATATTAAATCAAGGTCCGCCGTGAACACGCAGAGTGAGAACCCGGGAATCAGAGAAGCTGCAATCTGCCGCAATCCATCCCACACCATCGAACGGCATCGAATGCGCAACGCTGGAT
The DNA here is from genome assembly GCA_028565875.1 of Hoplisoma paleatum. Lineage (NCBI taxonomy): Eukaryota > Metazoa > Chordata > Actinopteri > Siluriformes > Callichthyidae > Hoplisoma > Hoplisoma paleatum. The sequence goes on from JAOTRQ010000020.1 coordinate 466,651, forward strand.
CAAACCATCGGACGCAGACGCATGGAGAACATACCAAAGGCCTATTGTCGTTATGTACCGCAGCACAAGAATCCGTACAGGCTTAGTGGGTTACTACAAAAGATCAGATCATATCACACCCCGATGTATCCACGGGCCCATTTCCACGCACAATTCTAGTCATCATGCAATAACGACATAAATGCGTCAAATAGGCTGTATTACACGTATTAGGCAACATAGACGCACCGTGCGTGTTTGCGTGCGTATTAAGTGCATTTCCTAATTCGATTCATCATCGTTATGTAACGATAGAAGTCGAATCGAGAGCGCAAGGTGCGCTAATCACAATGCGTCAAAACCAGCCTGCAAGGGCAAATAAAGATCCCCGAACGAATGCCCTCGTTTCGCCTGTCCGACATGGTGAACACGTCCTAAAAGCACAATACAGTCCAAAAAAAAGTCCTCCCTGTCCATATTTAATCATCTCATACAAGCGCAACGGCGCAGCGCCGATCCTGTGTGTCCTCCAGTACCCGGGTAAACAAAGGTTTCTATCTAGAGCATCTTTTCCGCAGCCTGAACGCATCCGTGCATCCTACACGAACCTGCGCACTCCGTTTCCATCGAGTTGCGCCCAAAACGCTGCGTAATCTCACCCGGGTTTCAGTCTCGGGCGTTTTTTTTTTGTTTTTTTTTGCACCCGGGTCCGTTGCGTTGCGAGCGTTTCCCTGCACGCGCGCTCGCCTCTGCTGATCCAGCTCGCGCAAACAGAATGACATCGGGACGGGGTGACGTCATGAAACGGACCCTGTGCACCCTCCCCGCTCCCACCCCACCCGCTCCTCTTCCCCTCATTGTACCCGTTATAACCAAATCCACAATCAGCAGGCTACCGAATGTCCTTGAAATACCGTGCAACCTGACATTATTTACATTTCACATTTTCAAATCATTTGTTTTAAAAGTTGTGACGTCACAATAGATGCAGAGAACAAATGAGCAATTAACTACACCGAGCAGCTCGTGATGGGAGGGAATCGGGTTAGGCCCGTTGTGCGTACATTAAGCCGTAGATTGTTTATAGATTGTTATAAGGCATTGTGGGGGTTTTTTTAAGGATAAAGCTATGCAGCGCAAACCGTCACGCAAAACGGGTATGTTGTGCACAATGGCGCACGCACCTGCTCATATCTGCGCAAAGAAAAAAAATCCTTCAGTCCCATTTAAAAACCGCCAAACCAGTCAATACAGAAATATTAGTCTGCTGTTTAAAAGATAATTCCAGTATAAGAGATTTACCTGGTTACTAGGACTACTAACCCACCCTGGTTGAGATTCTGCACAGGTTCCATCGTGGCCCTTTAGTCCATCAGGGTGCATCTGGTTGGTGTGTCCGGCAAACGTGCAAAAACGTGGTGCGCTTTGACCAATTCCTTGCATTTCTGGGCCTGTCCTTTTAGGGCTGGTGGAGGGGAGATGGAAGGATGGAGGGAGGAGCTCTGCCCCCCACCCAACACTTCCGTCTCTCCCTCTCTCTCTCTCTCTCTCTGCATTACAATGCCCACAGCTCATTCATTTCCATTCATTTGGACACCCGGCTCTGGCGCTCTTTTCTAAGTGGTCAGTAGGACCAGGGCCTCTCCATTACAACAATCCTCAGATGAAGGCCAGCAGTCAGAGATCTTCTTTACATATGGACAGATGGGACCAAGAGCTTTTGTGCTTAACACGGCCCAAGATTACACCACGCACCTGCTTATGGTCATTGTCACTGTTGACGTTGAACATCATTTTTACTTTTACAAAATGCCAAAAGTAGCATCTCAGTTGAGAAGATCGACCATCTTTGAGACGTTGCTTATAAGGTGTGAATAAACTGCTCACAAAATTGGGGGTCAAAGAAAATTGAAAGTCAAAGAAAATTGTTCGGTCATAGATTTTGCAAATCCATATGCCTTAATTATTGTTATTGAGCAGCAAACGGCATTTTAGGGTTCAGTAGGTCACCCAAGACTGACAAAAAAGACAAAACCCTCAGACAGCTTGCAGTGGAAGTCTAGCAGATACCCTTCTGTCTCTCATTGGCTCAAGGATGTCATGTGTTTTTTAAAATTGGAGAAAATTAAATATACTTTAAGAGGTTGCACAGCCAAATTTTTTTACAAGTGGCAACCTTTTATTTCTTATTTTACTAATTTAGAGGTTCTACCCAGTTGATTGTGTGCTCTTTTCCTGTTTTATTCTGTTTTTCTTCTTTATATTTTCTATGTTGCTGAACGGTGTTGGCTGGTCGCAGTGGGTCGAGTGGGTATGGGGTGGGTTGGGGTTTTACTTCTCTTTGAGTTTATTTAGATTTTTGTGGTTAGATAAATAATGTTTCAATAATTCTATCAGGGTGTTTATATTGTTTATTTCTTTTCTTATAAAAAAAAGTGGAATGTGTCAATATATCTTTCTGATGTTGTATGTGTTATATTGCATTGTTCCAATAAAAATATTTTGAAAAAAAAAAGAAAGCCCCCAGCCCGACCCGGGGATCGAAACCGGGACTTCTTGCTGTGAGGCGACAGTGCTGAACCACTCAGCCACCCCATTACCCACTTAAGGTTGTATATTGTCTACTAGACATGACTAGGGATGGAACAATTCAGGACCAATTAATGTGAACCAATTAAGACCAATTAAGATGAATCAATGTGCACTATAAACAACAGTTGGTGCTGGTGCTATTTTTTTAAACAATGAAAATGAATCAAGCATTTTTGACATCTTTTTGCAACGACCTCAGAAATAAAAGGACATTGGTTGTTACATTACTTAAAGATAATAGCAATATTTTTTTACAACATGAAATAGTAAAATGAAACTTTGTTAAGTCAATGAGAAATTATTTGTCTTGTATTGTGAATGGTATTGCATTGTGGGTCCAAACGTCTCAAAAGTGCTGTAGAGGTGCATAATACAAATCCTACACCGTCCTGTTCTCTGTTGCTTGTAGTGTAAGAGGTTGTTGACCGTTTCGCCAACAACACAACTATTCATGCAGGACTTTCCTTTTTGTTTTAGTTATTTTAACACAAATTAATAAACAATGTATGAATCTTAAGCAGATCAATGTTGTAAACACTATAGTAATATAGTGCGTCTGGTTCTGGTGGGGTTTGCCAGGTGACGGGTGGTACCGGAGAGGTTCAAATGAAAATGTGGGAGTTATTACATCACAAAACCACAGAAGTCAAGTAAACATATTTTAAGGATTTACATTAAACTGACGGATTTAATCAAACTTGAAGTGTTTATAGGAGCAGTAGAGGTCCATTTGGAAATACAAAAAACATGCAATTGTGAAGTTTTCATAATATGTCCCCTTTAAATAATAAAAGAAGAAATTAAATATAAAAGATAAAAACATTAAAAAATTTAAAAGGCTATTAAAAAAACAGAAAGTGGGACAGGGTAAGCGCTGGGATGATTCCTTTGAGACAGCTTGAAAGAAATTCACTTACATGTCAAAGTGCAGGTTTTGCTTCTCCTCAAAGAAGTAGTCCAGGATGTACTTCCTTACAAAGTCTGGGTTCAGTGTGTTGTTAATCACTTCTGTCCTCCCGAACTTAAAAAGAAAGAAAGAACGAGAGAAAGAAGCACATAAACATGTCATTATTATAAATCCTACAGGGACAGAAAGGAAGACTCTCTCTCTCTGTGTAGTTTTACTGGACATGCTGATTTAGACGTTCATCTTTGCTTTCTTTTCCACGTAGATCTGAACAATCTGGGCAAACGCTCTCATCTAGGGAATGTCAATGACTTTTGAATTTGTCTTTAAAACATGACCGAAAAATGTAATCAAAACTCTCGGTGGGTAATTACAGGGCACTTGAGGTCTGACTGCATATTGGCATACCTTCAGGTTTGGCATTTGCACCAATATACAGAGGGTTAGATGACAAACAATGTCTCCTGATCAAGGCCTCTCATCAGATGAATTGAAGACACCAGATGGACACCAGTTCAAACCCCACAAGCCCCAAGTTGCTCAAAATGGTGTCTCTTTGTATAAAGGTGTTTGATAAACGCTGAAAATGTAAATATGACCCAGTGACAGACTCTCAGGAACAAATAAAATGAATCAAGGTTAGAAATAAGCCGATTGTGATCCGCATTAGATTTTATTGCCAGGTGCTCAGCTGGCCACAACCCTCCCTATTTAACCTATAATTATACCTGACTGTGAGAGAAATCAGAAGCACTTGGAGGAAAATCCACAACAACACAGGGAGAACATTTAAACTCGTATATACACAAGGAACCCAGTCTGCCCCACCTGGGGATCGAACCCTGGACCTTTTTGCTGTGAGGTGACAGTGATACATACTTCAAATAATGTCAAATCAATGTTTATTTGTCACATGCATGGTACAACCGGCAGTGAAATGCTTCTATGACTGCTAAGCCACAACATAAAAGGGTTAACAAAATATACTTTATATTAATATACAGATTTAAAATGTAAAAATAATAACATTTTTAACAAGCCTTCCAAACTACTAATAACAAGCTTGATAGTGAAACATGAAACAATATATCTAAACAAAGACATATGTGGATGGTTTCCTGGTGGATTAGACGATTACTCTACACAAATGCAGATTTGCAAAACAAACCAGTGCGCCATGGCTCGTGGGTTTGTCGCTTCTCATGTGAATGCTCCCCTAGGGTCTATAACACGGAATGCCATAGTCTATAAAGAAGCTGCTGCTGTTATTACACAGCAGAGCAAATTGTTACACAGCTCCAGGCTATAATGTTGGAATCCATATTGTAAGATTGATTGTTGGGAAAAACAGCAATTTCTGGAGACACCCAAACGCCATATAGATTGAGCTGAGATCTTTTTATGAGCCTCTTTTCAAAGCTCGTAGCCGTAACCTAGTGGTTGGGTAACAGGACCAGCTGGTTAAAGCGTCCCCAATCAACCTCAAACCTCACCAATGCTTGTTTGCTGCTGTTGGGCCCTTGAGCAAAGCTATTAACTCTCAATTGCTCAGAATGTACACTGCCATTGTAATGTAAGTTGCTTTGGATAAAGACGTCTGATTGGGTTAAATGCAGAAGGATAATTACTAGGGCTGACTGTGATTAATCGTTGGTCGACCAAAACAATTACTAGTCGGACAAATTCCATTGGTCGATTAGTCGCAGGAAAGAAAAACGTTGCGTTTCGTCAAAGGACTTCTGGGACTTTTAATTTGAACGGCGTCACAAAGGAAGACGTGACACTCCATACCAGT
>JAOTRQ010000020.1:486903-499001 GCA_028565875.1 Hoplisoma paleatum
ATGTACGGCGCCCCTGGAGCAGACAGGGTTAAGGGTCTTGCTCAAGGACCCAGCAGTGTAGCAGAGTGTAGCAGAGCTTGGATTTGAACCCCCAACCTTTCGTTCACAGACCAACGCTCTACCCACTAGGCTACACTGTCCCTTATGCCTTGTTATGGACATTTTGGAGACATTTGGATCATCCGTGTATAAAATATTCTGTGGCCGATTTTAGTATCATGAAACTTAATATAGAAAATCCTCACCTGCATATCAAGATGAGACATGGTAGCAGTTGCATGGTGCTAACGGTAGGTGGTGCCACCATAATAGGCCAGGGGGTTGTAATCCACTCAGTTCCAATATGATCACACATGAATCATTATAACATTTTTATGATATATATGAGAATGAAGACAGTTTTCTTATATGTATTTCTCTTAAAAATCAAACAAACTTGTATAATTATGTAAATTTTAAATGCTTTTTTATTTCAATGAAGCCTAATTCCTGCTCATACTTTTGGGCCAGCCATAGGCTAGTGGTTATAGTACAGATTTTGTAATCTAAAGGATGCTGGTTCAAATCTCTGAAACCACTGATTGGTTGATTGACTGACCACTAGTTGCTGCTTTTGGACCCTTGAGCAAGATCTTTAATCGTCAGTTGCTCAGACTGAATATTGTTAAACAGTTATTAAACAGGAATATCATTTTGAAGTGAATGATTAGTGGTGCATTGTTACATTAATAAGCATTAGTAATCATTTCTATTAATAATTTCTGCTAATAATACAACATTTTTTGTAACATAATAATAAGATAATCATTGTGGTAATATATCTGATCCGGTGCTGTAGGCCAGCTGAGTCTGGACCCGAGTGGAATGAAATATTACATTCTGCAATTCTTGCTGTGTTGTGTTACTTTGCAGGCTCTGTTTGTGTTCTGCGGCCTGGCTACAGGCTGTTACTTCTGTTGCTGTCTGTGCTGCTGCTGTAACTGCTGCTGTGGAAAGTGTAAACCAAGGCCCCCCGAGGGTCAGGATCAGGAATTCTACGTCTCCCCTGAAGACCTGGAAGCCCAACTGCAGTCTGATGAGAGAGGTTAGATTCAAACGTGTGTGTGCCTCCTTGAAATTCTACGTTTATTTAAAAGCTACATTGTTTGTCCATCAGTAAAGTCATATATAAAAATCTGAAGTGTTTTAACCACTCATGTTTTAACCATAATAATAAGCTGTGGTGAGAGGTAATGGCTACTGTTCTGCTGTTTCTGGCCATCTGTCAAAAGAAAGAGATTGCAGTTGTGAATTATGCAACGTAGTAAGCTGTACCGTGAGCTCAACTCACCCTCACTAATCCTTACAGATTAATATTACACCTGTGTTCGAGTCGAAGTAACACCAGATAACAACTTTTGCATGATTTTGCTTCTTGTGGCTTTTGTGTACTTGTGTAAACTACGTTTTAGGAACTTTAATTACCTAGTAGGCAGAGCTTGGGCTCCGCTCTGCCACACAGCCACTGTTTGGCTCTTGTGCAAGTCACTTCACATATTATTCAGTTCAAGCTGCTAATTGATGATCAAAATAGCAAAAAATGATTTATTGGTTTTTTTAAACATAGTGCAAACTCAATATAAAGGGGCTGATTCTTTTTATTTTATTTTGGTTACGTTAGCAGAAACGAGGCTCGTTTACATTTTCTGCCTTCAGCAATAACTTTTCTCCAAAGCGACTTAAAGATCAAAGCCGGATGAGTACTACAGTTTTAAGCCAGGTCGTATCTCTCAGGTCAAGTATATAAACAGAAATTAAAGTTTGTATAAAGTCGACGCACAGAGAAATGCTTGGTGTTTAAGTTAACACATTTTTTTAATATGTTGAGCACGGTCCAGCACAGCAAACAGTATGAAGCTCCATCGGGTGTGTAAGATAAATAAAGGTACAAATCTCACGCTAACTCCGTGGTGTGATATTGTTTTGTCCTTTTTTTAAAAAAAAAGACAGAAAAAAGTGAATCCTTCATGTCTCAGATCAAGAAACCGCTCCAGGTACGTGTGAGTTTAGGAGTGATAGATTTACTGCTAGTGATAGCGCTAGAGCTGCATAATGTGCTAATGTGTTCTTGCTAGCCAGATAATTAGAAGCTTATGTGTGCCAAAAACAAAAATACACCCAGTTCATTAGCAGCGGAAGGTATGATCACTAACATGTCTCAGTATTGGGTGCAGCATCCTTTCATATTTGTAAATATGTCTTGCGACAGGTGAAATGGAGATCCTGAAATTGTTCTCCTGTGTGTGTGTGTGTACCCTGCAGAGACTGGCAACCTGTTCAGGTGTTATGTGTTATGTGCATGTCTTTGGACTGTGTGTGTGGAGGGGAAGAGAAATAATGAAAAACTTTGTCAGAATGTTTGTGATATCATAATGAATGAATATTTTGCGTTTTTTTTTTGTAACTTTGCAAACAGAGGCTGGTGGAGGTGAGCCCATTGTCCTTCAGCCATCAGCCACAGAGACCACCCAGCTAACATCCGACGGTCACCACACCACCTACCGAACCGACACCGGTTTCAACTAATGCAAATCCCCTCCACCTGCCAGGCTCCTCTTCCTTCTCCTTCTCCTCCTCCCTCCCCAGTCTGAAGATCGAGCAAAGACGTGATTCTTCTAACAACCTGAGAAAAGCCAACACGGGCGTGGAGAAAAGCCAGTGAAAGTGGAACGCTACGCTAAACTCTTTCAGACATTCCTCGTTTTCTCATATCCACCATCATCATTCTATTCACAGTGCCACACATCCACCCTGGCGTTGCCCCTTCACGATGCCTAGAGGATCAACCCTCATCATTTACTCGATCCTTCAGTTCTTGCTCTCTCGTGGTCACTTGCTGTCGAAAGTGTATCCTTAATAGTGTACGTCATCCAGACGTCCGTGCAGGAAGAACTTATTGGTGTGCGCTTTACATTTCTGTTCTTGACTGGTTAAGAAAAAAGAAATCTGACAATATAATTATAAATGGCTTGTTTTTCTTAAATTCATTTAACATTCATTCAGTGTTTAAATCCTGCCGGTCATTAAGTGAAAGCATTCCGAACCCAACAAATAGATCTGAAAGTTACAGTCTACAGAGTTCTTCTAGTTGTAGCATGTTCTGTTTTAGCAGTTGTTCCATCAGCTCGAGGGGGAAAAACAGTTCTTATATCCTAAGAAGTTTAAACCTCTTGAACTCTCAAGATGTCTGAATGAAAATCATTTTAATCTTGTCTGTATGGAGAGTGTATATGTATATGGGGTTCATTTTAACATCGTTGTTGTTGATTCATATTTATTTTAGTCTTTGTGTGATGTGATCATGATTTGCTTGCGTTCCCTCCTGCAAAATCTTGCTTCAAATTAGTGAGTCAGTGGAAAATTATCCATTCTTTAGCATTTTTGGAATGTCATTAGACAGGAGAATGATGCACATTTGACATGTTTCTCATTCTCTGATAGAAACGTTTGGGTAAATAATTGCAAGAAATGTTACTGTATTTATGCACTGCAGTAATATCTAATATGTACCGATTCTTTTGTCTTTGTAGAAAAAGCAGATTTAATTATTTTCTGTAGGTTTGCGGCAAGTTTTAAGAAATGAACAGAATGGTAAATTCATGTGAGCAAAATCTGATACTTTCTGATATTACAATTTTAAAGTGAATGCACTAGTAGACGATACTACAAACCGTTTAATTAAGGTTTTGTTTTTGTAATGTTGCAGCTCACCGTATCCATTTTCCATTCTAGATATTTCGTCTTGTTCTCGTGTGAATATCTAATCGAATGCAGCCGGATAAAAGCGACCAGTCGAACTACAATCTCACCTCATCGTGACTGATCGTGTAATGTTTGTTTTGTTCTCACTTGACTCGGGGAGGAACATTTAAACCGTTCCTTTCTGCTCATAGGGCTACAAGGCTACGTTAGCATACGCTGAGCTTGGCGAGTGTGCAGATGGATTTTTGTCACTCTGATACCTTCTCTATCTCTCGGTCTCTCTCCTGTCTTTCTCTGCTCTTGATGGCTTTCGATAGTTGTTTGCATCTGTGGTCCTTTCCTGTGCACCCCTTTCCCTGCTCCCTTTCAGGCAGAAAATACACTAGTCCACCTCCTACGGCTTCTTTACATTAAAATGTTGGAAAATGCAATGTTATACGTTTAATGCCATGGAGGATGCGATTCCTTCTAGTTCCTGAAAGAAGAAAATGTGTGTAATTCTAGTGAAATGGTAATCTGATGCATCGTTTCTGATTTTATTTATGATCTGATTTTGTCATGTTTTTTAAAAGACCTGTCCTTGTTCCAGATGGTATGTTTATTGGATGTGGCTGTGAAACTATGCTACTGCTAGTTAAGTGGTTAGGGTCTCATGTACATACACTGAATAATGGAGTATAAAAATAGAACTTTATGTTGTAGCATGGTTATTGTCTGTCTGAAAGAAAACATTTATCTGATTTGCTGGTGTAAAAATAAATGTTTATGAATATTTCAAAGTGCTTTTTATGCTCGTCATTATATGAGTTGCTTGCGATGTAACTAAATTGTAACTGTAAACCAGAAATATTTCTAATTGACCACCGTTGTAACCCGAACAATCAACACAGCCTAATCGACTATGAACGAACATCTGCCTAGTCGAGAACTCTTGTAGTGAAGGAAAGCCAAACAAAATGATGCTGGCCTACAAATCTAAAACCAGATCAGCACCTTCAGGGTCTAAGTATCTCAGTACCACGCAAACTCTGTGCTGTTAGCATTGCTAACATTGGTGTCTTGCCCACGGTAAAGATAATTAGGGAAAATTACAACGAAGCACGTTTTCCACCTCAGGGTTTATTATTTAAGCATTTCCATAACAAAATTTAGAATATTAAATACCTCAGTAACATTGCAATAGATCAACATGAGAGCTTTAAGGATTCAATCATACACTGTAGTCAGACTAATGAAAGAAAAAAAGGTAACAGTCTGTAGTTATGTGAACGCTGCATTGTGTAGAAGACTAGAAAGACCAGTTGGTTTCATTTAGTTTGATTCCACAATGACAGATGCCAAAATCAATACCAAACAAGACATAACACATCAGCTTTTGTCTATTACTGTTTTACACGAGACATACACAAAACATCTCACCAAAGACCAGAAAATGTAACAAAATCCTTCACTAGCAGAAAATAAACTAAAGAATAGGCAACTAGTGCATATAGGAAAAAAAAACAAATCATAAAAATAAAGGATTTATACACTAACACGACTTTGCATTCGACACCAACATGACGTTACAATCCCGGGGTCGAAAGTTGTACCGGTTACCCTGAATTACAGGGATTTAATATAAGTGTAACAATCATTTGCAGCAGTACCTCACAGTGAAAACTTTCCAGCTGTACCTACAGTGTATAGAGCAGTAAAAAGTGCCGCTGCACATTGCATTTCTTTTTAACATTCATATTCATTTTTAGGAGTGTGAGTTTATATTTAATGTGCATTTGACAAAATCCCAGCAGCATTAAGAGTCGTGATTTTATTTTCCAAACTTGTTTTGATGTGACTTTTTCCATGTCGGTTGCAAAGTCCATTAAATCAACGATGTGTTTTGCTAACAAAGGTCAGATTTGATAACGAGGCTGTGCTTCCTACTCAGAGTCACGGTCAGCTGAGAGTTAGGCATCTTCACCACTGGGCCGGTCTCCACCTAAATTAGACTGGGGGGGAAAAAAACATGGGCTGTAAATAATAATACTGACCATTCAGAACTGGCAACAAAACCACATGAGAAGTGGAGGGGAATAGGTTTAGAGAAACTCTAAAGTACTTGGACATTTTATCGTTTTATTTAAAAACAAATGATATTACAATAAAGTGCGATCTTTATTATTTTCTGGATATAATGCTGCAAAATGTTAGTGAATAGTGTAATATGTATGTGTGCACATTAAGTCATAAGAGCATTTGTAAGGCTAGACACCAATGAACGAGGACACTAATGACAAAGAAATCCCATCTGCATGGAACCCGCATGGTAAAAGAAAAGCAACATGAAGGTCTGTACAGTCAAAAACTAAAGAAAAAATTACCCATACTATTACTACTAATAATATTTTTCATTTCCAACATGTATGATGTTAGAAGGAGCTATGAATATCTAGAAGACGACATTATTAAGACATTATTACTGGATCTTAGGCTTACCACTTTATCCTCGAACGTTTTAAAGGTTGGCGAGTTCCTAAAAAAAAAGCAAGTAAAGAAATGTCAGCTCCAACAACAAATAAGTGACTGCTGGTTTGTGTCCAGTTGAAAACAGAATTGAAACAGACGATGCTCACAGCTGTGCCACAACAGTAAACACGTAAAAAACAGGTGCTAGAGCGTGGCGGAGGCAAAAATACTAACTAGCAGTATTTCTTACTAATAAAGAAAAAAGGAAGAAAGTTTAAGGCGGATGAATGGATGGAAGAGGAGGGCTGTTTTAGGTTCTGGTACTTTACCTCATTGTAGGCATACTTAAGGAGTGGCGCATGGAGTAGTTGCTACATTACATAGCGTCGAGGACACAGAAGCAGAAATGTTAGAGCAAGCCAAGGGTATTAGCCAAGCCATGACAGAACAGTAACACAGTGTCAATCAGCAAGGTCACCAGAATAAAAGATATTTCCATATTTGTTTGCAACAAATGTAATAAATGTCACAGTGCTCACTTCTTTTGCTCCGATAGCAAAATAAGGTACAGAGCAAAAAGCTTATAAGCTTCAATCTCCCTGAAGGAACCACCCAAAGGGATCAATAAAGTTCTGTCTATCTATTGATCGATCTATAAGCGGTTGAATTACCAATTTATTGTGCAACAAGTGAATGTGCAACATCACTATTGATGTTTCAAATTGTCTTGCATACAGTAATTGGACATAAACAGAAGAGCAAGAATATTATTATTTCCATTAAAATGGTAGAATGCATATGTATGTACACATATGTATATTGTATTGTATTTCATTTCCTAGTTTTTACTATATTCTAGTGGCTAGAACAAGCAAAATTTAGTTTTCCATGGAGAGAGTAAAGATTAAAAACTTGCATTTGTAAACTAACACAATGTTTAATCCTAAATGCTTATTAAAAGGGAAACAAAGGTGTCATCAATTAGTTGATGATCAAGTTCTTACCCGGATGGGGGCGTATAAGTCAAAGCCCTGCTCGTCCCAATGCAGCAGTAAAGAACACAAACAAACATAAAAAGGTTTCGCTTGTTTAAATGTGAAAAGCAAGGCTGAACCCAGGCAAGGAGGTTAAAGAGCAAATATTTGTTGGGAGGGTGAGTTTGGTTAGAAGAAAAGTGGCCTGAATGCTTTTTTTCTGTCTCGTTGAATCAAACAGGAAATAAGATTTAGGTTTCAAAACAAACTTCATCGAAGTTTTTAATGAATTGTATAGCTAGTATTAGCTATCACACTAAATGTATCGACATGGATTTGTAAATGAATACACTTTCTAATATATTTTTAAATCTTGGTCTTAATCTTTTATCAGTCACCCAGGCTAATGATTTATCCATTGACCATTTCTGACACAAGCAAGTAAGCTTTACTTAATTGTTAACAAATCAAGTATATAAAAATATATCAATATTAACCTCATTTCTCCAATTCTGCTTCTGATAACTGAACCCAGTGTGGAGAAAGCTGATGAGGTCATCTGACCTGCCTGAGAGAGTGTCTCCTGAGTTTTCTTATATCTGTAAAAACAAAAACACCACCATCTTTACATGTTATCTGGTAAAAAGCCCACCAAACGGAAAACTGCTTTTTATACAGAACCGAAACCAGCACAACACAAACCAAGACAAATCAGGCAGGAAATCGAAAGCTGATTTTTAAAAAGAAATCTGAGCTTTTAATGTAGAGATGGTGCAGACTAGGCTTTAGATTTGAGAACTGGTTGTTTCGTTATTGTGGTTCCACTTTACAAACAGAGATGAGAACAGCTAACAGGTAGACAAGTTTGACAGGTTTGCTTGCAGAGGTTATTGAAGAAGGATATGAATATACATTCATAAGATTGATGTTCCTATATGGCATTATTAAAAGGTGCAGTGTGTAAGAACTGTAAGTGATCACTAAATGTCAAGGAATCAAGGAATCATGTCAGCTTCAAATACTGATGATTTCACTGAGAGTAGTAGCCCAGCCAGAAAATTCAAAAAAGAGGTGTCAAGTGTTAGCCCATAAATCCACCCACCACCAGTCTAACAATCACAAACTGAGAAGTGTTTCGGGGTTCAGGTTGCCAGTTGCCACTGAGCTGAAGTGAGTGCGTTCTGTTGACCTTATCATAAACTCGAACTCGTTTTGTAAACACGAAAGGTTTTTCTCCTCAGTCAGTTTAATCCAGTATATCATTCAAATTTTATTGTTGTTAACAAATGTAATCCAAGAACTAGGTACTGTGACAAATTACTATGGAAGCAATTAAAGGTTAAAGTCATTGCTCGGGGGCTTAACATGGTAACGTGTCAGTGATGGGGGGGTTGAAAAAATTCCTTTTGTCCAGTCTTTTAACTGCTAGGCTACAACTTTACAGACCAAAAAATACTACAGATACTACTAAAGAGACTGGTGGTAATAATACAGGAAGCAAAAACAACACAAGCAAGTGAGGCTCGGATTAGGGACCTAACCGTTGCACATCAATGAGGGTGAGACTTGAACCTCTAAACTGGTCGAGAGCAACCACTAAGAAATGTCCAATAAATATTCCAATCAAATAAATGGGTGTGGCTTTTAGATCGTCGTATGAAGTACTACACAGTGTACGATGTTAATTATACACATTACTCCTACACATAAACCTCTCAAGTGCTTACTGCTTACTTTAAAATACATACAGAATAATTCTAGATGTAAAAATTAATTCTGACTCTATAAAGTTCTAACTGTATCAATGACTGTATAAACTGTTTACTACCATTACATTTGTAATCTAAATAAACTGTAAATAAACTTCTGACAACTTTACTCATCGATAATCAGCAAGTTCATCTACAACAAGAATCTAAAGAGTCGGTTTAAGCTCTTAATCCTATCAGCTGTTCCTGTGGCCTGGTACCATACAACACTGACCCGATTTTAAAAACATATTTCAAACATTATTCCGAAATGGCCACTATTGTCCCCCTGTCACCAAAACTAGGCCATATAATACAGCACCAGTCAAAGGCTTCAGTCAAAGCTTCATATTCAATGTTTTCCTTGTTTTGATTCTTACTATGCAGCAGTGTTAGGGTTAGTTTACCAAGAGAGGGAGAGTCATTATGTGCTGTCAATGATGAGACTGTATTGAGATTATTAGGGATGAGTTGGACAGTAAAATGAAAACCAACTCCATTAGGACTGTTGGAAAATCATTGTGGGTGCCTTAAGAGAAGCCAAGTGCAATGTGCAAAGTTGTCATCAAAGCCGATGGTGGCTACTGTAAAGAACATATAACATTCTGATTTATCACTAACACAATTGCATTTTTGCTTTATAGTTTTTAGTTTATAGATATTTTGCTTTGTTATATCATCAATATTGCTCAACAATGTAAAAAAATGCAGTAAAAGTCAAGCAAAACCACTGAATAAGAAGATTGGTTTTATATATATGGTGCATTATTCTGAAAAAATACTTACATTTAGCTTATCGTTCTAACAATAAGCTAAATAACTTTCCTTAATCTGCGCTAAAGCCAGTTCTTTTAGTCAAACCCCTAAATGTCACAAATTTTGAATGTATGAAAATGACACCTTAAATGAACAAAAGTACAGAACTCACGCTTCAGAATGACTAATATCCTCCAGAGTTGCAGACGCTGTAAGATAACTGCTCATCCACACACATACAAACACAAGCACACAAAACATGATGATATTGTACATTAACCGAAACGTACAGACATTTGTACATCTGGCTTAAAAGTCGACTCAGATCAGGAAATATGCCATCTTACACTTTCATTCATCAAATCTGCTATGTACGGGTGTTTCATATATCAAATTGTGAATGAAGCACAGATGATTGCAATTTGAAATAGTTAACACAAAGTAAGTCAAGGCTTTAAAGTAGCTTTTATGTGCACAGTTATGTTTTACTTGTTATGTTTTACGAACATAGCAAATGAATTGTGGCAGAATGTTTTGTTATTACTACAGTACCAAGTAAAATGAAAACAGTTCTGTTAATTTTACTGCCATTATATATTCCCATCCCAATGTATATATACATTATATATTCCCACCTATACCAGCATTTCAACTGTTTAAAGAGGAGATTTTGGTTGTCAAGGAAAGAAAAAGTGGATAAGAACGTTCTTTTTTTTTACTTCCGTGGTAACATGTACTGGACTATTGGTGGTTAGTCAATTGCTTGCATTGTATATAGTCCCAACAGTCAAACTGAAAGAAAAGCACTAATGTTATAAATGTATTGTATTAAATGTAATGTATTAAATCTTCCTAGTGATTTAACCCAGAACGGAACACAAGCTACCTAATACATTAGGTACATTCAGTCAGTCCATTTGAAACGGTAAACCATTACTGTAACTTGCACATCTTTATTCCAATGTGATGCACTCTAACCCTCACAGCTCTGATGGGTGTAAGTAAGACATTTTCCTCTGATGCAAAAGAGCACAAGAATGAATGAATGGCAGATAAAGACTTCATGCACATGAGGAAGGAAAACAGAAACACAAGTCAGTAAAGAACAGCGAAGACAGAAAAGGAAAAACTTACGCATTGGATGATGTTATTTTTTGGTTCAAGTCCCCAAGAGTTTGTGAGGTTTTCATGTAACTAAAAGCAGAAATTAGGAAATCAGTGAAGACACCTTGAAGAAAGTATTTAAGAAAATATGACCCCCACACAGGAAAAGAAAAATGGCAAACTAATAAGAGAGGATAGAATATAAGACTACTGGAATAGAAAAAAAAGTCTATTAATTGTTAATTAAAAAATATAGATGAAGATGATAGAAACATGCAATATACTGTCCAATACTCAAACCAGTGGTCCCCAACCACCATGTTACACCGAGGAACTGTAGGAATAAATACTAACGACTTTATATTTAAAACAACCCAAACACCAGCAGCTGGGAACAGTGTCAAGTTGCCGCAAAATCCTAATTAGCAATTACACTGATTTTATATTCTCTAGGTCGTTATTCTATTTTTAGTCCACCTGCTCGGGCCAGTTTATAACATTTTAACATATATAAAACCGGTTTATGAAAAAAACAATAATTGTGGACCACTGGCTTGAGCCACACTTACGCATTTGATGCCTGAACATCATGCCAGCCTTTGGTAATGTTGCTTTTTATCTCAGACAAAGGGGATATGCCCAGCCTTCTTCTTAGATCCATAGCATGTCTCTCTTTCACAGCCAGAACCTGTCTTAAAGTCTGGATTTCATCATCCACCTGCAAAACAAGACTATCTAGTTTAACTTCTTTTTACTGTAGACTCACTAAACACATTTTCATTATATCATTTCAATATTCAAACACCTGTGCAAGGTAGTTAGCAAATATATGATTAGCCACTGACAATTTCACTTGAAACGAAGTCTTACTTTTACTTTATTATCTGATGGTTTTATATTATGAATAAATACTAAAGACATTTTTACACTTGATACTTTCTCTCAAAAAGAAAATTCAATAGATGTAATTATCTTATTTTTTCTGAATAAACAACATCCTTCTATTTCTGACAAAGGTACAAACTACACAAATGATCAATTAAGCACAATTCAGCTAAATTACCCTAAACCTGGGAACCAGACAAATGGCGCCAACAACATCAACTAGATGATGTTAGTATTTGCCAGAGTTAGGGACCAGAACCTTCCATGAATAGTGCAAATCTGTTAATACATACATAATGCATACAAGTACCTATTTTGATAGGTAAACCTGTATATAGCGTTCGAGTATTAGAGCAAACATACGTATACAGTGGAACCCCGGTTAACGACCACAATCCGTTCCGAAAGGTCGGTCGGTATCCGAAATGTTCACTATCCGAAA
>JAOTRQ010000020.1:533137-545968 GCA_028565875.1 Hoplisoma paleatum
ATTATATAATTATTATTGTGACGTCACAAGTGTGTATCAAACTGGTCGCCCGCCGCATTAGTTGGTACCCCAAAAGTTGCCCGCAGCTTCAAAAAGGTTGGTGACCCCTGGACTAGATGGTCTCCAGTTCAAGTCCCACTAACACAAATTTGCCACAGTTCGGGAACTGGAAGACCCTAAACCCTCAAGGAAGACCCTAAACCCTCAATTGTTCAAAAGAGTGTTCCGTCGTAATTGTAAGTTGCTTCAGATGAAGACGTCTGCTAAATGCTAAACGTGTAAATATAAGTGTTTAGAATTGCAAAATGTTTACAATAGAAAAAATGGCTTTCTGTACATGTTACTACTTTCCAGCAATGGCAGTGAACGTGTACTCTACTTCAGTGACTAGTGAAAACCTCAGTCGCCATGACCTGCTAACGTGGATCAACAGCTCGCTGCACATGAACCATGCTAAGATCGAACAGCTGTGCACAGGTAAGTGACTCTTACACTTCAGTCTTTCAATGTCGTTTCATTGGTTTGTCAGTTTAAAGGTACACTAGACAACTTTCTTGCTCTTTATGCAAGCGTTGGCTGTAAACGTTGGATAAAATGTTTACTGTTATAAAGCAATGCTGCTGTTGCTTAGTTTCTTTTACTAGCAATTGTCGTGAGCAACACTCCAACAAAATCTCTTCTCACAAAGGCACAATGTATAAAGTTTTTTTTTACTGTTTGAATTACAAAAGTAGATCGTTTATTAACAGCTCTGTATGTCATTTAATAGTTGCTCAAAGAGCTGTTGACATAGTCCAAGATATAATCATATCTTTTCACATTTTAATAATCTAAACCAATATGAAACAAATTAATTGTGAAAGAACAGCCTAGTATGTCTTCAAGGCTAAATCATGATGGCTTCTTGGAGTAGGGACAAATGCTTTGTATGTGTAAATGTAACCTCTTCTGGGTTTGGCAGCGATCTGTATAAATTTGTATGTTACTTGTCCTAGCACAATGCACGGTAATCTGAAATGTGTTCTTGTTTTTTGTTGCTATCCCCCCTCCCACAAATAGGTGCTGCTTACTGTCAGTTCATGGATATGTTGTTTCCAGCAAGCGTGCCATTAAAGAAAGTCAAATTCCAGGCCAGGCTTGAACATGAGTATATCCACAATTTCAAAATACTTCAAAGTAGTTTCAAGAATCTTGGTGTTAACAAAGTGAGTTTTGTCCTTTTGGGCCTGATTTTATCCACCTTTTCATCAATGGGCTTTATTTGATTGGATTCATTGCATATCCATGTTTTTATAGACAATCCCAGTGGACAAACTTGTGAAAGGAAAATTCCAGGATAACTTTGAGTTCGTGCAATGGTTTAAGAAGTTCTTTGATGCTAACTATGACGGAAAAGATTATGATCCAGAGGCTGCTCGGCAAGGGCAGGAGAGCGCTGCAGTACAGTCTGCAGTTTCGGCTATTGCTAATAAACCTCTTAAAAGTGCAGGTTGGAAGACGCAACACTCACACAAAAATTCAGCAAAAGTTCTTGTCATTTTTAATAGTTACTTTTCATATAGGGCACATGTGTCAATCTCGAGGCCCGGGGGGCAAATTCGGCCCGCAGTGTCATTCGATGTGCCCCGCAAGAGCTTAAAAGTTCTGATTAACTTGATTTTTTTTTAGTTACATTTATACTCTTACAGTTACATCAGGGTCTTTAAGGGGAACTAATATGCTGATGTGATGTGAAAAAGAGTTTGACAGCCCTGATTTATGGTATTTGATTTTGTACTATTCTCATACTTGCTGGCCACAGTGGCCTTAATCTCAGTCTAGATGCCATTGCCTTCATTTCCTTGGACATTAAACCCAACGGTCTGTCAGTGCTCTATAGTTTTTCCGTTATTGTACAACTGGCAACAGTTGCCTGTAAGTGCCATTAGTTTAAAAAAAAACTCTTACGCACATTCGATTTGTCACTCAGGTGTCACCCCTCATGAAGTTTTGGTCAGTAATGTACCTAAAGAAAGCTTGGAATATATTTTTCTAATTTTGTCCTACCTGGTTGTGGTTAATTAGAGTTGATGCAGCGTGTGATGCAGCCAAAACCCACAGCTCCAGTTGGTAAGATGCTGTTTATTTACAGTATTCTGTTGTCTGTCATATGTTTTTAATACCACTGTTCCTTTTCAGCCCCACGGAGATTAAACACAGCTGCTAATAAGGCAGTGCAGAGAGCAGAATCAGGATCCAGGGCTGAAAATATAGATGATCTTGTTCAAACGGTAAAACCTTGCCTTGTTTTTTTTTGTGCACATTAAAAGTATTAGTGGCGTGGAGGCTAAGTGGGTAGAACTGTCACTGGGTTCAATATCAGTTGTGGCGGTGTGTGTGAATTGTGCCTGTCTTCTGTGTGGGTTTATGTCGCATGATCTGGTTTCCTCTTACAATCCTGACACATGCAGCAAGGTCATTGTACATACGAAATTGTCTGTGCTTAACATTATCATTGTGAACTTGAATAATGAATAACCATCATGTCTGTCATGGTGCAACTATAGTACAAAACATAATATTAGAATACATATATACTAGTCAGCATGACCTTGACACTTTCACTCCATACCATAATGTATAAAGGCAGTTCTTCTTTTCTGAGTGTGGCAGAGACCAACAGGCCTGAATTCGCATCCTTTGCATACAGGCTTTGTCTAGGGTAGCTGGTCATGGATCATTTTGCTGTTTTAGTTTAGAACCAACAAATGTTTCTTTGTAGTAGTTTCCATGAATTGTAAAATCTATGCAAATAATTATTCAAGCTTTTTGCGCACTTGTATAAATGTACACTTTTTTTGTTTAGGTTCGCTAGAGAATGTTCCAACACAATAAATAGCAGATAAAGTAAAACACAAATATAATTTCAGGTCCATGAGCTGGTCGTTTTTCACTGTCGTTTGTACCCTTTTCAGGTCAGTGATCTGAAATGCACAGTCACAGACTTGGAGAAGGAGAGGGAATTTTATTTCTGCAAGCTAAGGAACATCGAGCTCATATGCCAGGAAAATGAGGGAGAAGCTGACCCCACACTCCAAAAGATTCTTGGAGTTTTGTATGCCACAGATGTATGTGAAGTTTATAAAACATTTTAAGACTCTTAAATACTTTCGTTGAATAATATATTGCAATTAATTGACCTTCATTTTCCTAAACGTATCAACAGGATGGATTCGAAATTCCAGAAGAAGGTGCAGATGAACAAGAGGAGTTTTAATAAACCCAATGGCTATTGATTTCAAACTGCTTTGGCCGAGTGTCGATACTGTACATGATACAACCTGCTACTTTTTTGCCAGGTGCCTTTAGGCCACGGCAATTACCTATTGGTGCTTTAAATGTTTTATATTTAATAAAAGTTCTATTTATGTTTGTTCAGAAACCTATTTTTGAAAATACAGATACCGTTGATGTATATTGCCTATTGCTAAAGCAGTTTCTATAGATGTTGTATTGCTGTATTTGTAGTGTCGAAACCGATTCCTAATTTGATTAAATCAGTCACTTTTAAAGCGAACAGTCTCATGTTCAAATTATATACGCATATTCGTAAATGATTAAAATGGGAATTTCTGATAAATTTTGGTATAACAGCATGATGTGTTTTTCTGAAGTTCTTTTCTGTGAATATTCTGCCTAATGAATTGTAGCAGTCACATTTCTGAACGGGTGAATTGGTCTGTCTGTGGCTACAGACATTATACTGTGGCTACTGGAAACTTGATAAGCAAGTTGGACAGTCAACCGGGTGTGTAAGTGCGATTGAAATGTAATTTTAGACTTCTTCTGAACATGCACAATGGATATCGCTGAACTACTTTAATGTTTTACTGCTTTTGTGCTCTCCCGTTTAGTCATGCATTAAATACTACATGAACAATAAAACATGCCAAATCAATGTGCACCGCAACCCTTAACAAACTGGACAATAATGTTCCAAGAGAAAACGCCCAGAGTTAACCACAAAACCTTTAAAACAGGTCTGTCCTGAGGTGTTCATGAGTACTTGTTCTTATGTGTGTTAAATTGTATCTTCATACACTGATGTCCCATCAGTTATTTCTCCCAAGGTTTCGATTTTCTTGACATCTGTGATACGGTGGGTAGTTGGTTACAAGCCTTGATGTCCAGTTTTTTGAGTCCAGGAATCTCCTCTCCGGCTTGAATCATGCGGAACACTTCTACAAACGAGAGCGGACCGTCCTCTACAGATTGCACATCTGTATTTGTTTGAGAAACTTCTGCAGAACTGTGATGATTATTTTGAGAGGACTCGTTCTCCTCAGAATGATGTGATGTTGAGGACTGAGGACGGTTCTCCAGGTAACCAGGCAGGTCAATGGGTTCAACAAACCTGAAAAGAAGACTCGACTGATTAGTGATTCCACACAGTGTGTGTGCATATTCACATTTGTGTTTTTTGTGCATTTATCAGGACCAAATTTCTCCACAAATTTAGTAAACAGTGTTTTGGTTAAAAAGTTTTTAGACTTGTGGGGACCACCAATTAGTCCCTGCAAATCTGAGGGCTTTTATTATATAATGAATATACTTTAATTAAAAAGTGAAAATATTTACTTTTGGTCACTAAGATTAGGGTTAGATGTAGTGTAAATGATCTCTAATTATTATTAAGTGAATGGAAAATATTGGCCAGTCCTGACATGTGTGTGCTATTGTGTTTAATCTTTGTTTAGTATGTTCTCCTGCTGATATTCATATTTACATGAAGCATTATAAGCTCTGCATGACATGACATACCCCTGACACACACACACACACACGTGGGTCTTTTATTAATACTGTGTTGATGTCGTCATCTACCACCTAATAAAAGTTATTATTATTATTATTATTCGACGACTCAGTATTTACTTGTTATAAAAGAAGATTCTCAGTTTCAGCAGCTCTTCAGGTGACAGTGTAAAGTTAAACTTGTTCAGACCTTCCAGAAATCGAGCATCGGCCTCAAAATGATACGATTCGAATCTGCTGTAAACACCGTCCATTACTGCTAATCCGCTCCAACAAACTACATCGAATCACACACACAAATAAAATAATTAATCATTTAATACTTGTTATTTTCTCCCTGCGTGATATTTACAATCGACAGTTCCGTAAACCCCTACCGGCAGTATTTAAAATATGTTGTACTTATTTTTAGTGCACTACTAAAGACATGGCATATAATTACCTAAAACCCTAGCCAGGGCTCTTACTGAAGGCTGCTCGTAACAAATTAGGATTGAACATTTTCCTGAGTGAACTTTTCAAAATACGAGTCCCAGCAATAAATATTTTAATTTTGTGAATCGGTCGGACAAAAGTCAATAAATAAACCCTATTTACTAATAACAAAAACACGATCATTATATTTTTTTGATCACATACTTATCTATATTCATTTTGTACTATATAACTTTTAATAATTTAACTAATTAGAAAATTCTTAAACAACTTTAGATATTTATTTACCTTAAATATTTTAGGATCTTTAAATACTTCCCATGTAATAAATATTAAATTGTAATATTTACGTAAGTTTTTTTTTTAGTTCTCCCTCCTGAAAAGGGAAAGGGGTGTTTTACAAGCATGTGTGTTCTCCACATCTTTTAGGATCAACGTGGGATCAACGTGGGTTTCTTCCAGGTGTTTGGTTTTCTGCCACAGTCCAAAGATATGCCACCAGGATCATTAGAGATACCAAATTTTCCTGTAGATTCCCAGATACCTACCAAGCCCAGACAAATAGGGGGAAAGGCAAGGAAGACAAAAAAAAGCATCTGGCAAAAAATATTTGGCAAATCAAAACTGCAAATTACGATTCAGTGTGGCAAATCCTGAGTGGGGAGCAGTCCGAAATACAAAGAAAAATAATTCCTTTATTAGATCTTGTTTGGCACAGTAAACTAAAAAAAGAATGTTCATGTCTACTGCTTGTGGAATAATAAACCAAAAACAATACAATTGTATAAATGTTTTTTTTCTTTATACAAAGGATGATTTCTTACACAAAATCGTTTTACAGAATATTGATAGAATACCTGTGTCCTGTCATTAAATATAGCCAAACAATGAATGGATGAATGGACAGACAAATAGTTTTTATGCTGTTTTCTGCTGTTTTTTTTACACCTACATGTGCTATTCTGTACTTGAGAAAGTATAAACGATGGACTTGGACCTTTACCTATGACTTTACCTGTCTAAGTCAATCATTAATGTTTCTGATCAGGAAGATATCACTTCAACTACCAGACCTTTAGGCATTACACCAATTCGACTCACTAACAATTGTTCAATGATGTTTTTGGAACGTTATTGACAAAAAAAGATGATAAAACATGAATAAATAGAAAATCAAATCATATTTGATATTCTAAGGTTATCATCTTTACATTACACTGCTGTTTTCATGAGATTATATTGAAAGTAATGTACATTCGAGGAAATGACTGCAACTTGACGGGAGCAGAAATTCCCCTGTCATCTACATTCTTCAAAGGTAAGAACCCTAATGACTGTGATGCGTTATTCAAGCTTTTTATAATAGAGTAATCAGTCGTTAAATATTTCCACATATTTCCATGTCAGCTGACATGAACTTGTACATGATATATTTCCTCAACCTGAGTTATGTTTGGAGTAAATATTATAAGAGGGAGATTATTGTCTTATTCAATTCAATTTTATTTGTCATTACACATATACAGATGTACAGTACAACGAAATGTTTCTCTTCGCATATCCCAACTTGGGATCAGCCAATGCACGGCGCCCCTGGAGCAGACAGGGTTAAGGGTCTTGCTCAAGGACCCAACAGTGTAGCAGAGCCTGAATTTGAACCCCCAACCTTTGGGTTCCAAGGCCAACGATCTACCCACTAGGCTACACTGTCCCTTGAACCCTACACCATGTGTTAGTTAAAACTATAATCCGTAATCATTCAAGCAAAACATTTATTAAACATTTACACACATTTACACACACAGGCCATACATCCATATTAACATGTAAAAATAATTTACAACATTTACAAAAAACATCTTATCAAACCTTGTTCTTTCTTAAGCAGCTGATGACTGTTTGGTCTTTTTATATGTATAGATTTCTTAACATTTTGTTTTCACGGTATAAAGTGATTAAAGATGAGCTGTGGTTGTACCTTGTCCCGGCTGTCTTGGCCGTCTTGCTGCTGGCTCTTTTTTTGGAGGAGGTTGGATTCTTTCTCCGTCATGAACCTTCAATTAGACGCAGACACCTTTGTCTATGGATCTTGGGCATGTATCCGGTAAAAAAAACTCTTTTAACGGTCCAACATTTTATAATGTATTGTTACGTATTTTTTTAAACTGTTGATTATTTCTGAATCCTAAATAATGCCATTCTTTATTATCAGGTTTTTGGCATGACCTCCATCATTGCATTATATGTACCTCGTTCTTCATCATTGTGCAATTTTATTGCTTCTTTGTAAGTATCTTTTTAATTCACAAGAATTTTAAATGTGTGTTTATGTGTTTATTTCTGTCCTCTGTCCTCTAATGGCTAAAAATGTATCTAAGTTACATTATATGACTGAAAGAATTAGAACAAGAACTGGATAACTGTCCAAACCAATCACTTGCTGTGAGGTGACTGTAAGATTTTCTTGGTGCCAAATAATAGCACCAAATAAAATCGTCATATCAAATTTGTAATATTTTATTTAATGTATGTGTTGTATTTGTTTGCTTAAAAGATATCATTCCAGCACACTGTTGAAGTTCATGGGTCTTATTGAAAGCTTTTTTGGGGGAAAAGCTAAAATGCTTGAAATGCTGGCAGGGGAAAAGGTTTCTCCTAATCCATTCCCTTGCTGTTGCTGCTGCTGTTTGCCCCTCATCAACATTACCAGGTGCAGTACTGTGTTACACACACAGAGTATACAAATAATATAATAATAAAGACAACTCTAAACTTGTCTAGCTGTTTAAACTTTGTTAGTGCCTAAGTTGGGTAGGTTGGTTAAAATGGTACTAAAACTTGCAATGCTGTTGTGTAATAGAAGAGAATCACTGATTGTGTGTTACAGGACAAATTTGGGATGGATGATGATTGCTGTCCTGCAACTTTCTGTGGTCCGAACACTCTTGTTCTTTATCACTCTTGTCCTCTGGACAGATGAACAGTATGATTATGGGGATGTAAGTGCTTTGTAAAATTTGCATGAATTTAGTTAGGGCACGCAAACACAAACAAAGTTTTTTATAGTACAATAATTGTACAGTGGGTTGTACTGATAAAAGAATGGATGAATTATTTGCGGGTCTCATGGTGGTAGAAGGGCCTTGGGTATAAAAGTAAAATTTTCTATACGCCCTTCAGTATGTGTAAAACGTTTGTATACTATCAGTGTTTAAGGTCATTGCTCTTGGTGAAGTGTATCAAGCAAAAACAGCTACTAAAAAGAAGTCATCTCAATAACTATATATTTTTTATTTTTTTTTGATTGTTCCAGGTGGATTCTGTAGATCCCAACATTTATGTAAATGCAATCATTGGTGTGTCCACGTTTCTCTCCTTTTACGGCTATCTTCTGTTTTACAAGGCAACTAGGAAAGCATTACCTGGGTTTGGCCTTCGAGCCAAATTTATTTGTATCATTGTTGTCTTAGTATTATGTGGACTTCAAAATGGCATTCTAGAAACTACAGGGGCACTAAAGGTCATACCATGTGCACCTCCTTTCTCTGCACTGTTTCGCTCTCAATGTAAGTACTTGCATCAGTCTAACAAAAAATAACTGTTTGTTATTTTTTTTATAACAAAGTGATTACATTTTATATTTTATTTGATACTATAATTTTAGTACAGTGATGTACTGTACTAGTAATTCTAAGTAATTATTTTTTTCAGTAATCTACCATTATGCAGTGATTGTGGAAATGTTCTGCATTAGCCTTTTTGCTCGGAACATCTTCCGTAAAGTGGAGCAGAGTTCAGACGTTCTGTGTGAGCTTGAGGAGAGACTCACCCAACATAAGGAAGTTCAAACTGAGGATGTGCTGCCTCTTGCAGTGCAGCTGAGTTCTCAGACAGAAGAGACACCTTACTCAAACCCGACCTACAGCAGCGATAGCGAGGACAGCCTTTGCAGAATTGAACATGCTCCACTAGACCACTTTCCTTTTCCATTACAGTCCAGACATTTGCAGTTGACACAACCAGAGAGTAACAGAACAAAGCTAAAAGATGAGTGCAAGGGCACGGTATCACCAACTATCACTGTCAGTGCTGAGATTAACTATGTAGGAAATCCGGATGTGACTGTCGTATAGTTTCAGAGTGATGTGATGTACTTTTATTTGTGTTCCTTTTGTTGTTTTATTGGTCAACGAATATGTATATAAGACATTCTAAATGAAATATACAAATTATAGTATAAAATAATCAAAATATAGTTTTTAAACAATGTTTTAAAGAATATCCTACAGTGTAAAATGTGTAAAGAGTACATTCTCTGTACCATGACAGAATGGAAACACTGACCGGAAACAACATTCTAAACTCATCTTTGACTAGAAATATTTTAATATTTAATTGTTAGCGTGGGCTTGTAAGGAAATACTTACTGGTTCTTGGTGTTCAACAGACTTTATTCTTTCAAACTTTAGAGGTTAGAAGTTGTTGAAAGATTTTAAAAGTTTTGAAATTAACATTAGCATAATATACAAATTTTATTTGTCATTACACATATACAGATGTGCAGTACAATGAAATGTTTCTCTTCGCATATCCCAACTTGTCTGGAAGTTGGGGGTCAGAGCGCAGGGTCAGCCAACGTACGGCGCCCCTGGAGCAGACAGGGTTAAGGGTCTTGCTCAAGGACCCAGCAGTGTAGCGGAGTGTAGCAGAGCCTGGATTTGAACCCCCAATCTTTGGGTTCCCAGCCCAACGCTCTACCCACTAGGCTACACTGTCCCTGTATATAGATTATTCGCCAGGTGGGTCCCAGACAGGTGGCGCGCCTATGACATAAAAATCAGTTAGGACTTACAATATTCCATTGAAAGCGTTTAGCATTAGACTCGTTTATTCAAAGTGACATACAATGTGACCTTATACTTTGACCTAAGCACTAAAAGGGTTTAGGGGGGCTTGCTCAGGGCCCAACAGAGACAATATTGATTGATTTGTTAATGAAACCACAGCAGTATCATAGAGACACTGAAACTCAAGTATCGATCATATCACACTTGGATCAGTTAATATCAAAACCAACGTTGTTACAGATATTTTTAATATTTGGATCAATAACACTATTCCCAATTAAACATGGGTCAAAATAAAGTTCTGTACCATTATTAATGCAAGATTTAGGGGTTCAATTAAGATTTAAATTCCTCACCCTACCTTACTTATTTACAACTGCTTTCAAAACATCAAAGTTATTTTATAATGGGGTGGGCCAACCAAATGCTATATATGCTTACGGCACCTGAATCGTAAGACCCCGATAACGTTGAAAGTCTTAACCATTTAAAAACAATGAAAACTTGCATAAAGATATAATACTATTATTTTTCCTAAAAACTCTTTAATAAGCAAAAAGTTAGCTGAATGTTAGCATGAAGGAACGATAACAATTGCAGTATTATTTTTTTCTTGTGTTTATACCTACTCATTTTGGGTAGATATATTTTGGAATGTTGGGAAAATAATTGGTAAAGAAATTCCCCTTAAAAGTCATTATATATTTTATATCCTTGATAACCCTCTATTTCATTTGAATGAATCATATATTATCAATCTTATTATAATATTGGCAAAATATTATAAACATAACGTTAAAAAGGCTAAAAAAAACTTCCATCCTATATATCTTTTATAAATTCTGATATTAAAATTTACTTGCAAACAATTAAGTCAAAGGGCCCATCTTTGAATAAAAGGTTGTGTAGATCCTTAAGTGTTTTGAAACAGTACAATTTAATTTAATCGAACAAAAAATAGATACAGTTATAACAATGTTTAGTTTTATTACTTTTTAATAGAATTAGATAAATGTAAAAATATCTTTTCGCGATTGTTGTGACAATCTTCTGGCTTTTCTTTTCTTCTTTATTTTTCTTTATATATTTGCTTAGTTTTTGGAAAGTTTATATGTTAATTGCATTTTTCTTAATATGTGTCAGTTTATCATTGTAACATGTTCTAATGTTTCAATAATTAAAAAATTTAAAAAATTTGCAGTACGTTGCTACATTTTCGGTCCACTAGATGGCGGTAATTAACCGTTTTACTCCAACAACACTACAGCAGAATAAGAATCTGTAGAAGAAGAAGTAAACAGATTGCGTTTGTCAGATATCATGGCGCTAAATTTAAAAGGTATGAACATGCAAAAACATTACAAGCGCCATAAAGGATTCTGACTATATTATGTTTTATTTATGTTTATATTCAATACATTTTAACAAGGGTTTTAGTAGTGTGTCGTGTTAAATGCTGGCTGTGATTGTGGAATAACGGTGTTTCGCACATACAAAATTATATTTGTATAATTATTGCACTATATTTTTTATATTTTATGTTAAATGCACCACAATACGGCTGCAGTTGGAAATATCTTAATATATAAATACTAAGCTAACATGTATTTGATCTCAGACACTTGAGAGTTAATTTTTTTCCCAGAGTTCCTTGCGCTGCATTAGTAATCCTTAACTTAATGACGGCGCCCATGGACAATGTAAATAAAAAAGTCAACATTACTTAAATATATACCAAATTAGAACTGTGTTGTGTCTAAATTACCATAAAAGTTCATAGTAAGATATTATAAGTTTAACTATGAAAAAATATCTTTAGTAAACTGAGAAATGTTGACTTCTACTATAAAAGTTCACAATTGTAATGTAAAAGTCAACAGTTCTACTGTTACAATTGTAAATATTATTCTGGGTCCCCACAGATTACATTATAAAGTAAGTAAATGGAAGTTATATGATGATGGTCCACATCCCACATTACTATCGTTACTATCCATACAAGACCAAGAGCCACAACATCATGTAAATAGAACGTTTTGTTAGAATTAAGGGACTCATTATTCATGAATCCAATTATTCCTTATTTATTAACTTTGGAACTGTCTTTGAGACAGTGGAAAAAGTGGACAGATAGGCTCACTTTGTAATATTGTGTCTGCAGGCTGTCGAGTCGGCTGTAAATATTCGTTGGATGATTTGGGAGCTCTGTGCAGAAGACAGAAATTAAGGTGCCAGCAGCTGCCTGTCACCAATCAGTACGATAACGATTATGTAGTAGATTATTTATGTAATTACAGAAGAATCAAGGTAAGAAGACAGATGCAATTACTACAGAATTTTACTGCATTATTGATAGCCAAATGTGTTTTGTGGCACTAAACACTTAGGTGTTAGGTGACTGCATTTTTATTGTCCAAAAATATATTTCAAATTTTTTGAGAAGCCGTCTAATCTCAGAAAAGTAGCTGCTGTTATAGCTGCAAAGGTCGTGTTGAGGTCATTGTATTTTGAAACAATATTTAAAAAAAATGAAATGGCCTAAATGAAAATGAAACAATCTCATGGTTACGGGTCCAAGTGATTTGTCCATATAGTCTTCCTTCAGACAATATCAGTTACAAATTAGTGGTGGGACTCGATTAAAAATTTTATTCGAGTTAATTACAGGGTCTGTAATTAATTAATCGCAAATTATTTTGCTACTAAAATGTTGAATGAATGCACGTATATTCTTAACAACAAACATGTTTATTGC
>JAOTRQ010000020.1:550636-562230 GCA_028565875.1 Hoplisoma paleatum
TTGGAGTTCCGATGCAAAGGATGCCGGGAAATGTAGTCGGGATAGCGAATACAAAGGTTCCGGCTCCAAAATGCGATAAAATTTTTAACGCGTTAAAATCTAATTAATGTAATTAATTAATCGAAATTAATGTGTTAAAGTCCCGGCCCTATTACAAATATATAAGAATAAAGTGCAATAATCTCAAAAGATGTAAAAACAAACATTAAGACTTTAAGATATTTAAGATTTTTTCTTACAGTCTACTTGAAAGATAAACATCAAACCATAACATTATGGTCACTCCTTAATATGGCCATGGTTTCTCAGTTGCTGTCAGCAGCTTGTCTGTTGGATCTGAACATATAGACCTTAACCTTTGCTCCCTATGTGCGTCAGTGAGCCTTGGCCATCCATGATGCTGTTGCCATCTTTAGCACTGTTCCTTCCTGTCGACTTTTTTATAACCGATTCTGACCACTGCAGTTCAATTTGCATTAAACCTGCCACGCACTGTTTATTCTCTTTTTGAACATGTGAGATATAAATGCCGTTCCAACTTTGAAACGCTTAAGTGGTCCAGCCCATTGGTTTTACCCAAACGTGGGTACAACCTTCAGATTACACATATCTGCCCACCCATGCAATCACATTGGCATTTGGTTCTACCTTGTCATCAAGTGTATTTTTCTGTATCGCTTTGTAGGGTCAAGAGTTTTTCTTGGTGAAGTGGAAAGGTTACTCGGAGTCTGAGAAGACATGGGAGCCACAGCGTAACCTGAAATGTCCCCAAATTCTTCGACAGTTCAGGAAAGACATGCGCTTAGCACTTCTCCAGGCCAACAAGTCGCTAGACTCCAAATCCCTCGATGCTTCAGCAATTTCCTTCCTGCTTAAACGAGCCAAGCAGCATATCAAGCTGCGCCGCTGGGAGGAAGAGGTGAACCGCATCACCAGGCACAAGGGACGCATCTTTGTTTTGAACGATGTGGACCTGGATGGCCCTCCTAAAGACTTCACCTACATCAGTGACTACAAGTTCAGCAATGGTGTGAAACTGAACGTAGCAGCAGTAGGCTGCGAGTGTGTGGACTGTATTAAAGAGCCGGTTAATGGTTGCTGTGCAGGAGCATCAGAATGCTGTATGGCGTATAACGGCAGCATGCAGGTCAAAGTCGAGCCAGGTCTTCCTATTTATGAGTGCAACTCACAGTGTCGTTGTGGAATGGACTGTGGGAACAGAGTGGTCCAGAGGGGTCTGCAATATGACCTGTGCATCTTTAAGACAGCCAATGGCAGAGGCTGGGGTGTCCGAACACTCGAGAGAATTCAAAAAAATGCATTTGTCTTGGAGTACCTGGGAGAAGTGAGTGCAAAAGTCTATAATTAAATTTACTAATGTTACTGTTACAGCAGCAACAAGTTTTAACATTGATATTTCATTTTCAAGTAACAGATATATATCTTAATTTCATCCTGGTTAGTCTTCACAAGATTCATGACCCTGTTTTAAAAATGGTTACAGGACCTTAGATTGGACATCAATGGTGTAAAGAATTCCTCCTTTTTTCACACCAGATATTTACTGATGTGATGTTTTCAGATTATTACATCAGAAGAGGCTGAGAGGAGAGGACAGATGTATGATCAGCAGGGTGTTACTTACTTGTTTGATCTGGATTATGTAGTAGATGAGTTCACTGTGGATGCTGCTCACTATGGAAACGTCTCCCACTTTATCAACCACAGTGTAAGTATTAACGACAACGATCAAAGTTCTGACATCACTTTTCTATATTATTATTTCCTGAATCTCCTTATCAAATCATTTCCATTTCATAAATCCATTATCATTTATTAGTTCCTCTATAGAGCCAATTGATGTATGGAGTCACTTTATGCAGTGGTGGGAAGCTTTTGGTGACTAGTCTGGTTATAAATACATAATAGTTAGTAAAACTTATACACTGAGCTATAATTCTATTAATAGCTAATTTCAACTGCAACTTCAATGGGAGAAAACATAGTTGGGATGAGTTACATATTGAATTGTGGTTTTGATTGTTTGATGCACTTAATTTGAACCACAAATTTTAACACTATTTCACCAACGTTTTTCTTCTAGTGTGAGCCGAACTTGCAGGTGTATAATGTTTTCATTGATAATTTGGATGAACGTCTTCCCAGGATTGCTTTTTTTGCAACTCAGACAATTAAAGCAGGAGAGGAGCTCACTTTTGACTACAAAATGACAAGTATCAGATGATCTCTTTAAATGCTTAACAAATGAAAAGCAATGTTAAAAGATTTCTTGAATTATCTCAATTCGCTTGGTTTTTCTTGTTTTCCAGTTGATGACATAGATGCAGAGAGCTCAAAAATGGACGCTAATTTCTCCAGAGTAGGAATGAAGGGCACACCTATCAAACGCAACCGGATGGAGTGCAAATGTGGCGTAGAAAACTGCAGAAAATACCTCTTTTGATTTTACTGGCACTGACCAAATCCGACCGTATTTCTGTAAAGGTCTGGTCACTTGTTCAGTGCTTATTTTAAACTTTTTAATGACTGATATTAATCCCTCACTCGTTTTATGCCGAAAGGTCCACATGTTTCATCCAGAATATATTTTATATGGCTTTTATTTTACCTACAACTACACCATATTGAGAAAAGTACAGGAAGATTCATTCGGATGATGTTCAGTAGTCGTACAGTATTCTGGGCCTTTTTTTGGAGTGAATTGAACTGTGTATATGTGTTAGAAATAAATGTATAATGTTTTTATTGTACGACACATTTTATGTTGTAATATTCTGTACATTTGACATGTTATTAGCATGATTTAACATTTTTAAATGAAACAGGGCTTTCTTCACTATATGCACATTTTAGTGGTGTTTGTGTACTGTAAACCTGCAGTTGCTATTTGTTTTATTTTAAATGCATATCCGTTAAATTATATTTCAACCACTAGGTAGTGCTATACTCCTCTTTTCGAATTAGCGTTGTTCCATGGACGTGTACAGTTTTTTACTGAAGGGTTCTTATCGTTAACGTTTAAAAAATATAATGTACAATAACTAAGATACTTCTGAAATGATTTTGGTATGGGATTGATCCAAGTGTGATAAGATCAATTCATTAATTTTAGCTTGTCATTGCTGGGCCCCTGAACAAGGCCCCCTTATCCTTTAACAACCCTCCCCTCCATAAATACAAATTATTTTGTTCTTCCATTTTTATTTTATATTATAATTATATATTTATTCCTATTCACTACACAGCCCAGAATATGTGACATGGATTTAGCTGAGATGTTCTTGGTATTCTAGATCTTTCTCTGACCTGATAAACTGCTTTTTATTACTATATAACTACTTATTAAAATATAGTTTACAAACAGGTCATGTTTGTTTTAGCAGTCAGCTGTTTATAAGAACGCATGGTAAAGTGTTAGCACAGAGGACAGAGGGTTTGTGTCCAAACTTTATCACATTAAGTTGATTTTTCTCTCAGGATAGTAGTTTTTATTTTTAATCAATCAACTTAACGTGTCAGTTGGCAAGAGCTTGTTTCTGAACGTTTGCTTATAGTTGTATGAAACGTTCGTGCTACCTCATTGGATGGTTTTACTGTTTTCTCTTAAGTACACTAACCCCAGGATTGTTGCAATGTTTTAATATTATACTGTGAACTTGCAGTTGCTATTTGTAATGTTTTATGGGATGTGATGTTAAAGAATAAAATCATTTAGCTATTATCTTAATGTACATTTTGCTGCTTTTAAACTTTACTCTTAAACAAACAATTTTTACTTTTGACCGAGTCCAGGCAATTTCGCTACAGCTGTTTAAAGCATTTTGTATTATTTAAAAGTCCTGTAGCCTTTTGTGACTGTAAACATTGTGGACATTCCAGTCTAGGTCAGTCAGCTCCTTTTGGACCCCTTAATGGAGACTCTCTAGTCCATCAATCACCGCCATTTGTCCCTCCTTTTTCATCTTTCTCTCAGCTAATCTTACTTTTCTCTATCCTCTACCCCCAATCAATACCTCTCTATCTTTTGCTTTTCTCAGTGCAGCACTTCCACCATGTGCTTTTAACTCGGGCTGAGTGCAGACCTCCCTCTAGCCTTTATTGAATTGGGTGGATTTATGGTGGATCAGTCCTTGCTAAGCATAAAGTCAGAGATGCTAGATGTCGAGCTCACTTATGTGGTCTCAGAGTCCGAGCATCCCATCTTTACATCGTTACAGAGGATGTTAATGCCTACACAATATTTTGATCCAGATCTTTGTCTTTTGTTTGAGCATTTTTCTAGTAAATTTTCCCAGATGTTTTGCACAGCTGTGTCTTACCCAGTAAAATGTAGTCATTTCTGGGGTGCTCAGGTGATGGAAAAGCTAAATATGCCAACCCACAACTGCTTAGACACAAACTCTACCGTACAGTGGATTCTGGCCTGTGAAGCACCTTTTGCCAGCAGCTCTCTAGTTTTAATATTTTACGTATGTATTGGAAACGTACTGAGTGTGGCACATATCATGTCTATATTTTACACTTCTAAAAATAAAATCTATTATTGAGTTCTACTAGACTGTAATAGAGCTGCAGTCCTAAATATAACAATGAAATGACAAGTTAGTAAAATGTATTTCCACCTGTTTAATAATTACTTACCCTTACTTCCCTCATGGCTCAGATATGAAACAGATGTCAATGCTAACGTACAGATACTTAAACCGAAATGAACCACAAGCAGGATGATTTATTTTCTAATATTTGTATTAAACTGATTTGTGAACATGGTGGCAATTTAATATTTGTTGCAAGCCTAAAAGGATGGTGAGCATGAAAAGCTATTGTGTCCAATTAACCAGGTCTGGTGAGTGTGTTTTCCACATTACTTTGATTAAATGCTTTATCTTGCTCATTTGGTTCTGGAAGCTAAAGAATTGGATGGACTACAGTAGATAGGGCACTAGGATCATTTATATTTTGTTACAACTGATCAAATATGTCTAAAGCAAAAAATAAGCATTATTGTTTTTGAGGTAGGGAAAGTCAGATTGGGGTTCCTCTAACAAATGATGTGAGATGTCCTCTGAACCTGCACCAGCGTGAGAAGAGGGATGTCACATCTGTATAGAAACAAGAATTACACGTAAAAGAATACTGCCATAGATCGGACATTGGTCAGTGATCAATCTCTCTGTGATCTGACTGGTATATTTTAAAGACTTTTTATTGTAACTTTCTTATTATAGATTAATACTAGAGCCAACCAAACCATAAAGGAATTTATGTGAAATCATGTATGAATGTTAAACAAACCTAAATAGTTGAATATTTAGATTATTTAATGTAGCCCCTTTTTGCTTTGATGAATTGCTTGGCACATTGCACTTAGATTTACCCTTAATGTTCACTCAATCAATGTCATGAAAAGCGACCTGGTATGCTTTTCCAAAAGTCTTCAACACATTCCCGGAGGTCCTGAGCACTCGTTGACTGCTTTGCCTTCATTCTTCAGTCCAATTCATCACAGGCCATCTCAACTGGGTTTAGGTCAGGTCCAGGTCATCTAACGCAGTACTCCATCACACTTTTTTTTCCGGGTCAAATCGTCCTAACGAAGTCTCCAAACTTTTGATTGGTACTGTAAAAAGTGAATATTGTTTAACAAAGAAAGGGAACCGAATTCATAATAATCAGGTCACAGTTATTTGGGAACAATGCTTATAACACATTAACAGTCGAACATGCAACAAAAGTAAACTTTTATTGTGTCAGGGGGGAAAACCCTTTAATTTACAGAACAAGTTTTTCTATCTGATATCCCACTTGCTATACTGAATCAGTTGACTTTTTTCATTTGTACATGGTACACTCATGAAAAATGTTACTCCCAAGTTAATTATTTGATGAAAATTGTACAGAAAGAAATATCACATAACAGAATGCTTACCGTGTAATATAAGCTTTTCTGTATACAGTAAATGTGTTTTTATTTTCTTAAACATTGATTTCCTGCTATAATCAAATAACATCATGTATCACTGGCATTGACTGAAAACCAGATTCACTAAAAACTGATTACAGTTTAACCTTAAGAGAAAATTTGGAAACGTTTTATTGTGGTATTTTGTCCATTAAAATCACAGTTGATTTAAAGTACGTACAGTAAGTGTACAATATGCTAGATTAGATGAGATCGAATTTAAATAAGAACGTTGGACTATAGCGAAACATTTTTCTGTGGTTTACTCTGCTGTTTCGTTTCAATTGTATGTCACTTTGGATCATCTGCATTAAATCTTTATTTTATTAAATCGTATTTGCTCTAAAGATTTCTACAGCATCGCTGCTAAATAGTTAAGCTTTAGTGGATGTGGTTTCAGTTTTTTTGAACCTAACTATAATTCCGAATAAATGATCCACACTCAATACATAAAAACTATTGCTTTAAATGTTTGTGAACTTAGATCAACTGTGGGAGGAACGTTTTTCATGAGGCTGTCTCTTCATCTTCAAATACACCATCATCGATGTGGCTTAGTCCTTAGCACCCACTTCCCCCCAAATGTCCACTCCCACATTCATACTTGGCATAAACAATCACTCACACATGCGTGGTAAAAAGATGACGACCGAGAATCTCCCACTCTCTCCTCCGTTCCGCCGTAAGTCCATGGTCCATATATTACACAGGAAATCGCACAGAGGTCACAGTTATTTTACAAAAGATAGGATGCCTGAAGCAACTAAAAATGTTCTACCAGGCATTTTTGCTCATTACAAAAAAAAACCCCACTCCCTCTTCACCCACAAGCCCTCTCTCCCGAACAATA
Organism: Hoplisoma paleatum; assembly: GCA_028565875.1. Lineage (NCBI taxonomy): Eukaryota > Metazoa > Chordata > Actinopteri > Siluriformes > Callichthyidae > Hoplisoma > Hoplisoma paleatum. Next base: position 557,470 of record JAOTRQ010000020.1, read on the forward strand.
TGAGCGCTTTGTCCGGTTCTTTGCACATATTAAACCACCAGCTTCACCTTTCCTCAAACATATGAAGAAAAGAATGTAAGAAAAAAAGAAAGAAAGAAAAACCGTCTGAAAGAAATCCACAAGAATGTAGGAAGTTCCTGTTAATTCCACAGGAAAATCAATTTTTTTTTAAATTCAAGTCTTTCCATTGTACTGTGCAAAATTGTACACGCCAGTGTCACAATTTGGCAATTTGTTTCCAGCAAATAAGCACCTTCTTATGCCTTCTTTTCTTCTTGACCTCAGGTTGTGAAGGTGAGTGAAAAATGTCCTCCAATGGTCAACAAAGACACAGTGATGTTTTCCTCAACATTGACTTCTCTTGCTTTAATGTCTGTAGAGGCGTACGAATGTCAAATCCTCCATCCAGTGCCAACATTGTCCCTTTCTAACAGAGTAAGGCAATAAATGCAGTTAATAAGAATGATTCCCCTTTTTAGTAAATGGTTGGATTTAGTTGTAGCGTCATTGATCTCTTTTTTCTATTCGAAACTTTTTTCTTTCTCAACTGTCAAACCTTGGACTGAAACTAATTAGACCATCTCCACCAACGGATCTCATCTCTGTAACATTCAGTTAAATCATTCAATCTCAGTATACACTGTTCTTCTAAAGAAATGCTTGACTACTAAGCATTATTTTCAAGTCCATTTAAGAGAGGACCACATATATGACTGTCTTCCCAATTTCGATCCAGTTCTGATTAAAATGCTTTCAGCATTTTATGACATTAATACTAAGTTTTTTAACTCTGTCAGCCAGAATTACACATATTTGCAGAATTTATATCTGTAAAAGACAATTCAGATACTTGGTATCAAATTGGAGCACACGTTTAGCCATTTTAAACCATATATTATACACCACTCATATATGGTATATTTTCAAAAAACATCACATTTAAAATCCCAATTTAAGCATTCAGTAGTGCTGTCAGTAAAAAATAGTGGTACTATTTCTTTAAAAATAATTTTTGATGATTAATAATGTTATCATTATTTTTGGCAAAGTAATGGTCCTTAAGAATTTGATCACACTACATTATCACAAATATATTCGGCTAAAATTCCTACTGCAAGATATTCATGGGTTTTGTTTTTGATTTGTTTTATAGGTTTCAATTTTCTATGCACTCATTCTAAGTACACAAACACGAAACATTGTTTGATTCTATTTGAGACCGTGTGATAAAATTATTTTTGTTATATTGTGTTATACACAACTGAATCCCAGTACATTTCTTTAAGCTAGTCTATGATATTTCATCATTTGTTTGGTATGGGACATCAGCAGTTGGTCGCTGGATAAACATGTACGATCTCCTCACAGGCCAGTCATACTGACCGAGAGATTGCAGCATTTCAATCAATGCCAGAATACCAGAAAAAGGTTATCCTTAATCTGAAACTATTGTTTTAAAATCCTATATGTGCACAATTCAATAAAAAAGATTCTAACAGTCATTAATTTAATTAAATATAAAAAAACAGTAACTACAATAAAAGCTTACAATAAGTGCCTATGTGATTCTGCACTGGTTGAACCTTGTTATTTGGTTAAATAATTAATAATCATATCAAATAACAAATATATTATTGATATCTTTAGCACATAAAGTTTCAATTTCTAAAATTAAAAATCCATTGTGACCCAGAGGAATTGATTTAATTGTTTACTAATGATAGGTGATTGTATTTACTATGATAGGTTGGATAGTTTTATTTTTATATGCATTTGTCCATTTTCTGATAAGAGAAACTTCTAAAAATAACCAATTCGGACAATTACAAATGAAGTTTTCTTTTTTATTGACGATTTGACAGATTGTAAAGAAAAGAAGTTGGAATTATGGTGTGTTTTGGTGCACAAATCCAAAATGATTATTATTGTTATTATCATTATTTATAGTTTTACAAACTTAAAATTATGCTCTATGACAATGTTATTCACTTGTAATTCAGTGTATTTTCATTTATAATGCATACACGACATAAAGTATTTTGAGATTTTGGTGCCAAGGTGATTCAAAAGGTTTTTCTGTGAGCACACCAGGGCCACCATTCAATTTGAAAGCAGTAGCCTTGTGGTTAAGATCACTGGATTAGTAATCAGGTCATAAGTCCAACATCCGCCAGGTTGCTGTTGTTGGGCCCTTGAGCAAAACCAATAACCCAAAAATGTGACCTGCAAAACGACGTCTTTGTAAATGTAGCCTAGAGATTTGTACTAAAGGATTGTGGGCTAAAAGCATTTATAGGTCTCTTGAGCAATACCACTGAGTCACTTAGAATAAAAACATCTGCAAACTAAAAATTAAAAATATTTCTGTCATAATCATGTTTTTTTTTCACAGTCATCCACATAATCTGTTCAGTATTTTTTGCAGGATCTGATCCAATCCTCATACATTCTTACCCAAATGTGTTTGGTATAAATCACACCTCTTCATTTAAAGTACTACTTTTATATATGTAGTGACTACCACTGCTAGTCCAAATGCTTGTATTTAATTGCAATGGAGTGTAATCCCTTTTAAATATGATCAAAAAGATGAAAGCAAATGCTATTTCAATGACGCCACACCCTACAAAAGTAAACATCCCCCATGCCTCCATCTTTAAGTACCTCAAATTACTGTCAATTGTGACCCTCTTGCTCCAGAGAGAATGAGTAGTAAAGATAAAAATGATCTGACACTTGTCTTTACATGACACAGTAAGGCTCACGGGGTAGTTGAGGTGTAGTTCTACAACAGGGAGGCAAGTGGGCCAACAGCCCCTTCTTAAGATCTTTATTTAGGAAAAAGCAGATAATGGGGTTCACTCCTGCCTGGGCGAAACTCATCCACACCGTTGTGGAGAGGTACCGGTGTGGGATGGTGCATTCCTTCACAAAGACCCGCCAGTAACAGGCCACGATGTATGGGGACCACAGCACCAGAAAAAACAGGGTGATCACATAAAACATCCTGCCGAGCTGTTTCTCTGCCTTGAACTCCTCCATGCCCAGCAGGCGTCGGTTCTGGTTGTGCAAGTTCTGCCTGATACCCAACAGGGTAGGTGGCATTGGGCCGCGTCCGAATCCTGCAATCCAATTGGCAGCCGCCTGACCGGTGGCTCCCGGCCCATGAAATGTCCAGTTCTGGCTGATGGCTGGCACCATCTGGACAGGCTTCATCTTACGGTGCTTGTATTCGAAGAGCAAGAGCTTCATATAGACCACGTGAGTGGCCAGGATCAGCACGGCCAGCATGAGCATGAAGCCCAACGTGTCGTTGGCCTTGAAGTAACGATGCTCAAAAATGCACTGATCTTCCTCCCGGATGAACTTATAGGTGCCTACATCAAAAACTGGAGGAAATGCCATGGCGACTGATAGCGTCCAGACCATACACACTACGGCAACACAAGTCCAGAAGGTCATGCGCTTGGAGTAGAACCTGTGGTGGGCGATAGCCATGTATCGCGTGACGCTTATGCAGAATAGCATAAAGGCAGCGTGGAAGCAGAAGAGCACAGCCATGAAAGCCACTACCTTGCAACTGAGTACGCTGTAGGTCCAGGCTGAGCCATTCTTAATGGACACCAGCACAAAGGGGAAGCAGACCGATGATCGAATCGTGTCAGCCAAGCAAAGATCCAACAAAAAATAGTATGGGGCCTTGTGTAGGGTCCTGTCTCTTAACACTAGCAAAGAGACAACCAGGTTGCCCACCAGACTGATGCAAATGATCAACCCTAGAAGGACGAGCTTGACATAGGTGGACACATGTGATGAAGGTCCTCCACCTGCCATGCTACCGGTAGTAGCCACAACCGCTGCCAGAGGGTTGCTAGGTCCATCGCTACTCTCGTTTCCGTTGGCCATGCCTCTTGATGCTCTGACCACAGAGCTCCTTCTTCTTTTTTAGAACCAGCAGCTTCTTTTCTGTCGCCACCTTCCCCGCCACCTCCTCCTCCTCCTCCAACTGGGCTGTCTTTCGTCCTCGTGGTTGCCTCTATTTGTCGTCTCACATCGGACAGGAGAAGCAGGTTCTGCATTGCCTCATTTTGCACAGTTCTTTCTGAAGTGCCTTCTCAAAACTGCCACTGCTGGCCCTCACACCTAAGAGAATAAAGAAAACGATTTATATAATGACTTATTGAATTAAATAATAAACACATTCATTTTTATAAACATTCATGCCAAATGTGCAAAACTCACCAGAGATCATTCAATTCATAATTGCTAACAGGAGGCTAAGGATGTAATGATACACTCCATCCACAATGTGATACTATTCACAATAAATGTAATTATTTTTTATTCATCTGAACAATAAATGCTGAATAAATATAGACATTGCATTCACGTTTTGTGGTAAATGAATATAAAACCAGGACCACATTGTTTAAAGAATCATATCCTGCTGGTTTGTTACATCCCTACAAGAGACTGAAGGTGAGGGTTGTAAATGTTTATCTAAACCATGAAACTATTTAAAAAGCATTTGTTTTTAAACTACATTAAGACGAAATTTCAAACTAATCTGATACTGGACTGATAATTAAATCAGTCACTGGTTCAAGTCCAACCACTTTTAATTTGAACGGCGTCACAAAGGAAGATGTGACACTCCATACCAGTAAGTGGCGGTAATGCACAACCTTATTGCCAACCGCCATTAAACACCACAAGAAGAAAACGTGACAGGAATTTATTCCATGTGTGGAAGGATGTAAA
>JAOTRQ010000020.1:586026-601394 GCA_028565875.1 Hoplisoma paleatum
ATATATACACTGCCTCTGTTTTAGGTAACACTGTTAAAGTATGGCGTACACGAGGCCATATTTGCAATGCTGCCGTCTCTGATGAATAAAGACGGACTCCTGGTAGCTAACGGAAAGGGTTTCGTGACGAGAGAGTTCCTGCGCAGCCTTCGCAAACCTTTCAGTGAAATTATGGAACCCAAGTTTGAATTTGCTGTGAAGTTTAATGCCCTCGAGCTGGACGACAGTGACCTGGCTCTGTTCGTGGCATCTATTATACTGTGTGGAGGTAAGAGTTCAATCACAATACCAGCACAAGTAGCGACACGGCCATTGGTCGACACGTACCGACACGCAGCTTGAAACGAAAGACTTTCTATTTCTTTTTGTCTGTTGACGTCCATGTTAATTCAGCTTCTACATTTTTGGATTTTTGGCATATTAGTTAGGAAAACAACTAATTCTCTATAGGCTTTACGTTACTGTGGAGGTTTGTGTAAGCGTGCAGTTAGTGTTGCACAGTTAGCAAAGGTCATCAGAATGCTCAGGGAAAACTAGCACATTTAAACTAGGAAAACAACAACAAAAAGAATTACACTGGGTTGGCCAATAAGCTGTCTTTAAAATAATAATACTTTACTTTATGTCAGCATGCATGAAGCTCCTGATATGTCTGTAATACAGGACTACTTAGATGTGATATGCAGTTTCTGTCTCTTCAGATTGATCAACAATTATTTATCTCTTTGTTTCCTAATTTAGACCGTCCTGGACTTATGAACGTGAAGCAGGTGGAACAGATACAGGATGGAATCCTTCAGGCTCTGGACCAGCATCTCCAGACTCACCATCCTGACTCTGTCCATCTTTTTCCCAGGTTGCTACAAAAGATGGCCGACCTGCGACAACTAGTCACTGAGAACGCTCAGCTCGTTCAAATGATTAAAAAGACTGAATCTGAGACCTCGTTGCATCCACTTCTGCAGGAAATTTATAAGGACATGTATTAGTTATCTTGACAGTAAGACTTTGGTCCGGAATTAGATGTTGCTGCACACAGATGTCCATTTTGCTGCCCGTTTTATCCGATTTTTATATCAACATACATGGAGCTTTATTAAATACTGTTTCAGATGGACTTTTTATTCTTACAGGGACTTTAATATTTGTGACAAGTAAACCTCAAATGTTGACTAGCAGCACAGTAATTACAAACCCAGAATATGTCAGTATTCTGTGAAGAAGCTATGTATGCTTTTGATCATTTTCACTATAAAACTTAGAGGACTTTTGAAGGTTATTTCTAATTCTTCGATTCATTTATTAACGAACTTTTATTTATCATGGCCTCGTGTACCTCAAAGTTTAATTTTGTGATTTTCTTTTTGATCTGGTCGATGAAAGTATGAAAACTGTAACAGCTCGCTAAGAAAGCCATTACCTGCTTCACTTTATAGTTAAAACTAAACTAGGCTTACACTACGACTAGGCTTACCCCCCCTGTTATCAGGTGTGATATATTTAATCAGTGTAAACAGCTGAAATAGGATCCGTTTTATTTTTTCACCTTTGTTCTGGACCACTTTCACCTGTGGCACTGATTAGAAATGTTTTTGTTTTTAGACCGCCAAAAGTTCTTTTTCTCTTTCTTCATTTTATTATTATTAATATTATTATCGTTATTACTTATGAACACTGTTTCTTCAGTTTTCACAATGCCTCATAATTCATTCTTCTTCTCATTGTATCCATTCATCTTGGTGGCTGTTGTTTTACTCTAATTTTCTGGCCATAATTGTTTTGTTTACTAATTAGTTCTGGTCATCATGTGTACAAAGCGCTTTAGTTGGGTGATTCGGTAAAGTTACCTAAATGTTGATTGAGTTTCGATCTGATCTGTCCAAGGACCTATTTGTTTGTCTTCGTTGTCCTTAAAAGGTCTTCCTAATTAGTTATTGACTTATTGAATTATATTATAACTTATATACTGTAATGACTATAAAAATTGGGAGTATTTTAATTCATTTGAATATTAATGAGCCTTTAATTCAACATGTTACCACAAACTAAAAATCAAACCTCATTTCATTATATAGCAGTGATTTAATTGTCTTTTATATTTCGCTGGGGTTTTATTTTGGTGGGGATAATTACTGTATGTGATCCAAGAATTATTACTAATGTCACAGTAATTTTATCTGATAGCACAAATGAGCCCCAGAAAATCTGATTGGAGTGGAACGTGGTACCAGAGCTCATTCATCTGTTGAGCCATTTATCTGCTTAACCTCATCTGACAGATGTTTTATTAATTATACTAACAGTACTCTTTTGTGACCTGTATGTGCCCCAAACATAGTGTCAGAAAAATATGTTTAGAATGTTTAGCAATATTAACCCTGTTGATATGATGTGTAGCGGATTTCATCTATATTTTTGTAGATCATATATTTAAATGTTTAAATGCTTTTACCATTTCTTAAAACACTGTGCGTTTCACACATCAAGTGACGATGTTCATGACCTGTTTACACAATGAAATGTACAATTTGGTGAATGTGCAATTTTGAGCTGAATACACAAACTTTTCACACGGTTCGTCATGCTTTAGAGAATCCGAATCCACATATCTTTTTTTAAATATATCAGTTATAACGAAAATAAGATCCAGTTCTAAATAATATAAATAATACATTTAAGAATCGTATCAATTAAATAAAAAATGCAAAAATTTGAATAAAAAGATTTACAGGAATTACAAATAGCAGCTGTAACACACGAACAGACCTTCAGTTGGAAGTGGTTACAAGTGGTAAAATTGCACATTGCCCTTAAGAAAAATAATATTAATATGTTCATCATTTGCACTGTTTTATTTTTACAAGGGCAATGTGATTTTCTTTATTTGGGTACTATGTAAATTTTATTACATTTACAAAATGTTGAGCCATTATAAACTTTTGTCATCAAAGCTTATATGTTTGAAAAATTGGTTGCTGGTATGTAGTCATTTCCACAAGAAGAAGCGTTGGTTATTTTGCTTGCTGATATTTTGTTGCTTAGTTAGACCTTGTTTAAATGGTTGACACTGTAGCTGGATGTGTGGGTGCCATACATTATTAAGGTCAGTTATTGCCTTTGGTCATTGTTGGCCGGAAATACCTCATATTGGTATATATTAGAACTCTCAGGGCCACAAAGATAGACTGGATGTTTTTAAGACCTAAGAGTAAAAAAATAAATGGACAGAGTGAATTATGTACAGTTTGTGCATATGAGGGTCAAGGCCCTTGCTTAGGGGCACAACAATGGTGGTAATGGTGCTTGAATTGGTGACCTTTTGGTCTGTAGCTCAATATCTGAATCACTGTCCTACACATTACTCTCGTCGTGGTTATTAATCATCAAAGCTTTTGTGTTTTTGGAAAGTGGGATAAAATTGTCAAATAAGATGACTGATTTGATGGTCAACACTGTAAACATACTGATAAGTAACCAAATGTCCACTTAATAAACTGTCCACTTAATTTAAATGAATAGGGATCCTGTCAAAGGCTTCCATCAGCCATGGGGGATCAGAGTCTGTGTAATTGATTTCGAGTTATCAGATGTCGAGTCTGCATTATGGATTATTGGGTTTTTATGCCAGATGCCCTTGCTCACACAACCCACTTATTTATTCTGGAATGAAACCATCAACACCATGTATCATGATATGGTTATACAGCGAGTTCTATGTTCCAAGATTGCTAAAGCAAATAATCAATGGTGTATTTAAGTAGATGACACCCTGGGGAAGGCACTAGTCCACCAAAGACAATTAAAACAATCTACTTTTAGCATATTTTGAAAGAGAATAGTGGTGTGTAATATGTTAGAACCAGATCCAGACCTAAAGTCTTTCTAAACAGTGAATGGTCTAAATGCAGGACCATGTTTAGCATTTATCAAACTTGGATAAATCTAAGCCATGATAGGATGGGTAGCCATAAAAGTGAAAAATCAAGTCTGATATAACAAAAAGAATACAAATTTATAATCTGCTACATATGTAAAAATATTCATTAGTTATAATCCTACTAATAAACACTTAAAGTTACATACTCTTAGATGAAAGTGTTTGTTCTTGGGTGGGTGGGAATAACAGATCTATTTCAACCAATTATTACACCTTAATTTAATTGGAAGACCACGCCCATTGGCTATTTAAGCTGTGTAAATGAGTGGAAAGTTAAGTTTAGTCTGGAAAATATTAGATGGAGAAAACTGAGCAGGTCACCAGGGAGCATCATGCTGTTTGTAGGTAAGCTAACCTGGAATAGTTCAATCCACAATCAAAGCATCTCCAGATAGGGGTGTGAAAATAAAAACTGACATGTCTAAGTTTATATGAAACATTTTTAACAAACCTTAGACTATTTAGTGCCAAGAGGTTTCTGAGTCCTCTACAGTACAATGTCTGCCCTTTGTTCTGATGCCAACATTTCTTGAGTTTTCTTCTTTGTAATATTGCACACTTGGGTATTTGAGGACTGATTCCGACATGTCTGATTGTAACCGATGTATTCTCCAGACATCATGATTAGGCATCCGATATATAAAGCATGTAGGCCTACATAGATCACTTTGGTGATCCCAGTCGTAACCAATTGACAAATGACTTTCGATGTGTTCTAGCTGGTCTTTCCTGGACTTCTGGGAAAGATGGTTGGGTGTACTATGTCATGTCGTTAAGTGTTGGGTGATCAATTCTAACCCCCCTGGCTGACTAAATTTACTAAGGAATGTTGAGCTTTCTTGTGCCTATCTTATCGGAACTTTCTGACTCTTCTGATTTTATTTAATTTACCGGAACTAATGTTTCAGGTATTGAAAGTTTAACATATTCTGTATGATTTTGATGTCTTTATACTTTAATAACTAGCTTTAGGTCAAACAGGCCAACGATACTTTTCGATGAGTCGATATTATGTAGTGGTTGAAATGACTACAAAGTATAACAAGTACAAAGCAAGTGTTATTAATAGTCCTAAAGCGACTATTACACAGTCACTGCTCGGCTATGCAGCAATTTAAACCAGTTACTTGGGTGTAACTGGTTTTGTTGGTTCATTTTCTACTTGAACGTGATTGGCTGGCTAAAGCTGCTTTTATGACGTAGATAGATTTTGGGCTTCCCATATGATCGTATCGCAACCGCCCAACTGTACGATTCGAGTCACTTAATTCCGTAAACTCACAACTTTCTATTAATTTATTGTCGACTGATGTTGGAGATTATAAATGGATGTTCGCTATATTCCGCGTAGACATCAGAGAAGACGGGATTGTAACTTTGAAAGGCGAATTTGCAGGTATTTCAACGGTTTTTGTTTAACCTAAACTCCGATCAACGAACAAGTTAGGTTGTAGCTTTTCATCGTCGTTTCTTCTCTGGTTTATAAATTGTTTGGTTTTAAGTACTCTACGTTATAACGTCGTTTCTTCTCTGGTTTATAAATTGTTTTAAGTACTCTACGTTTATCTTAAAGGTTTAATTCGAACTGTAACGTTAAGAAATTCCAAGTTTGTAACTTTCGGTTCGTTGAAACGGTGACGTTTTGATTCTTTTTGGTGAGTCGGTATCGGTTTACAAATAAGAATCGACTCCTAGACTGCTGTTCGTATTGTTGCTTTTAATTCAGTGTTAATTCAGTCGAGTTAACATTTTAGATTAATCGTGTTAAAACTACAATTTCAGCGTATCGGAGCAGTTTTAATAACGCGCCATATGAAGCCACTTAGTTCATAAAGTCCACGCGTGACTTTCCGCCCGCACGTGTTCAAAAGGGTTCCCATCAGTTTTGTGACGTCAGAATCTTTAACAAGATCTTTATAATATTATTAGTATTGCACAATTTCTAATTTTAGCAATAAATTCTAATCAAAATGCTTAAAGACTAATAACCCAGTGTTTACACCACACACACTTGTTAAATAGGGTACGTGAAATTCTAATCTTATTTGTGAAGTGGTTAAATAGGTCCTGACTGGCACTTTTGCATGTTCTCCCTGTTTCAATGGTTTTCCTCTAGGAGCACCGGTTTCTCCTACAGTCTAAATGTGGAACCAGATTAATTGGAGACACTGAATTCATTAGGTACCTAGCCAGTGTTACAACTGTTGGGTTTTGGTGCCGGTCCCAAGCCAGTGTAAATGGGTGAAATTTGTTTCAGGAACAGCAGCTAGTGTAAAATTCAGATCATGATTTTGGTGGTTGGGTCACTATCTGAACAGCTCGTTGAAAAATGTCTTTCTTCTAATGGGTGTCGGTGGAATCTCGCAGAATTTAGGTCCTGTGGTTGAGCCTCAGGTGGACCGACGTGGGGAATTTCTCAGTATTTTGCTTGTTCGTCCTGTTTCTGGGTTCCCCCTGGGTTCCCTTACAAAGACTTAAGTGAGCTTGGTGATCCTAAAATGTGAACCGATTTAACTTTGTTAGAGACTTCTCATGCTTCATATTAATGGTATGAACTGGATTCTCATTACACAAACAAATCATATGTAAAACTATGAAAACTGACAGCCATCCCACGTATTACACTTGCAAGACAGGTTCTATGTATAATAAAAACAAACATGCTTCAGTTACTCCTTGTAAACTTTACTGTACATAATCAACGAAGTACAATTGTCAACTATTGTGTTTTCCTTTTTTATTCAGGCAGTTTATAAATGGATCGTGCCGGCATGGTCAGCACTGCTTTTATTTGCATGAGTGGCCTTCAGTGACTTCTGCTCAAGTGTGCCGTTACTTCCAAAAAGGAGTCTGCTGGTATGGTGAAAACTGCAGGCAAGTAGATTTTGTTCGTTTACATTTTAAAATGTATTAAACTTGATTGACTTAATAATCATGAATGTTTTTTTTTTTTTTATAAACGGAGTCAAAATATTGGGACTAGACCCTCTTTATGATGGTTGAAACAATACTAGATTGGCTCAAATTCATACACTTTTGTAACCGTCTATAAATGTTTTGAATTAGATATCTTCATGTACCCGTTTCTGATGGCGGGGCTTCGGGTGCCAGACGAGGTTCAGTACCAGTGTTTCACTCCTCTGCATTAACGTCTCATGGTTCAGCCTATCGCAGAGGCTCCGAGCCCTCACTTTTCCTACCTCAAGGTGCACACAGCTCAAGACGTGGTTCTGAGCCTATGGTTGGTCATCAGAATACCCTACCACTACGGACTGTGGATATAGTTGAGGAGGAGGAGTACGCGGCACTAGAAGCAGAGGCTTTATCACAACTACAAGGTATACAAAAGATCAGCCTTATTTATGTTTGACGCCTAAACTTTCAAATGACATGCAAACTTTAAAACATAAGGTTTAAAACTAGTACATTCGGTTTTGCCCAATTTTGTTTTAATCATTTTAGTAAAGGCTTTTTAAAATATATATTAAAGTTGTGCTGGAAGTTCACATACAAAAGTCTCTGCTCTATGCATAGAACCGATTCTTGTTTCTGTATCTTATGTAACTATCAAGATCACTTTGTAATGCTGCCAACTATCCACCACCTAAATTGTTAATCTCAGTGGTAGGTTCTTAACTAAATTTGGCTAGTTATTAATTAATAGGTTTGGTAGATTAGACACTGCTTTTATGAACCAGAATTTTTGCCTTTAACCCAATCCGTCCAGTGAACCATGCGTTAGTGAACATGCACCTGCCTAGTGCAGTGGGTTGCCCTAGCCATGGCACCCTGGAATCAGTTCAACAATGATTTTTAGGCGTCAACCTGGCACTCTTTCGGTCAATCCTGGTCTCTAATAATTCTCAATGTGCCGCTACCCCAATGTCTGAGTTACTGTAATGCTTTTCACTGACTCAAATGGGTGTTATTTATGCTTTGCACCAATTTGTCTGCTGTTATGCTTTGGTAATGTCACTTAATACACTGCTCAGTAATGTTGATTTTGTGTTTTTGGCTAGGTGGAAGACAGCCACAGGTAAATGAGAGTTCTTCACTTACGAGGTTATCACATGACTCGCCTACTAGTGCAGCTACTCGTGAAGTAAAAGAGCCGACAAATGAAAAGCCACAGGTAAGGAAAACCTGACACTTAGTTCTTACTAGTATATAAAATGTCATTAACGATCGCTTACTCCCCCTTCATCGTTAGGAACACAGCAAGCATGATTTAGTGACTGGCGCTTCAGCTGGTGGCAGACAATCTGAGGCCTATAATCAAAGTAAAGATGTGGTATGTGGTATCTGTATGGACAAGGTTTATGAGAAAAGCACAGCCAGAGAGAGGCGCTTTGGCATTTTGCCTAACTGCAGCCATGCTTTTTGCCTCGACTGCATCATGACTTGGAGAAAAACCAAAGAGTTCCAAGAAGATGTTATAAAGTAAGCATAAATGAATTGAGTGTATAGATTTTGTGGATAAGTAGCATGTTTAAAATATGTTTTCCGAATAGGGCCTGTCCACAATGCAGAGTGAAGTCGACGTTTTATATTCCTAGCAAGTACTGGATCTCTGAGGGCGAGCCAAAGACCGCATTAATCACATCCTTCAAAGAAAAGAACAGGTAACCTTGATGACCTACAATGCTTGTATTGACCTAAAAGTTGCCTTAAACTAAGCACTTCAATTCCAAAACATCTAGTCACTAGGAATATGTAATAACTGCCAGCTTCTACTTGAATGTTTCACACTTGGTGAAATGCTGCCCCTCACTTATGATCCCATCTCAAGTCATTTAACCTCTCAAGCATGAGCTACTTATAAACCGTACCATAGGGCGCAAAATACTATAAAACAAATTGAAATCAGAATGGTAAACACGTTTCCACCATTTCTCTTATGATAATCCTTAAATAAATTTAGGGGTCTCGCCAAACATGATCGATAAACTGTCTTGCAAAACAAACCTCTCGTCTAGTGTCAAATGTATAAACTTTATTGATCAAACATTTGTCGTGTGTGTGTGGATTCCCACTAAATTTAGAGTGACTTCTACAGCTCATGTTGAGAAACTCTCATTGTCTAATTTATTATTTCCAATTTCATTCATAGTAAAGTGAAGTGCAAGTACTTCATGACTTATGGATGCTGCCCCTTCGCGTCAGAGTGCATCTACAGCCATGAAATGCCCCCAGGACACAGACCTCAACGCAGACCATTTAGACCGAAGGTAAAATGTGTTCATATTGCTGGACCGTGTAGTTTGTTGTGAACAGTGTTTTATTTGAAGTAGAGCAGCTTAAGATGATTCGAAAGTAACATGCAAGTTCTTGTTTCTGAAAGTGATGTTTGGGCTTGCACGGTTTAGTAATACACAACTTGAGTACCTCCCAAAATGTGTAATGGGGAAGGTTAATAGCAGTAACGAGTTACATTATTTGTTTGTTCATAAAATCTGACTTAACTTTCAATGAGTTTTCTGTGCATTTTACCATCAATTGACAAAACATTTTCTTATTCTGGTCATTTTCTGATCTTATCTCCCATATAGAGTACATTTGAGTTGCTGGAGAGTATGGATAGTGAAGAACAACGACTTCTGAGCTACTTCATTGCCCTGACTCTCTTGGACGATGAGGATTTTGATTTTCTCGATGAGTATGAACTCATATGAAGTGTTATTGTGACGAGCTGATGGGTTCTGGTTCTTTTGTTAATGCAGTGTCTTGACGTGATCCATCTAATTTCAGTTTCAGACGACTTGTAATCTGTTCTGTAAACAACTTAAGATGTTGGGTTTGCTCATTTCGGCCTTGTAGCCACGTTGATTTGGAATTTGGTTTTGGTGGTAGATAATTGTAAGACCTTATCTCTAAAAAAAAAAAAAAAAAAAAAAGTATAAAGACACGTTTGTAACTAAATCAAAAGATTTCAATACTTGAATAGTGCTTGTTTATGTATAGTTGCTGTAATAACCTGATTAATATTTGCACCTTTATGTATTACTTTAATATTGGATTTTAATATCTACAGTTTTTATTTGTCTAAACTAGAAGTACAGCTCTGCTTAGAAGTGTTAAGTCTAGTGTGGGTTCAAGGTGTAACCTGCTCCGATTCAGATTAGTGCAGGATTCTGGCGGTCCATGTCTGGGCTGTTCAGTCCTAGTTTAAATTCTGCTTTTTTTTCGAGCCGTGTCGGACGTATTTGGTAAGTCAAGTGCTACTGACTGAGTCAATTAACAGCTTGTTAAATGTTTCAAAACTAGATGACTATGTAACCTGTTGGCAGGCTTTTCATAACTTTGTAATTGTTGCAGTGTTAACGGGTATAGCAGACTTGGCATCACATTTTAGAGCTTTTTACTTTCTGCTTGAAGAAAAATAAAGTGTTTACCTCACTTGCTGTCACTTTATTTTGAACCAATTGTAGGTGTAACAAAATACTATGAACCTGTTTAAGAATTGTATTGTGCCTGTTTTTAAATCAATATTCTCTTTAAATATCAAGGCCACTTCACAAAGCTGCCAAATTAGTTTTTGATATTAAAATTTCCTTTTATTTTTAAGATAGAAATTTTCAATTTCATTTAGTTAAATCATTATGAACCGGTTTCACGATTTGTATTGTGGGTAGAGCATACAGACATCCTCTTATGTAGCTGTATTAAGATCGTCTGGGAGTTTGGGTAGCTCGAATGTATGGTGCTTGGAAGCTGTTTAAAATCTTAACGTCGATGACCTAGACTTGACTGGTCCAGCTTCAACATTCCACCGACCTACAGCTTTGGTCATAAAATCAGTAATATGGGGCCAGTAAATAACTTCTGTTTTGTGATCAAAATGACATTTACAATCTATCAATTTTTTTTTTCAATTGACTATCAAACTGGGTCTTGTCAACGAATTAAAAATTAAAATAAAACTGTGCCACAGAAATATATAGATTGTGTGCCAATTACAATAAAAGATTTCTTAAACTATTTCCCTTGTAGACCGAATTTTAACCCCCCAACAAATTTTTACCTCAACAAATCTGGCCCTCTGGAAAAGGTTCATACACCCCTGACCTAGGCGGTTTTGACCTGGAGCTGGAAAGCCTCATGACCTGTTCGGTTGATTGGTGTATTTGGAGTCATACTGGGACCCTAAATATGATGAAGCGGTGCTAAAATCTGATTTTGCAGGGAATTAATGGAGAACCCTGCTGTAGTCAAGTCAAAAAAAGAAAAATGTTCATGTATGTACACTGGGTGGCAGTATAGAGGCGGAATGAGTTCTCCAAACTATAAAAGAAGAAAAGTAAAACCGTTCTTGATAACACGAATGAGCGGGATTATTCGTCACATGTTGATATTAATAAATGTAAATGACGCAATAAGTTAGTTGTTGTTTACTTATTTCATTATGAAAGAGTTATTAGCTCGTTTCTCTGGTTGTTCCCGTCTGTTGGTTCACGCTTTAATCAGAGGAGGAGTAACAAGTGCTGCAAAAGTCTTCACTAAACTGAGAGCTGCTGATTCTACTTCCGCTCTAACTTCCTTTATGCAACATTTATGTCAGGACGAAGTGTGTGTGGATGAACACACTCGCGCTTTAACCACGTAAGTAAACAACACATCTGTTTACATGTAACACCTGGCTATGGCATGAGGGTTTCCTCCAGGACGTCCGGTTTTCTCCCCCCAACCGAAATAGACCTGGTACTGATTCAAATCTGTTCTGGTCACACAGCATATTATACTTTTTTGGTGCTTTCTTGGCATCGTGTCTTCTAGGGCTGCTCATCACACTTGGCAAGTGTGCTCACTGCTGCCCTCTAGTGTGCGTGTGTGTGTTTCACCGCATGGAATGGGTTAAATCAGTCAAAGTCAAGTCAACTTTATTTCTATAGCGCTTTTTCCAATAGACATTGTCTTAAAGCAGCTTTACAAAAAACGAAGGGACGAACAGAAACCCCTGTTGAGCAAACCGAGGGCGACTGTGGAAAGGAAAAAACTCCCTGGAAAAAAAATAGGAAGAAACCTTTAGAGGAACCAGACTCAACAGGGCCCATCCTTCTTGGGGGAGGGAAAACAAAACTTCGTCACTCTTGGGTGGTTCTGGAGGAAATCACCACATCAGGCACTGCAGTCCCAACTTCAATCCTCAACCTCGGCAGGTAAACAGGTTTCCGTCAGAATGCCCCTGGAGTAGAACAACAGAGAATGTAGTTAATAAAGTACAATACTAGTTATTGCTAGTTCTATGACACCCAGGCTCTGCACCTTTATCTATATTAATCGAAAGCCTGAGAAAATAAATGTGTTTTCAGTCTAGACTTAAACATCGAGACTGTGTCCGAATCCGTAACAGAGGCAGGAAGATTATTCCAAAGTTGTGGAGATTTGTAAGAGAATGCTCTTCCACCAGCCGTGATCTTATCAATTCTAGGAACTATTAGTAACCCTGCACCTTGTGAGCGTAAATGCGGATGATTAATTCCTAATTGTGTAAAAGCAGTGGTGGGAATAAAAGTATTCAAAATTCTAAAAGCTTGTTTTCCTAATGTTGTTTTTCGTTGCTTGTTTGTAAAGTTTTCCTGACATTTTAATGCATTTATCAAATAGTGTGTTTTAATCCTGTAACACTTCTCTTGCAGTAAACCACTCGTCTGCCAGTTTTCTGCTGCTTTTAAATGTGAGCTACTTCGTTTCCTGCACCTGCTTCATCCCAGGCTACCAGACGACCACGTGAGGTCACTACTCCACTGCCTCAGCCAAGAGACAGACCATAATGCGTGGATCTGTGCCTTAATCAATCAGCTTCAAAAAGATCTAGGGGATGATGACTTGAACGAAGTCGAACTCCTTACACCAAAATGTCTATCGCATTTAAAAGACCTCTGTCGTCGCTTTAAAGACGGTCAGGACGAAGGAGGTTGGAATCTCTACCTGAATGAATATGAGACTGATAAACTGCTTACTGATGATGAAAGAGATTCATTTCAGAAAAAGAGAAAGAATGAAAACTCTGATCATTTGAATATGGAGGCGTCCGGGCCACTGAGCAAAAGGAGAAAGACTGAACTTGTAGATCTGTATGAAACTAAAGTTGTTATTGCTCTGGATGACGAGGGATCTGATGTTGGAACATTGCAGACGGATAAAGCGCGGGAAGCAGGTTCTCCCGGAATGCAGCTTGCGTCACAGAAAGGTTGTATGAGTAGCTTACCAGACCACATCAAGGTAAGTTTATGATGAGCACACATTGTCTAAAATATGACATTCTAATAATAATAATAAACAAATAAGTAAACAAACTGCAGAAGCACTGTGGTGATGTGAATCTACTGCTAAAAATAATTCAAAGACATTTTGTTTTCCAGGCAGCTGTTCCTTCGATAAAGGAATTATTAGAGTCTGGAACTGAAGTATGTGAAACTTGAAGACAAATGATGTTCATGTAAATGTTTTTAATGTTTAAATGACTTAAATAGAGTTTATGGAGTTTGAGTGTCTTTTTTTCCTTTGTGTAGTGGGACGAGAGCTGGACTGCGTCACTCAAAGTGCTGAACGAATGCGATTTAAATCAGGTTAGAACGATTAATGTAGAAAATGTAAGCTTGATTAGGATTTGTGTTTCGTTTGATTATAAATACTGGTCGTGTTTGTTGATGTTTTGTACAGTTGGAGGGACTGTGTGAGGTGCTGTGTTTAAGAGAAGCACCCGAGCAGAGTTTAGCACATTTTTGTAGTGGCGTGTTGGCGTTGTCTCCAGATCTCAGCTACAGCACGGCCTGTGTCATTATTAAACATCTTCTACTAGGAAAGGTGTGCACCTTATGTACACAATTAAACAATTAAATAGCAGGTTTTCTTTATTTTTATTATATTTATTTCTATTTATTTTAGCCAGTTTGTTTACCATTGTAGCGGAGTCAATTCTGCCTTAGCTTAGACTCCAGTGAAACTGTCAAGAAACACTAAAGATGAATACATAACTAAATGTATACTTTGTTCTTACTCTTTTTAAGGTTTTGTCTCTCAGCGAGCCGGCCTCTCGCTGTTTGGTCACTGCTGTAACTTCTCTCTGCAATCGTTATCCTGGGCCAACTCGCCAAGCCTTAATCGAACCCATCATAACGGAAGGACACACAGGTAAAGTGAACAAAGTCAAAGTTCTGGCTATATCAAAACTAATCGCTACAGCTACATGGTAAGAACATCTAGCAGAGGTTTGTCTCCTACAGCTTCTAAGAAGAGTGTCAAGTGTTTAACACTAGAACTACCAAACTGCTGACATTTGGCAATTATATCTTTAAATCCCAAAGAACTGCCATTTGGCAAATGTGCCTCCAGTGTTCTTTAAATCAGGCCATTACATTTGCAAGGAGACACTCGACTACACTCTACAATCTTCTCTGGAACAAGTTGGTGAACCCCCACCCCCCCCAAAAGCCAACATTACCCGATGCCATTTGGCAGCCTATGGTAGAAAAAGAAGTCATATGAAAATCCTGGTAGTTCTAGTGTTAAAGATGACCGTTTGTGGGGTTTGAACCCATTTACTCATGACCCAGACCACCCACAATCCCTGCATTAACTTAGAAATGAATTTGATATTTTATTTTAAGTAGGTAGGCTCAGTAGGTAGCACTGTCACTTCACTGAAAGAAGGTGGGGTGGTCGGGGTTCTTACTTTGTAGCTTTTGCATGTTTTCCTCATGTCATCACTGCTTTCTTCTGTAAGGTTTCCTCCCACATTACAAAAACTTATAGCTAGGTTAACTGGAGAGATCTAAAGGGAGTCGGTGGAATTCATAAACCAGTACATTATAGTTCTGGTTCCAAGCTTGGATAAATCGGCAGAGTTATGTTAGGACAGCTATGTGTCCTATACGGCAACTTGTAAGTAGAGTAGTTAGTAAAGTATTTTGCTTTGAAAACATTATTTTAAATGCTTGGTATATCAAAAAACAAGAAGGGTGTCGATTATGTCAAACTTTTGATTTCCAGGAAGTGCTCAGGCTGAACTGCTGTGTCGGTTGCTCAAGGACAGTCTTGAATCACATCACAGATTGCTGGTATTTCAGTGAGTAAAATATTATCCTGTAGTTTTTAAAGTTTTTTTCATTCTCCAAACATCGTTTTTGTTTTACAATACAATCAAATATTAAACATTATTTAAATCATAAAAATTTTCTTTTTTTCAGACTGACTCTTGTTAGCTCATGGAATGACGGTTTGCTCTCTGTCATTCATGACTTGCTGGAATTAAAAGTAAAATCTCACTTATTTAACATTTAATTTAACATCAGTGTTCTTCATTCATCCATTATCTAGGGCAGGGGTCACCAACGTGGTGCCCGAAAGGACCACATGAGTCGCCCGCGGGCCTGTTCTAAAAATAGCTGCATATTTTGCATATTGATATTTATTTGTTTCCTACCTTGTT
>JAOTRQ010000020.1:604036-614721 GCA_028565875.1 Hoplisoma paleatum
ATATATATTGTAAATTTCTAATTTACACCAATGCAAATGTGATTTAAAAAAGAATCGCGACAAAAAAAATGCAATTCTTTGGTAACTTTCACTATTATGAGCTGTTTTTAGAACAGGCCCGCGGGCGACTCATGAGGTCCTCCCCGCGGGCACCACGTTGGTGACCCCTGCTCTAACCACTCATCACAGATCTTTTTATTTTGATCAGAAACAGTATTCATTGATCGTCTTCATTCCAGTCTTCATTGAGATCATTTATATCATTAGTTGTCTGTTCTGTGTCCTTTCAGAATTATACTCTCACATCTTGTGTTGATAATGTGACAGACATCAGAAAGGAAGTCACCGGTTATGTCTGCCAGTCAATCATAGTGCCTTCCGATGTCAGAGGTCAAAGTGTGGTGTCCTCTCAACCTTTTAGTACCGGAAACACACTGATTGGTGAGTCGATAGTAACATTAAAACAAGTAACATAACATAACATAAGTGCCTGAAATGTTATTATTGTTTGTATTACTTTATTTCAGAGGTAAGTACAGACTCCACACTGGATCACAGCTCATCTAAGAATCATTTCTCTGAAGAATCTGATTTGCCTGACATCATCTTCTACTACCGGTGAGAATCAGAGACAAATGGACAGCTCTTTTATAATAAGCAGCGGTTATTTCGATGTTTAATTGTAGAAAAGGCTTTTTAAAATAAGAATGTGTATCTTTTTCAACGTTTTAAGAGCAAGTGAAACAACACAGACTTGTAAAACTGGAAGATCGACTACAATCAGACTCAGATGTGATCCCACAGTAACAGAGCTGGATCAGATCGAATTTCCGAGGTACTTCAAAAATCCTCCACATTAATCTATCTATCTATCTGTCTGTCTGTCTATCTATCTATCTATCTATCTATCTATCTATCTATCTATCTATCTATCTATCTATCTATCTATCTATCTATCTATCTCTATCTGTCTATCTGTCTGTCTGTCTGTCTATCTATTTATCTATCTATCTCTCTGTCTGTCTGTCTGTCTGTCTGCCTGCCTGCCTGTATGTCTGCCTGTCTGTCTGTCTGTCTGTCTGCCTGTCTGCCTGTCTGTCTAATTGTATCCCGCCATAATTCCAAGTAGCTGTGGTGAACAGTTTACCCAATGTCATTAGTTTAAACAGTATCACCTATTTAAAGAAGTTACTCAGTAAAGTATTATAGTATTTAAAGTATTTAAACGGCTGGATCAGGTCTCGTGGATTGTGACCTGCATTGATTTGGCATCGTCTTCACACAACCGTTCTATTTATATGACCTCTGGATCTTGTTTATACGTCCTAGAGACTAGCGTGACTTACAGCCCCCGAACTTGGGTATTTAAACTCTCGATGCTGGTGTGCAGTGGTAACGATTGAAAGTTTATTAGATTAGTTTAAGTATTTTGTAAGCTTCTTGAAGCGGTAACAAATCTCTATAGACATGATAGAATGCTAGCAAGATAGCTAAATGTAGTTCGTTCTAGCTGATAAATGAGATGCACACTGACCTTATAACCTTCTGGTTATAATAGCAATTATTTTACCCACGTCTCTTTTTTGCAGTAACTGTACTGAGGGAACTTGTGACGGCTGCTCTTTTCACTTTTTGTGGCGTTCACATCATGCCTGTCCCCTGTGTTCTGAGAGGAATTATAAGGAGATCATCAGTGCCTGTATTAATGGCATCCAGGTATGTTTAGTACTGTCAAAATGATCACCATGAATACAAGCATCAAAGCCCTAATGCGTTAATCTGTGTATGTGTGTGTGTGTGTGTGTGTGTGTGTGTGTGTGTGTGTGCTTTTAGAGGACTACCTATGTGTGGCAGCAGCCTCTGACATGTACCGGTGGAGTTCCTCTACCAGCCTCTCAGATCCGTGTCTGTGTAACTCTGGATTTCTGGCTCAAGTTCGGTGTTTCTATTGGATCAGTGACAGCCGTCCTGCTCATCACTATTAGCTGCTACTTCTGGAAACGGACCCGCAAGTACGTGACCGCATTTGGGGTCATTTTCTTGTTCACAGTCTGTTAACTGAGACCAGCAACAAAACACAATATGTATGCATGTTCAAAACGTAAATAGAATTTATCATGCTCAAATGCGTCTCAAATAAAGACACAAAACGTTTCGGTGTGACACAAGGAATAAAAGGTCAAACTTTATACGATATTGATTTTTTACTTCAGTAGCTCCAGAATTTAGGGGTCACGACAATACATATTAAACTTGGCCCGGTTTTTTATGCCGTATGTCCTTCCAGAAGCAACCGTTCTATTTTTATCTAAGCCTGAGAACGGTACCCCCGTCAGTAATGTCTGGCTGAAAGCAAAGCTGGGATTTGAACCCCAGAACCCTGGATCGTAGCGTTGGAGGGGCTTATAGAACACACAAGTCCAGAGATATTCTGTTTACATGCTAAGCTGTTCATGAATTTTTGTTTACATTTATGAATTACTTATTGATGGCTTACTGTTGCTTCACAGCATGATTTCGGAAAGGGGGGGGCAGGCAGTTCTGGGCTTTCTGTGTGGAGTTTACATGTTCTCCCCCTGTCTGCCTGGGTTAAGTGTATCTGTGTAGAGTTTAGCGTATCTGACCAGTGTGTTCCATTACTGATACAGCGGTCGTAAGACTAGATATGGACTTGAATAGATTAAAAGATTAAATGGGTTTATAAGAGAAGCAACTTGCTGCTACACTAGAGCACACACATTTTTAATTAATATACTTTATTTATAACCCGTGCTCACTGTTTCCCACTGAAATCGGACCCACTTTGAAGTAAAAACTAGTAAAAAGCGGTTGAATGCGGATTGAAGAATGAAAACCATGTCATTTTCTACATTGCGCTGATTCTGTTGTGTAAACATGTCTGATTCCTCTCCACAGGTTGGAATATAAGTACTCAAAGTTAATGAGTTCCGATCTGAAAGAGTGTGAGCTTCCTGCTGCTGACAGCTGTGCTATTATGGAAGGAGAAGATGCAGAAGATGATCTCATCTACCTCACCAAAAAATCCTTTTTCACCAAAATTAAGTCTTTCTCCAGAGAGGTGAGATGGGTTTCGAGTTTGGGGAGGCACCCAGATGCTATATGCTTGCACCCATCGAAAAGCCGGGCACACCATCACAATCCTGATTGGTTATGCAGAATGTTTTACTATTAATTGTTTATATGTGTTATAAATGTGTCCACTCAATCCAGACATCACATTCTTACATGTCATTACAAAAAGCTCTTAATCACCCAAGCACCCACCGAAAAGACCAACGTATTCACATTGAACACACCACTACTTACATAAACACACTGCAGACCGGTCATTTAAAGCTGCTGCAAAGTGGACATTGTTAAACGCATTACATTATCTAACATAATTATAGTCATTAGGTAACAAAGACTGATTTGTTTGCAGAGAACATCTGATGGCTTCGACTCTGTTCCTCTGAAGTCATCCGCAGGAATGGAGATGGAGATGAGCTAGGCCTTCAGGAACGACCAAGGCTTTATAATACGTCATGGTGATAGAAATAGGAAGTGAACTGAACTACTTAAGGATAAACCATTGTTTATGGGAATATTTGAGCCAGTAAAGGTTTGATTTTATTTATGAATCCTCAGTTCAACATAACGATTTTGCAAATACTATGATGAGATTTTTTATTAAAAAAGAACAGTTAACCTATTTTTGTTGTATCTTTAAGATACTGGTTTCTCTTTTTGGCTACTTTTGTACTAATAAACCAAACATCAGTTTGGTTCAAGCTGCTGTGTTAATCATCAGGGTCTGAGATTTACTCCGTTTGAAGACACAACTGGATATTCCAACCAAATACTACAATAGGCTCTTTGTTGGAGAAACTGTATTGATGGGAAAACTTTTATATGCCACATTTAAGTAAAACACAATGTTTCTCATAACGTCTTCTGGTCTGCTTAAATGAAGATCAGAAATATTTTTTTTCATCTAATGGTTTATTTAAAGACATTTCTGGAAATCAACACTTGTTTCATATTTTGCCTTTATATTTTTGTTTTTACATAGTAATTGCATTTTACCCACATGCGTAACATGATACTTTTTGCTTTTAGAATTTAGAATGCTTTCGCACCACTGTGTTTTGACACACTTAGGAATTATTCCTCAGCATTTAACTCATTCCGTGCAATGAAACATACAATTGAGCACACACTCGAGATAAATAGATAGAACTTTATTGATCCATTTGGGTGGTTCCCTTAGGAGGGAAATTGGGTTCCAGTAGCATCATAATTACACACTAGTGGGCAGCAGTGAACATGCATGCCCGGTGCAGTGAGCACCCCTAGCCACGATGGCCGGGGAGCAGTCAGGTGTCAGGTGACTTGCTCAAGCTCACTTCAGTCATGACCTGTTGATGCTCGGAATTGAACCGGGAACCATCACAGCTCTCCAAGCCATGGTTTAGTGATGTCACTCTTTAATGCTGTATGTATTGTCCCTTATGTCCCTTATGCATAACTGTAGCATTTCATGTCTACAGAGTTAACAAATAAATGATTCATTTAAAAAGTAATGTTAGTAATGGTGTTACTAATTTTATCTTATCTGTCATGAAAGATATTTTGTTACACTTACTTTACACTTATATTTCCAGCAGATAGCGGACGTCTTTACTAAAAGTGACTAAAAATTACATTGGAACACTGTTTTGAACAATTGAGGCATTAAGTACAGCAGCAACATGGTGGTAGTGGGCCTGGAACCGGTGATCTTCTGATCTCTAATCCATTATATCATCCATTAAGACATTACTGCCCTTGTCAGACTGGCTAATGATATTTTTGTGAATACCAAATTAAATATTTACATTACAAACTTAAGATTTATTCATCAATCACTAAAAGAAAAAAAATCTATGACGTCAGATGTCCAAAGGATAAAAGCTCCAAGGACTCGTTTCGCAGATAACTTTAATATGAGGTGATTGTTTCGACACAGAACTGCTCTGTTTACTGGTCTACATAGTCATGTGCCAATTAAAATGCTTTACTATTGTTCACCATTAAAATTGTCTACATCGGCAAACTAGTTGTTTGTATATAATGTAGTTTTACTAGTCAAATACTGTTTACTTCAAGGTCATGTGGACCATCCAGCACATGTGCGTCATTATTCATGGAGGAAGTCTATTTCACAATATAAACAAGGGTGTACTGACAGTGCGCTTGTTTCTCTCTGATTTGATCTCCCCCCCCCCATTTTTTCCCAATTTAGTTTAGTTAATTTGCATTCCACTGCTGGTTGATCCCATTCAAAGTGGGAACATCGCTCACGCCTCCGCTCACCCGTGTGCAACATGCACATACATGTCTCTATTTTCTACTTTCTTGCGTTTGAAGACACACTGTGTGAATACACTAAACACCCGAACAAGTTGTCAGTCTGCTACAGGGTACAGAGCCAAACACAGAACGATTTCAGTATCTCCAGTTAACACAGACGTAGAGAGAACATACAAACTTTACACAAAAAGGCCCATTACCCAGGAATCGGGGTGGCACAGTGGCTTAGTGGTTAACACTGTCGCTACACAGCAAGAAAACCCAAGTTCGATTCTCAGGCAAGCCCGGGGCTTTCTGTGCAGAGTTTGTATGTTCTCCTCGTGTCTGTGTTAGTGCTCTGGTTTCCTCCCACAATCCAAAAATATGCAGGTAAGGCAAATTGGGACAGTGTAGCCTAGTGGGTAGAGCATTGGGCTGGGAACCCAAAGGTTGGGGGTTCGAATCCAGGCTCTGCTACACTCCACTACACTGCTGGGTCCTTGATCAAGACCCTTAACCCTGTCAGCTCCAGGGGCGCCGTACGTTGGCTGAGCCTGCGCTCTGACCCCAACTTCCAGACAAGTTGGGATATGCGAAGAGAAACATTTCATTGTACTGTACATTTGTATATGTTTAATGACAAATAAAATTGAATTTGATTTGAATTTGATTTATACAGATAGAAATTATTCCACCTCAGTGGGCAGCCCTAGTCACGATGTCTGGGAAGTAGTTAAGGCTTAGGTGAATTGCTCCCTTTAAGCCGATCGGTTGTTTTTCAACAGGCATATTTATACACTTTTGGGAGCAAATACTTAACATCACAATATAATAACGAACACCAGTGCATTGTAGTACCTCCGATTCCAACATTGAGTACAGTAAATGTCTGTTTTTGATCGACTGGCTGGCATGCTTGTGTTTGGTTTGTAAATAGTTTTAGTAAAGTTTGACCACTTAGTGCTGATGCATGTACACTGACACTGTGTGCTTGTGTGTTCATGTGTGAGACAGGAGAGTGTGGACCTTGGGGAGATCATGTTCTCGCTGTGCTACCTGCCAACTGCTGGAAGACTTACGATGACTGTTATCAAATGCAGAAACCTCAAGGCGATGGATATCACCGGATATTCAGGTACTTGCACTCACATGGGCTCATTTTGTTCTTCGAAATGAATAATCAATTAGTCATTGTATGGGGAACATTTTATCTATGAATCAAAAAACCTCATCAAGACAAACAAAGAATTTGTAGAAGCAAATTCACGTTTTCTCACCATCTCTGGAATTTGCTTGATAATCGTAACAGTGGAATTCAAGTTTGGTGTCTCTTTAAAATCTTACAAGTGTGCCACTGTATCTGAACAACTGATTTTGTTCCTACAATAATCAACAGTATAAGCTTGGATTATACAAATGTTGAACCCAGTGATCAGGACCACTACTGGACCGATGTCGATACTGAGCATCCGACCTGTGTCAGCCTTATTGTCATTCTTTCACACGAGAAAACACGAGTTGTGTTTTCTATTTGAATTCCAGTTCAGAATATTGTCTGTATTTTTATTGAAGCGCACGATATTGTTATTTTATCACATCATTACCAAATCAAGTCTTATGAGCTGATGTGAATTGACATTTAAAATGAGCTCAAAGCGATGACAATAATAACTGAACATCTCATTATATCAAGATTTAAATTGACACTAACATTTAGGAAGGAATAAAGTTCCCAGTCGGAAAAATAAATGTTTCACATCACTGACAAATTGAATCTGCAAGCAGTAAACCTGGGCTATTTAAATATGCTTCGGGCACATTTGGCTCAATTGTCCCTATCCAATTTATTCCATTCGGGTTGGTGTGGTTATGCCAGACCAACATGTAGGAATAATAAATCACACAGATCTCCACCGGGGACTGGTAGAACTGAAAAATCAGTATGCAGTGACGAACATGTAACGTATAGCACTCAATCCACGTGTCGCCTTTTGAATACTAAGCGTTTTCAAAGGCAACAAATGTCCTCAGTGGTTTAAACTTATTAGCAAAACAGTTGTGATATAAATATATAAATACCTCGCTGGGCTGAAACAAAGTCCATGGTCATACATGTTCATTACACATTCATTTGTGTTTGTAAAAATCTTTTTTGCCCCCCGCCCCCTCAATTTTTCATATCCACTTATCCTGATTGCATTATACTTCCCCTCTACTAATACTACCCCCATTGCTGATTGAAGAGTTTGCATCTGTTCCACGCCTACGGACACCTGTGCCTGCACAAGATAAGTTCACGTGTAGATCAGCTTTGTGTGTGGACAGCCGCACCCTGATCAAAGCATTATCCCTGGTCTCTGTGCATCAACCTGCCAGCAAAGGTCATAGTTGCATCAGTTTTGCATCATCGTGACTGGAGATGTAACGAGTTTTTACCCTAGAATTTTTTAAGTTAATAACATTTAAAAAGTTAATTACAATAATGTATTTACCTATAACTTGTTGGAAACAAATAAGTATTATTAAGATTAACTTTTATATGCCTAAACAATATTTAATTTTTAATTTTAAGTATTTTTTTAGCCATTTAAAGTCCTTTTTGATTCATATTAAAAGAGTCATCCAAGTTAGCTTTCAGATTTATTCTTGCTGAATCATTGTGTCCCCGGTCATGAGTAATCTCAGGTCTGGCTCACAGTCTCTATTAACATCTAATGGTCTGAGCCTGTCTTTAAAAGTTGATGTCTTAGCATACAGTAATATACACCCACGTGGGCGTAGCCTTTTTTAATCTGTTTATTACTGTATACCTTACAAGAACATCACCATTTAAACACAGGCTGAGACCATTATACATCATTTAACTCTATAGTTGTTACTAAGCTTTCGATCAGGTCGCCCAGGCACAATGTTCAGCCATTAACCATCATCATTACCACAACAAACGGTGCACAAGAATGGTTACACTTCACCCGCCTCTTGGTGTTGTACACAGTGACCTTATGCTATATCTTGGCTATTAGACTCAGAAACTAGTGAACTGTCTGACCCCCAGGACCCCTCATACTTTTTCCTCCAGCCAACAATGAACCATTGACATGCTGCCCCAGATACACAACATTTAAAACAGATGTAACTAAATGCAGCTTAGACACTGTTCATGCATTTATTTGTATTCTTTGTGTTGAACATTAGTTAAATCACTATTGTGTAGAAGCAGACAGATTTTCAAAGCTAATTTGCAGTCATTAGGGTTTATGTTGGCTTTCAATTTATGGATCTCTGATTAGCCAGGTGCTGCGCGGTTGTTTAGTCATTAGCACTGGCCCAGGTTCGATTCATTGGGTAAGGCGATCTGGGGCTTTCTGTATGGAGTTTGAATGTTCTCCCCGTGTCTGCATGGTTTCCTCTGAGTAAGCTGTGTGTGTGTGTGTGTGTGCGTGCGTGCGTGCGTGCGTGCGTGCGTGCGTGTGTGTGTGTATCCTGCAACAAACTGCCGACCTGTTCATAAGTGCCCACCGTGGCCGCGAATAAGATTAAGTGGTGGTAAAAAAATAATGGATGGTTGGATGATTAGACCAGATCTCCGCATCTATACATTTGATATGTATAATATATTATTTATTTGATTGAACAAAGATCTGATTCATTTTTGTTTGTTTTTACAGATCCTTATGTGAAAGTTTCCCTCATCTGCGATGGAAGACGTTTGAAAAAGAAGAAGACGACGATCAAAAAGAACACGCTCAACCCGACCTACAATGAAGCCATTATCTTCGACATCCCTCCAGAGAACATGGACCAAGTCAGCCTGCACATCTCGGTCATGGACTATGACCTGTATGTACATCTCAGTAAAACCCATTTTTAGGACAGGAAGGGGCGGGTCAAGGCGCTGCAGAGGAACAAGCAAGCTGGAGAGATTGAATTAAAATTTTGCTTTAAGTACGATTAGGCTTCTGACTCAAATGAATCAACTGAACAGATCCGTTTCACTGATTCATATTAGCCCGACTCTGTAAACGTCCGAGATTCACTGAAGTGGTCTAGGCTAGGGTTGCCAGGGCTGGCCAGTTCTTTTTAAAGTGGTGAATTAAAGAATTAAAATGAGTTAACAAAATTATTTCGAATTGTAGTTACACATATTTCCAAATCTATAATAAAAATTAATGATTAGTAGAACTAATATTGGTATAACTGACTGACCAAATCAGTGCTCCCTGTTTTTAAATGTTACTCAATATTTAAACTTTCTATAAATTAAATGTCTAACAACCTCATATAGTCTAGACAGACCAGATTGCATCTGGTTTTACGCTGAGTGCTCAGTAAGGACCTCCCGATGTATCTTGTGTTATAAATTCTCCTTTTAGTATATTCAGTGCTTTGTCATGCATAGTCTTAACATGTGCTGTGACCTTTCATTTTGTTCTGCTCAAAAGCGATTATGTCTCTACTCAGCCGGAGGGTCTCGAGCTTTCAGAGTAAGCGGGAAAGGAAAACAGGGTGAAAATGTGAGACCGAATAAAAAAATGTTTCGCTAAACACATATGAATGCTTGAAAAAAGGTCAGGAATCAGAAGCTCTAGCTCAGAAAACAAGTAGAACGTGGAGGGTTTGTGATATCCAGTCGAGTTCTGAGACGAAGCTGAAGTCATCCGGAACGATGTGGCTCGAAACAGTGACATTGTACATATCTTAGTTTACTTTGATCAGATTCCAAATATTTTAAACTAAATACAGTAGAATGTTAAGATGATCTGATTCGGATTGGATTTTGTGTGTGTGTGTGTGTGTGTGTGTGTGTGTGTGTGTGTGTGTGTGTGTGTGTGTGTGTGTGTGTTGTGGGTATTTCTGCATTTTGCCTGTGTTCATTTGCATTTACTCTTACAACTTTAAGGTTTGTCAGATATATTAGATTTGGGCCTAAGTGTACAAGGTGGAGAACTGCTAATTATCAGCTTATAGCTTCATATTTATTTATTTTCGAGGTTTTCAAGGTTTCAGAAATTCAGCAAGAATCGATACAAATCGATTCATTTGGTTGTTGCTTTTGAATGGATGATTATTTAAAGATGACTTTATACTTGATATTCACTTAAAGCAACAGGAGGATATTCACAAAACATAAATCTAGTATGTTGGTTTAGTTTTTCAAACCATGACAAATAATTTGTCTTCAATTTCATGTTTTGTGAATCGTATCACATTGTGGGTAGAGTGAATCGTTACTAGGACTGTCCACAACCAAGGATTTTGTTGGTCGACCAGTGGTCGTTATTTACTCCAACTAATCGACTAATAGTCGACTAAAAATACCATTTAGACCGGGATACATATTTGTGAAGTTTTAC
>JAOTRQ010000020.1:614821-626251 GCA_028565875.1 Hoplisoma paleatum
GCTGACACGGGGAGAACGTGCAAACTCCGCACAGAAAGCCCCCGGCCCGACCCGGGGATCGAACCCGGGACTTCTTGGTGTGAGGCGACAGTGCTGAACCACTTAGCCACCGTGCAGCCAGTACATCCATATTACCTATTTAAAATAGATTTATATTTAATTTTGTGATCGTTTTTGTTTGTCGGTTGTGCGAGTACTAACCGTGTGATCTGTGCAGGTGACCTGAAGCACATCACCAAGCTGAAGCCGTGGGGTCTGTTTGAGGTGCTGCAAGATAAATACGAGTGGCCCCAAGAGGACGCCGAGACCTTTGCAGACTTTCTACTCCCAATGCTGGAACTGATCCCAGAGAAGCGCGCCACCGCTTCCGCATGTCTGCGCCACCCCTGGCTCACCCTCTAGTGATCTGACCACCGTGGCTTCCACCCCACAACCCCCACATTCACTGGCAGAAAGACTACATCACCTTTCCAGTCGGAGTTCTCACCTAAATACTACTCGTACTCTCTTGTCGTGTGCGGTCTCTTGTGTGCCTCTCTTTTTTCCGTTTTGCATCTTGAGACCTTCTCCCTGAAGCGGGGTTCTTCCTCACGTCGACTTTTCATCTTGATTTGCACAGCACAGTTTAAGGGAACACCTTTTGTAGTATTTCAGCTGTGTGCTCACTGCTGAAAGACCAGTCCTGTATATTGCAACACCATGGAATTTAAGGTTCACGATCAGCCACGTTTAACGGGACATTTAGTTTTCTAGGTGATCTTTTTTAGAGTCGAGAATATGCACAATGACTAAAGAATAAGTAGAAGTGTAAACAGGAACGGTCGACTAGAGAACTG
This sequence comes from Hoplisoma paleatum, assembly GCA_028565875.1. Taxonomy (NCBI): domain Eukaryota; kingdom Metazoa; phylum Chordata; class Actinopteri; order Siluriformes; family Callichthyidae; genus Hoplisoma; species Hoplisoma paleatum. The sequence continues at coordinate 615,658 of JAOTRQ010000020.1, forward strand.
TAGAAATCATCTGTAGTTTTTTTTCAGAAAATGCCATACCACTGTGTATATCGTCGCTACAAGTGTTAGCTACCTTTTTGGATCGTGTTGTGTGGTAAGTCTCTTTTTTTGGTTCATATTTGTCTATTCTTGTTGAACGTTTGGTTGATACTGCTCATCCAGCATCCATGCCGTGAATACCTGTTAAAGACCTGGGATAAATACGTGAAAATGGAATCCCGTGTGCATGTGAGCGTGTCGTGTCTGTGTGTATATATGTGTACCAAAGAGTTTGCCTTGATCTGTATATTACAGCCATGTACAGTTTTTAAAGAAATCCTACTATTGTTAACTAAGTTGGTCGGAAATGTTTTAATAAAATATTTGGAAGATGGGTGAAACGCAGATTTTGTTTTAAGCTTTTTTAGAGAGGAATGTTTATTGGGGTGAGTTACAGCTCAAATAAGATTCACACAAACAGGACACAATCTAAAATAAAATAAAAAATTAATTTAAAGCAAATGCATTTATGTATTTTAGATTTTCATTTTCAATTTGATGGGCCAGTTGTAGCCTGTAGCTGTAGAAGTATGCCAGTTCAAACCTTACCAATGCTACTAGGTTGCTGCTGTTGGGCCCTGAGTACGGACCTTAACCATCAATTGCTCAGACTGTACAAGGCCGTTTGATATAAAAGCCTCTGTTAAATGTAAATGATTAGAATGTTTGTAGACAGTGATCGTCTACACAGACTCATGTCCTCTTTTCATGCCACTACACAGTTATGTACAGGGCAATTATTATTCACACAAATGCAAACTGAGATTCGATAAGATTCAAGTACTGGTGTTTCAGTGAGTGGTTTTATAGCAGGGAAGAAGGGTGACATTTTAATTCCTCTATATTTCTGTTTGTGCTGTTTAATGTCTTCATCCATCATTGTGGAATAAGAATTTCAGTGTATGTTGGTCAAACTGCTGCTTTTAGTTTTTTCCCTGCAAAGACAAAGAATTTGACATTGTTAAACCTTAAAATTACTTTGTGTACGTGCTACGATTTGTATTGACGAGCGCACCGCAAGGGTTCCTGGGGTTCAAATCCATCCCGCGCTCAGAAATACAATCCATGGTGTTACATAAACACGGTTTCATGGCAAACTTGTCCGTTCACCCGTTCTGCTGTGGTCTTAAGACTGGTTAAAAACATCAGGAGTTAAAACAAAAGCCTGACAGGACTTGAAATGACCGGGTGACCTGGTCCTGGAACAGGTTCATTTCGGTGTGGGATTTTACATGTTCTCAATGTGAGTGGATTTCATCCTGGAGCTCTGGTTTCCTCCCACAGTCCAAACCAGATTAGAATCGTAGAATGGTGACTACCTAGACCGCATTTTACACCATCATGTGTGCGCGCTCCCGGATGGTCGGCTGTTCGAATTCCTAGATGCTTTATTACCTGTTTAGTAAATCATCTTTTAAAAAAATCAACGTAATATTCTGTGGATGACGAGTCAGCATCAGATGTTCGCTTATTTATTAAGGCCTCCATCACAAAAACAATAAATATGGTCACCATTGTGGGGCGAAACACTGACCCGTTTAATACGAGTGGATTCACTTGTGAGTTTGGGCACGGCGGTGACGTTCAAGTTCGATCTGTAGAAGATATTCGAGATACTAATGTGTTGTGCCAACTCGTCTCATTGTATTTTGCAATGCCGTATTGCTGGTGTTGGCACGATGATGAAATGCACCACGGTGTACAGTCACGAAGTAAATGTAACTTTTTCAGTCACTGTAATTGACTATTATTGTGTATCTGTACTTTACTGAAGTATTTTTATTGTAGTATTTTGACTATGAAATGTTGTGAAGTGAACTCTTTTGAAAATCTGTCATTATTTTTGCTGCATTATTGATTTGGCATCATTTTATACACGTGTTCAGACACAATCCTCCTTATTTATCCAGGTTTGGAACCCCACTACAGCGCACCCTAGCCAATTCAGTGTCTCCAATTAACCGGCCTGCTTATCCTGTTCTGATTTCTCTCGCTGATAAAGTGCTTGTAGTGAGAAATCATTCACTTTTAACCCATTCTTTTATCCAGTTCTTATTACTTTCTTACTTCTTCAGTCTCGATCTCGAATCCATCCGGCAGTAGGCTGTCCTGTCGGTTCCCCAAGGTGAAGGCCAGGAGTGCGAGCATGAGAGCATCCAGGATACAGATGAGAGCCAGAATATAAGCCCAGCGAACGGTGCAGTTCCCCAGTGTGTACTTGCTGGTCTTTTCTCCGCACATTCTCTTGACTTCAGCAGCATCCCATCCATCAGGGTAAATTACACAACCCAGAGTCAACAACCCAGCTACAACAAACAGACGAGAGACGAACCGTTTAGGTTACTTACATATCCCTGTGTGAGAGAGAAATTAATACGACGTTCCATGGGCATGTTTAGCCATTTCCGTGCACACGGCGGCTTAGTGGTTTGCTCACAGAGCAAGAAGTTGGAAGTTCGATTCTCTGTTAAACTTTCCATGTAGAGTTTACATGTTCTCTCTCAGGGTGCCACGGTTTCCTATCACAATCCGAAAACATGCATGTAAGATCATTTGAGGATACAGAAGACCAATCAAGTATCAACAAACAGTATTGTCAGGGGCCGTTTAAGAACTCGATGCTTAGTATATATATGTTTCATATCTTGACAGTTATTAAGAAATTGTATTAAATTGTCTTTATTGTGTATACACCAAAAAAAGATGTTGGAAAAGTGTTAAGATGATTAAGAATGCTTTTTCTTCACATGGCGGTCTGGCTAAGTAGATCGTTGTCCACATTATCACTGTTCTCTTTAGGTCCTGCCCTCTGTTAAAAATACCCAAGTGCAAATTAAATAAAAATTCTTAAAAACGGGAAAGAAGCGAGTCCGATGAAGTAAAACTGAAGATTCTGTTACATCACAAGTTCAGTAACCGTGGTATTAATTGTCTTTTGTATAATGAGGTGTTATGCCATATTTAAATCACTACCATAAACAAACTGCTCTGGTCCCATAACTTTAAATAACATACACATAACATATAATATTGATTTACTTTTCTAATTCAATTATTCAACCTGGTGTTTCACCTTTTGGTGCTGATGGTACATTTTTAACTGCATTTTAAAGTGTATAAATCAAACTAAAAGTCTACACCGGGATTAAAGTGCACCGAGAGCAGAGCTCCTACCTGATGCAGTTTGTATCCATGCACAGATCTTGTACACACTGGCTGAGTTGCAGTAAAAAAAGAGGCTGAAGGACACCATGGTGGCCACGTTTAGTAACATTGCGGTGCCCACAAAGAACATGGCGGTCTTAAATGCTCCAGACGGACTCGAGTTAAAATCGAGCACACTCCCTTTGCACACCAGCTCGGAGGTAATAGGGTTGCCTATGCAGTAATGGAAGAGCCCGAAGTAGCCAGACTGTGGCGTGTTGACGCTGTCGCCGATCCAGAATGGCTGAATGAACACCACCACAGTTATGATGGCAAAACAAATGGAAAATATCGCCCACAGGACACCGATGGCCCTGGCGTTTCTTACATAGTTAGTCTGGTAGATTTTAACTGCCTCTTGGGCCGGAAGCATCTTCTTCATGATGGTGAATATTTATAGACGTCTAACCAGATGAGAAAGACGACGTTCAGCCAAACTCTTAGTTCTTAGTGTCAGATGAAAACTTCTAACATGTTATGTGTTAGAAACGATATCCCAGCCAACCAAGGTGTCACAGTGTTAATAATAAATGGTAATGTGATCATAAAACGGTGACTAAACAGTTTACAGTTGCTCCTCGACAACATGAACTCGACCTTCACTGTAATGCCCCTGCACTGGGTACACTCACAGGTCATTATTATTTAAGTGTTGATGTATACTATAAAATAAATACTATACAATAAAACTTTTAAACATGTGCACAGAATGCCTTTAATTTATTCCAATTCAATTTTTTTATTTGTCATAACACATATACAGATGTGCAGTACAATCAAATGTTTCTCTTCGCATATCCCAACTTGTCTGGAAGTTGGGGTCTGAGTGCAGGATCAGCCGCAGTACAGCGCCCCTGGAGCAGACAGGGTTAAGGGTCTTACTCAAGGACCCAACAGTGTAGTGGAGTGTAGCAGAGCCTGGATTTGAACACCCAACCTTTGGGTTCCCAGCCCAACGCTCTACCCACTAGGCTACACTGTCCCTATTCTGACTAGCTATTAGCACACAACACACGCACGCACCCATATATACACAATTCAAATCATTATTTATGTTTAATGAATAAATATTCACTATAGACAGCAGTGGGCGCTGCTGCTATTGACCAACCTAGTGATTTCAAACTAATGGTTTCTACTTCAGCATTGAGCTCATTTATTATTTCGATAAATGACATCACAAAGGACACGATCATCTTCAATTTAATTTGGTTTATAGTAATCAGAAGAACATCGTGTCCCAAACCTAGTTTTGTAAATGACATCACATCATGCGTGGAGTGTATTGTTATCATAATGATTGCACGGACTGCATATATGGGCATTTATTTGCCCCCACTCGTCAGTGTACTTCAGCAGATCCAGGATGGGGACGTGGGTAGTGATCGCACTGTGCCTGGTTTCCATGGCTCTGGCCACCTCTCCAGAAGATTATGAACCCGGTAAGAAGACAGCAAACTGACAGCATGAAGTGGGACTTGAGTTGGGAATGGAGTGAAGTGGAGTTCAGTTAGTGACCTAAAATTACTCCGGGGTATGAGTGTGTGAACGGGTAGATGCCACGCTGATCTGCCACCTTGCTTTTAGTGTTTCCAGATGTGTGATAACGGATGAGTAGATTTATGGGACTATTATAAGTAATCACATTTTCTGTGTAGCTTTACATTTTTACATAACTCTTCTTTCAGCTGCGTCTGTAGTGTTTACTACACAGGATTGTTTTATTTTTTTTGCTGGATGCCCTTCCTGACACAGCCAACACACTACAATGTTTTATGCACCCTAGTCGCTAGGTACATGGACATTAATCCGACAACATGTACTTCTCAAGTCTGTGTTTGTTTCCTTCAGATGCTCTGTCCTCCCAACACACACACACACTCACACAGTCCAAAAACATGCAAACTCCACACAGACTTGACACAGATTTCCCTACATGGGTATCAACCATAAGACAGAGTATAAAACATGTTTTAATCATTTTTCCTTTCCTTTTTGTTTTTGCTGTAGTTCCATTTTTAGATAAGTGACCAAACAAACAATGTCTTATTTAAAAGCTATTTGGGAACAAACCTTCTGGCATTTGGTCAGTCCAGTGGAAAATCCGCTCTGCTTGTACAGCTGTTAACAATCTAACACTTGCACAGGCGTGTACCTTAGCTGTGTTTGATCAAGATGACCTTTATTTAACTTTGGGCATGATGCCGAATGGGCGCTCTGATATATATGAACTAGTGTTTAGTGCCGGTGTTAGTGTACTTCAGTAGATCCATGATGGGGACGTGGATCGTGAGTGTTCTGTGCCTGGTTTCTGTGGTTCTGGCTTCCTCTCCAGAAGAACTTGGTATCATCGTTAACCTGGTAAGAAACGGAAAGCTAACAACCAGGCAGAATAATGAAATAGGTTTGAAGAGGAGCTAAACTTCTGTCTGCTTTTGTTTTTTATCCTCACGGTGTAATGAACTGTTCTGTAGAATAACGGAGAGCTGTGTGCCATCAGCTTGCAGTGTAAAAGCTCCTGCTGCCATCGCCATTCTGGTATAAGTTTGGCTCGCTGTGCTCCACGTGCTGCAGAGAATGAAACATGCTCCAAAAAGGTAACGATCATTCAACAACGACGGTACTTAAGTTACAGTACTGTTACTTTGAGAATTTTTAATAAAGTACTCAGAGTAAACGTTACTTACATTGTTACGCTGGACAACCAGGACAAGTAGATATTTATCTTGCATTTAAACATTTATCGTGTCATTAGGGTGTGGCATGGTGGCCTACTGAAGAGGTTCTGGTTGCTTTCTGTGCCGAGTTAGCATGTTCTCCCCTTGTCCATGTGGGTTTACTCCTGGTACTCCGGTTTCCTCTCACAGTCAGTCCAAAAACATGCACTAGGTTAATTGGAGATAATTGGAGTTGGATAAAGACCTGGCAACCTACTCTATAACACCCTTTGCTAAGAAACTCTGGGGGTCGGTTACCCAAGAGTCAGACACGACTGGAAACGTGTAAAAAAAAAAAGTCAGTTAGTACAAACCTTCCCATAAAACGTTTTCAACCTATAACTATCATCGTGTATTAGATCGGCGATATAGGATTTCGTTTTAGTCTATTTACCTAATTTCTACTATTAATTTCAATATTTGTTACTAATAAATCAATTTACTAATTCATTTACTAAGTATTTTGTATTTAAAATTGTATTTTAAAATAATTATTGTAAGTTGTAATGTGACTTCACTGCTTATTAAATACAATGATTTTACATTGTTTGCTTTTTCATGTGCGTACAGATTATTAAATAGTTTTTGTGTCAAAACCAGTGCAATCTGGCAACCTTTTTTACTGCAACTGCCTTTTTAAGACAAAATATAACTGACTGCTACTGAATTTAAAATTAAGATTGAAATCACAAAACACGGATGACATTTCCAGCTATTCAATTATTTTGTAAAAGCAAAAAGACTTTTTAGTTTTACACAAAAATGTTGCAACATGCTAAATTCACTTATTTAATAATAATTTTCACTTACGTTTCTCATCACACGTTGGTGTATCAGTTCGACACGAGTGTTTGGCCAAAATACACAAAACTGTAACGTCCTTGAGCTGTTTAACACACCCAGACTTTAACATTAAGAGACGTTCCCCTTTCTTAAACAAAATGACCACAAGGAGTCACACACGGTGTCACCTTGACCCGGACGTTTTTACTGTATTTAGAAAAAGTCCAGATGTTACTGAGGTTCAATAACCAGGGTTTAATGTTACTATTAATGTATATTATTATAATAACTTGTAGTGAGTTTGTGCTATTTTATTTTCAGCACTACAGAATTTATTTGCTTATTAAACATGTTATTAAATATCTTTAAATGAATATTGACAATAACGATATTAAACAGAGATGTACTGATAAACTACGCCCCCCTCGGATCCCCCCCCCGATACAATTCATGATTCTTGGTTCAACATATGATATGATTTTTTATGATTTTCAGATATGATTTTAAGGAAAATTAAAATTGAAAGATTGACAGTTTATTTATTTATAAAAACAATTCTGAATCATCATGAATCATACCTCATGTGAATCGATTCATGTGTCCGTACGCGGTGCATCGTTTGCCTATTTTTAAATGTTGACCAATTCTGTAGAAGTAATTAAAATAAAAAAGTAAATTTGGCATATCATGGAACAAATAATTAATAAAACAACACACATTTCCTTCCTATTTGATTTGTGATCAAATACACCTTGTGATTTAAATACATGTGATTTAATTTTTATTAATAAACATCCAGTAATCTAAGCAACACTTAGATTTTTTATTTCCTTTGATTCCTTTGCTTATTTTCCATCATTTTTTTGTAATGGGTGTTTTGTACATTTGTTGGGAAACCCTAAAACATAACTAGATGATTTTCTTCTCCACAGACCCTGTATGGTACATATTACTACTGCCCGTGTGAAAATGGTCTCACGTGTGATGGAGACTGGTCCATTGGAGGATCCATTACCAACACCAACTTTGGAACCTGCACCGATCCCAATGCTAAGGCTAAATAACACTAAAATAAATAAACACTAAAATAAACCTGCCCTCATTATCATTACAGGGTCAGAACATCCTACATGTATGTCATGCAGAACCATTAAATCAAGGTCACATAAATAGTCACACATAGTACAACAAGTGAAATGATTTTACGACTGTTCAGCCCCAATAGTGACCAAAATAGAAATAGAAACCATATAAAGTGTCCAAGGTGATAAAGTGAAACCACTGTAAACACTTAACGGCATACAAAGTTGTAATTCTATTTAAAGATTAAACATTCAAAGAGGCTTTTTTTTGGCCAAATTTATGTACGTGATATACAAGACCTATAATAGCGTTCCTGTCCTAAGAGGAAGATGCCACAGTGTGTGCACACGTCGATAGATAAATCATAAAAATGTAATAATAATTTGTGAAGCTCAGTATTAAACCTCATCACACTGTTTCATGAAACACCACGACTACTGTTACTTTAATTCATTCAAACAATGTCCCAATGTGTGTACAAAACCTCCTTAAAACTAAAATGTGTGTCTAAATTATAGAACCACCAGGGTGCTTAAAATTCATTTTATTGCATAAATAAATAAAGAAGTAATTTCTGATTAAAACCAGTACAGCCAACAGTTCAAGCTGATATGATAGAGAAAAGAAAATCATATCTGTTACATTTATTTCACATATTTTACATTTTAACTGATCAAGATTAAAAAGAAATAAATGTAAAATGTGATTCCTGCTCCACCTTTACCACCGTCAATCATCTCTGGCATGGATTAGTCAACGTCCAGTGTTCTTTAGAACATCTGTAAAACATTTCTGCTGTATCTGTGTTTTATTTGATCCGAGATGAGCTCAAGTTTTTCTTAATAAAAAGTTTAAAGCTGCTTTTCGTCCTGTAGATGTAAAGTGTGTTGAGTAAAATATTGTGCATGACGACTTTAATTACACTTTAATTACACCTTTACACTTATTCCTCATCATTTAACCCAACTCGTGCTGTGAAACGCACATTCACACACTAGGGTGCAGCAGCGAGCACAGGTGTGCAGCCCTAGCCACGCAATCCAGGAGAGCCGTTACGGTTCTGTTGCCTTGCTGAAGGACCTGATGACTCTCACAATCAAACCAGCAACCTTCCGATCACGAGTCCAGCTGTTTAACCACAAGCTGCTACTAATGCAAGACAATATTAAGAGTTAGCAGACCGTACAAATTCAACAAAGCCTCAAACTTCTACCTAGGAATGTGGATGGAGTCCATTTTTTTCCAATCTGTGTTGAGAAATGATCTTGCTGAACTTAATTCCCAAGGTTCAGTGCTGAGAGGTGAGATCCAGGATTCATTTATTCTGCCGAAGACTGAACTATTGGTTCATCATGATCTAATCATGATTCCTGATTAACTGTGATGTGTTAACAGTATCAAATTCTATTCTTCAAATTTAGGAGTCTTATTGGGTTTAGGATCATTAATCCTTCTATTTGATAGAATTAATGAACTATTATTTTAATAATGCATTAATTATTTTTAATGAATAAATCACAGCTATGTTATGGCTGTATATCAACTCATTTGAAATGAAATGTGGCACAAGCTGATGGTCATGTATCTCCCTAATGCACACATAAAGCACAAAAGGTCCAGGATTACATGTGGTAAAACTTGTAAGACTGAAATAAGAAGATAAATAATCTGTTTAGTCTATGAAAATGATCAACATGTTGCACGAGGTTAGAATCCAATGGCGTGAATAATTTAAAATGGCAGGGACACTTTAGTAGATTTGTTCCTCTATTGTTCAGGGGTGAAAACGTTCACGGCAAAAACCTTGAAACTGTTGAAACTCTTTTCTCGTTCTGATATTAGAGAATGTGATGAATTGTGGAGTCTTTGCTTTGACCTCAAGGCTCAATAAATCAGATTCATGACTAATAATGTTAGTATACTGAAGCTTCACCTCAGTTTGCTTTAATCTATCATTGCATGTTTATTGTCCTAATGGATGTGATTAGAGGTTTTAGCTGTAGGCCCATCAAGCATCCCTGTCTGGAGAGTTCGGACGATGGTTAATGAAGCTGTCATCTAAAGAAGCAACGATCCAAATGGCTTGTCTAGCTTTGGCTGTGACAGCGGTTAAATGTGAAAACTTGGTTCTGCATGACGAGAGATCGAAGATGTTCAGGGTGTCGTCACTCAGACATTCAACCTGCTTGAGAAAATAATAGTTTGGATATATATTTGTCTTATTGGACTAAAGCGGTCCTGAATAGAAAAATAAATGTTATCCGTATGTGAACATGCTATTTATTACATTTCAAATACATTGCCAGAGATGGAACATAAAACAAATCACTCTACTCATTTTGTGTACTTATATATTATAAAAGTAGCTTTTACAGATGGTACTAAATAATTTGGGAATCATTCCTTGGTTCACATATTTGACTTGGCACATATTTACGCCGGATGCCCTTCTTTCTCTGTCCCTCTCTACTATGTTCAGTGTAACAGATATGGTATCTAGGTATCACGGGCCAATTCAATATCTCCAATTATGGAGGCATGTCTTCAGACTTTAGGAGGAAACCGGAGCACCTGGAGGAAACCTACATGAACACCAAGAGAACAAGCAAACTTTGCACAGAATGTACCCGAGTATAAGCCGCACTTTTTTCCAAAATTTTGAACATAAAAAACTGGGGTGCAGCTTATTTGCACGACCGATAAATGTTCAGTTGTAACAGAAACTTTAAATCTAGCTGCACATTTATAACACAACATGTTATGATGCA
>JAOTRQ010000020.1:635953-652641 GCA_028565875.1 Hoplisoma paleatum
ACTATTGTATGAAATCAGTATTATGACGCATGTACACGTTTACCAGATTAAGGGGGTAAAATATTTTAAGAACTGTTAAGTTTTAAAGAAGTTGAGTAATAAATCCTTTTCAGCTGTAGATACCTGAATTGAAAGTCAATTTCAAATAAAGATACATTAATATATTCTGTAATTTATAATTCTCTGGCTAATTTAATCGCTTACATGGCAAACATGAAAGATAGAGAAATATCATTAGTATTGTACTTATGAAGCTTGAAATTAAGGTCTATTTAGTAAATAAGGTACAGAGTATTTTCCTATTTTTCTATTGTCGTGTTTTTGTCGTGTGTAACCCTTCGTCCTCTTCACTGTTATCTGGGGTCACGGCAGTAAATTACTGATCTCCATTTTGCCCTGTGCTGAGCATCTTCCGTCACATCTATTAACATGTCCACCCTCACCATGTCCACTTCAAAAACATCCGTTTCTCTAAATTTACAATTTATGAGTTTGTGTTTGAGCAAAATGAGCAGTGTTGTTTTATTGTATAGAATATAATAAAATACCCATACATTTAAGTAGTGGAGAAACTGCTCTTATTACATTTACCCACAGCTGTGTGTATAATAATGTGTGTTTGTATATGTAGATTGTAATAATCTAATAACATGTAGTTTCAGGTTTTCTAATATTTCCAACAACAGTTTTAACAATTAACATTTTTTGATAAATTTATCGTTAATATATCTCAATTGTATTGAACAATCCTGTTTAACACAAACTAAAACTAAAAACCACCCGCAATATTAGTTTTTATAGTTTAATATTTGTTGTTATAGTATTAGGTAGCAGGTTAGATGTATTTGCAATAAATTTTCAGTTCAAATGTTTCTTAATTGCACACCATAAATTAAACATTGTTACTTATGTTTAATGCTAATGTGCTTTTAGAATAACTACATTTAAATACTAACAATATAACGTGTGAGTGAATGTATACCAAATGAAGCCAAATGAAACAATTTATGTGGAATAATGTTCCCAGGACATTACCAATTTAATATTGGACAAGCAAAAGCTGAATAATTGATATAAAATGGCAGAAGTTATCAGATCATTGTTGAAGGCCTAATTTGAAAAAAAGTGCAGTTATTCTACCTATATACTTACCTTAGTTTCGACAACAGGCCCTGGTATAAAGTACACTACCCCCACTTACCACCACCTGGCTGGTACTCACTTCCGGATGACCTGAGGGGGAGCTGATGGAGGTGAGTGCATGTTACCAAAGAAGGAAAGAGGTTCTTTCTCTTCAGCAAAAGCTCCTCGCAAACAAACTCATCCAGCTGTTACTTGTTCAGGTGAAGGAAACTGGCCGGTCAGCAAAACTTGTATTTCAGGGTCACTCCATTTAAAGATGGTTAATTCAACACTGAACAAAGACGCATTTAAAACTTCTGCGACCAAAGTAAATGCTGCAAGATGAAATTCTGGCTTTCCTTTTGAGGTCAGTACACTGCACCGGCCTTCTATCTTTAAAGGGAGCTTATGGCTTGCTATAATCACGCTCCTTTTTCCGATCATGGATTTCCTCTTCCTGATATTTCAAAGATCAAACAAATTCAAATGTGCAAAATCAAATGATGGGATAAACAAATGCCTGCTCCACCGAAATAGTAAGCATTCAAATTTGACATTAACACACAAGGACTCGTGCTGGCAATGCAAAGCAGTGGAGTTTACTGCAGACCTTACTGCGTCCAGCCGAATCATGTAGGGAAGAACCTCGGAGCTTCAAGAAACCAGTGGCGGTGCTGGAACAAAGATTTCTTTTTAAAGCTCTCCAGTAATTCGGTTCAGCAGTGCAGGCCACATTGATTCAAAAGCCTTTTCCTTTTTTTCCTGACTTGCCTTGGTATAAAGGGCAGACTCTCGAACAGAAGTACGCATTAACGGAGGTGTTAATCAGCAAAACCGGGCAACTCCGGGCTGAAAAAAAAACTGATCAAGCACAGCACCACGAGAGCTTTCGGCTCTTAGCGTCATCACTGATCCTGAAGTGGCACACAATTTGCAATCGGCAACAATTCCATCGAAAAACACAACCGCAAAGCAGCAGCAGTAGGCGGTCTTCAATTCATTTCCAACGAATGAATATTTCTCCTTCAACTGAAACTCATTTATTGGCAGCAAGACATTTTGTTTCTGTGTATATGTAGACAGCAACTTCTGAGCTGTGCAAGATGTGAATGACCGATTCCTTTTTTGCTCTCCATTAAAAAAATCAGGTAAACACATCACATAACAAGGTGGTCATATTTCCATTTAAATATGGGAAGTGTAAGCACAAAAACAATTACACAATTGTGAAGATGCCCTCAGTGAGAATACACAAATCACTAAACGGAAAGCTCTTGCATTTGCGCCTTCGATGGGCTCCGTGGGAAGTCCTCTGCTGCAATGGTCCTCATTTCATCCTGCGACACTGATACTGAAAGTTCAGCATCTCCAACCATCCATACAAATAGAACAGTTTCGTGTTTCATTTATAAACCGATCAGTCTTAAAATGCAAACTAGCATAATGTTAAAAGTGGTGAAGTAATAATATAGAAGACATTTGGGAATACAGAACTCAGATAATGCAAAAACATAACATTGAAAGAAAGCACATCTAGGAGCTTAAATTTACGCAATACCTCAGTTTCACACGAAACGTTTAATTCCAGGGCTCCACATTTAGGAATAAACTACTAATTTAGGTTATCACATAGACTTAAATGTCAATAAAGCCACAGCTGTGTATGCATTACACCACGTAGTGTTGGTGAAATGGACAAATCAAATTTCACAAGGCTACCCACCAGACAAAGCGATTATTTAATCTGACTACACAGTCTTTTGTTTTTATTGAGCTGAAAACGAACACTCTTTGTGGAAAAAGTCGGCATAATTTTAGCCAAATGCAAGTCCAATTATGTTACAAATTAACGATAATATTGTTTAAATCATCTGACTACCATTTAGATTAAATTCAATGAAAATATTTAAAGTCTTTACTACATCTTTATGGCAATTATTAAGAAATTTGACCAATCCACAAACGGCACTCAGTTACTGGAAGCAGCAAAACTCAGATTTCCAGTAATTGGGTTGCTATGTATCCCCACGCCCCTCTACCCCCTAGATAAGTTGCGCTATTCTGCCACTCGGTCACGTGCGTAATTGACAAATAAAAAACTGGGCAGCCAGACTAATGATTTGTCCATATCTGTACTGAAAGGTAACAAATATGGTGTATAATTCATAAGTAACAGTACCTTAACTGATACAGAACTAAACCTTATTGATTGGTAGAAGATGAACACATTTTAACACAAACCAAAAAACAGTATTAATTCTCTGTAAATCTAATACACTGTAATAAATATTACACATCATCATTACAGCCACCATATTCTGTTTCTATATTGTTTAGCATCAGTTAAGCTATCGACTAATACCCGGAACAGCAATAGCAAAATTGGCTTAGAAACTGAAAAAAAACAAGATCATAGAGTTTTATACAGTTTTTAGATTATTATTATTATTATTAACTGACTGATTGTGCGACCCTACTTAACATAAAAACTCAAAGTTAAAACACAAAAATAAGATGATCATGAATGCATTTCTACACTTAGTATCAGTATGAACTATTTTTCACTCATATGTTGAATTTTCTTCACAACTGAACAATTCCTTTAATGTGGCATATAACAATATTCTGACAACAAAATAGCCACATGCATGACATATTACCATCATACTGATATAAAAAAAACATACTGTTTGTTTTGTATATGTCCTCTGGGTAAGTTAAGTCGAAAAATAGAACCATAATAAAATCCCGGAAATTGATAGAACCAAGTGGCTAAACACAGATCATCTGGTGGAAAAGTAAAAAATAAAATAAAATCAAAATGAAAACGTTTCATATAACTACACTTGGCTCGACCTTGCAAAAAAAAAATTTAAAGGCTTTTTAAGTTTTTAATTAATATATTCTGTGTGAGGAACAAATGGTGGCTAGACAGAAAATATCAAGATAATCAGATTCGTATTGATTGTGTGTATTTAAATATTAAAGAAATTTCGAGGCCACATTAACTGCAGGTCCAGAAGCACACAGATCAACACAATACAGCAGCTGTGTATACACTGTTCATTTATAATTCCTCCAGTTTCCAAACCGAACTGTATTCAGTATGAAAATCTAAGTTATTTCTGTACTGATTAAGGTGAACTTCTGAACATTATACCCAAGTTACAAGTCTATATTATTTCTCATAACTGATTGTTTCAAGCCTGAAACCACAATGACTTTCTTTAAATTAAAAAATATAGATCATAAACAAATTAAAATTACCGGTGTTATATGTATTCATACACGGGCAACTGCTTCATTTAAATGGCTAAGCAAAAATAATTAGGATCCCAAACAGCACATTGCATCATGTGAATATTTAGTTTTTACTGTTATAGATCTTCCACCGTTTAAAACAGTTGTACAATGATTTGTTTCTAACATCGAGCTTGCAAAAGTAAATAAATTTGTCATATGAATACCAATTTGGCTATATGTACTGTATTTTTCATGCATTGTATTTGGCAGGACTGATGACTCCCCGTTTATAACCAATTAAACTAAAAATTGCGACACAGGGTTTAACAGAGCATGCAAATGAGACATTTCTTTTTAAACAATGCTTTTTTTTCTGTGGAGGGGGTTTGCTGATTTTTTTATGATGCTCCACGAACAATGATCATCACAAGGAAGTCCTCTTCTGTTTTGGCAAGAGCTTTCGCAGAGGAATCTAAGAACTGTTGAGAGAACTCGCAGGGTGGAAACGCATGCAACACCCCCGCGTTGTCCTTATCGCGGGTGCCGCCGACGGGTAAGCTGATGACTCCAGCTGCCTGCTTTTGCTTCAGGTATGAGACCAGGTTGCGCAGAGGCCGCTGCGTCGAAGCTGCAGGATCCGATGAAGAGGAGTCATCCGAGCTGCCAGGAACTGCGAGGAGAATGGCGTAGCCACCTGGACCCGCGACTTTGATGCGCCGTGACACCTCATCCATCTTAGGCTGGTCGAGCCGAAGACGCTGTGTGATTCGGAGCTGAGTTACCTTTCCCCCACTGCTGCCATCGACCAGAAGGCTGTTGGCCACGCTAAGATCTCCGTCAAGGATGTGCATGATTGCCGGAAAATTGCTGTTCTTTAGAAGTAGCATTCCATTCCAGGCCATGCTTAACTTTCCACCAGCATCTTGTTTGGTCAAATGGCTGTTTTTAGAGCCTTCAGGTCGCTCCCTCTTTGAGGGTCCTTTGCCGGCTTCTGCTGCTTTGCGTTTTCTCTCTGATGGACTGGTGCCCAGGCTGGACTCAGACAGACTGCTGTTGCTCTTAAGTCGTTTCTCTCCAGGAGCTCTGTCCAGACTGTTGCGTCGCTCTCTAGCTGGTGAAGGTCGTTCTGCTCTCATGGGGCGCTCTGAGTCACTGTAGCGGCCCTCGCGACTGCTACCTCCGGGGCTGCCCTCTGTAGACAGAGCCCTGCGACGCCGGGCAGCCCATTCACTGCTGCTGTCAGGTGAGCATTCTAAATGGCGGCCATCTTCCATGAGACGCCGTTTTCGAACTGCATCTCTGCTTGGCAGCTCCCGCTCCAGGGACCAGGGCTCTCTGGGCCGGCGATCGCGTTCCAAGTGCTCCAAAGATTCAAATGGAGGGGCCCGGACACGTTCACGCAGAGCAGGAACAGGCCATTCTGCAGCAGCAAAGAGCTCTCTTTCTCTGAAGTGAAGTGGCGGAGGAGTCCTTTCTCTGACCCGAATTGTTTCAGGGGTGGCACGATGGACAAAGGGCTCGGCCACAACGTCATAGTGGGGCATGGGAAGGGGCTGCAAGAACTGCTGTTGATAGCGGTGCTCAGTGTCAGCAAAATCCACTCTAAGACGTCTATCTGGCCCTCCGAGTGGAAATCCACGCATGTGAGTGCAAGCTGCCTGAGCTGCGTCCAAGCTCTCATACTGAATATACGCCCAGGTGTCACCTTTTCTGTAGTCTATAGTCCTAATAGTGCCAAAGCGGTCAAATTCTCTTGCTAATGCAGCCAACGGGACCCAAGGTCCAAGACCTCCCACCCACAGTCGTGTTGTTGGCGTGGCTTTCCCATATCCGATTTTAATAGCATTTCGGCCAACCACTTTTCCAGACATGCTGATCTTTGCTCTGTGAGCCATATCCAAGTTCTCAAACTTAAGAAATCCATATGTACTATTCTGGCCCCGTGTGGGTCTTTTTATATCCACTTCGGTAATTGCCCCAAAACGGTCAAACGCCCGTCTCAGGTCATTTTCCGTTACAGTAATGTCCAAGTTGCCCAAGAACAATGTTCTGTTGGCTCTCTGGTCATCCTCCGGGGAAATAAAATCCTCTTCTCGAAAAGCAGCTCGTTGCAGTTCATAAGCAGGCCTCGCACGGGCTTCAAAAAAGGCAAACTCCCGTTCTCTCTCCAATTCTCTGGGTAACGGAGGTGGTGGGGGTGGAGGAAGTCGACCAAGAGCTAGCTGTTGTAGCCTGTAGTCCCTATAACCGAGTCCAGTAGGGGACAGAGGCCTCTGGGTGTGCAGATGTCTATGACCGGCCACGGCAGAAAAGTGGTCTTTGTCTATAGGAGATCGACTTCTCCTCCTGTTCATATACACAGCCTCGATTTTTAAAGGGCGATCGTAGAGAACCAGGCGACCGCGGGCGTGTTTTGCAGCCCTGGCATCGTCGGGCCTCCTAAAGTTCACGAAAGCAATCCGTTCGTCATTGACACGACTGATTTTCACGCTTACGTCGCCGAATTTCTTGAACTCGTGGAACAAACCGTCTTCAATCTCCTCGTCGCTGAGCTGGGAACCCAGTTCGCTGATTTTAAGGGTTTTGTACTCACTTTCCGGAACATTAAGCGGCTGGTTGCGCTGCTCCGAGCGCGTATTGTTCCTGGCCGCGTCCAGAGACAGGCTGGAGTTATGGTTCTTGCCGCTAGCACTAGCCACGGGGCTAGTATAATTGTGGCTGTTCGTTCGGTTGGAAGCATGTCCGTCAAAGTCCCGACCGTCTCTCTTGTCCCCTAGTATACTCCTTCTAGCCGAGCCATCGCTTTTGGACGAACTGGTGCCATTGTTGCTTCCGCCTGAAATCGCCACAACCCCCATTTTCTTGCTGCTCGGGTGGTTTCCTCTGTCTCTCACGTCGTCCACAGCTCTTGAACGCTTTTTCAGCGGCGAACGCTCTTTCCCTTTCATCTCGTAAATGCACAACGATATCTAACTTACACTTACAAAAACAACTACGCTACCAAAATAACCACGTTACACGGAAAATAAATCGTATTGTGCTCGGTATTAGAGCAGCAAAACAACTGCGCACGCCATTTTGTCTAGACGCTGGCGTTCTTCTTCTTAGAAAGATGATTGGACCAGAAAATCTGACAGTCCCGAATACTATTGGCTGAAGCGCTTGTCAATCAAGCAGTATAGTACAACTTTTCCTCACGTTTAGCAGACGCGCCCTGGTCTCATATATGCAACACAATTCCAAATAAGAAAACGTATCATTGCTTTATTTAACAGATAAAGTTTAAACTTAAATACTGTTACAAAATACTTTGACTTCTAATTATAAGGTTTTACACAAAAAAGAAAAATTGGGTTTTAATTCGGTCTGGATGACCTTTGCAAATGCAATGTAATACAGTTATGACCAACAGACGTAGCCTAATAAAAAATACATCCAACCATCTATTTGTCCATCCATCCATCCATCCATCAATTATTTAGTTTTAGGACAGCATTATCTTGCTTATCTTTATCTTACAGATTTGTCTGGACTGCCTTGCTGTGAGTAGACGTAGCCACAGTGTCTTAAAAACCTTTTTTTTTAAATCTGGAAATAATAATAGTAAATTGGCTCGAAATATTATTTTGTTAACATTTGTTAACTTTCCACATGGTTAAGAGCTTGATTATTGTATTTATTTTTAATAGCATGTTATTAATCATATATTACTTCATGCATATGGTCTAAAAATCTGTTTCAGTATTTTTAATATGTAAGAAATTTCAAAACAAAGATTCTTTTACACCCAGTTTTATTTTAACACATGTCATTTACTCAGCTTGCAATATTTTTCCTTGTCAGTTAAATCTAAGTCTTAGCCAGTTAGCACATTTCTATCTAAACCCAGGTTGGAATATGAAATCTGGGTGTGGGTGGTGTTTCTGTCTTGCTTTCTCTCCTTTATGGAAAACACATGTCAGGTCCACCAAAAGCATGATCTGGTATGCTATACTTGCATTTGATGTAATCTAGTGCTACTATCATGACTAATATATGATCAAAAAGCAGTGACAACTATGCCCAACAGTCTTTCTTAAATGCTGACCTAAAATGTCATCACCATAAAACATTATGTCTTATGGATTGTCAGTGATCCCACAGAAGAAACATGTTTTATTCTGAGCAAGGGACAAAATCCTTTTAGAAGTTTTGAAAGGGAATTTCAAAAGTAAATTTTTATCTAAAAGGCTGAATTAGTCATATTGGTTTTATTATGGTCCACTTGCATTGTACATAGATTGATGGGTAATAAGTTGGCACCTCATTCCAATAATCAGGTCAATCAGACAGGATTAAGGGTCTTGCTCAAGGACCCTACAGTGGCTGTGTAGCAGAGCCAGGACTTGAACCCCCAACCTTTGGGTTCACAGCTCAACACTCTATCCACTAGGCTACACTGTCCCTATGATAAAACACAAGTGTAAGATTGAAGCCACTGTTTATCCACACCAAAATTGTCAATCACTATCTATATATACATTACTTTGATCATGGGACAATGGTTAGCCAAAATAGGAAATAGTATTTTGCTATAATATATTTCAATTACGATTTTTCTCCTATTCCAGTCACATCTGATTCTTGGGCGCTCTAAAGACAGATCCTTAGAGTTTCTTGGCAATATGTTTTTTACATAGTAAGTCAAGCCATAGCACTATGAGGAGTTACATAAGAATTCAGCATTTCCAACTGATTTCAGGGCATGTTTTTGGACTGTGGGAGGAAGCTAGAGGACTCAGAGGAAACCGACTGTGACACAATGGGAGTTCATGCAAACTCCACACAGAAAGCTTCAGATTGCCTTATCCTGGAATCAAACCCAGGACTTGGACTAGCTATAGACAAATGACTATGACTAAATTGCCTAAAGTGTTTACAAAATATTCTCCTGATGTTGAATTATATCAATGCTGCATCAAAGAAGCTGAGTGGGTAAAGCCAACTGAGAGGTTGAGAGTTCAAATCCCAGCTCTTTTGGCCCCTCAACCCACTTTGTTTCAGGGACGATGTACAATGGCTGACCCAAAGCTTGGACCCCATTTAAAACAAGCAGGGATCTTGTTGTATTGTTTATCTGAATATGTATACAGTATGTGACAAATAAAGTTTATACCGCCTCTTGATTTTGGAGATCGAACCTTTAGTTAATTCACATTTAAACTTAAAAATCTACTTTCATTTTTGTCATTGTAAAAATTTTACTACAAAGGTTTTTTTTTGATTGGAGATTAATTCTTTATATTGAATATTTAATTCTAGTTGTAGAAGTTTTATCTAGTCACACGGATAGCTGTATGCCAATGCTTATCTAGAGCAAAATAACTTTTTCATTATTACATGGATTCTTTTTTACACTTAAATAATACTCTAGAAAATAAAATATATTTCAGGCTTTATGGCAATATATATACAGTTTTATTCTCCTTTTACTTTTTAAATTGTTAGTTTACATTAATGTTTACAATTATTGTTTTTTATTTATAATCATTTTTTTACTTGTTAACCATAATTTCGAGTGTTCGGATGGAGTAGTTACAAAGCATTTCACTGCCGGTTGTTCTGTGTATGACTATGTATGTGACGAATAAACTTTGATTTGAAACAGAAAAACAATGTTTGTTTGTCTAACTACTTTTAAAGGACAAGAATATTAAACACAGAAGTTATTTATTGACTGTCATTATACTGTAAACAAATTTGAATTCATTGAAAACACAAGATTATGTGTTTAAACTGGCATTTTGACAAAAGTAAATATATCTAAAACCAAACAAAACTTTCTCCAAAATATACTTTAAGGCAGGTGATCTAAAAGAAATAACTGGTTCACATTTTAGAAGGACAAACAGTCACCCATTGCATACAAGACATAGTATAATACATAAACTGGAGCATTGCATTTATTACCTCAATTTTTATATAAAAAAACTACAAATTAGTAAGCTGTAAGCTTTCTCTGTCTTGACAAAAGACAGTTCTGCTGAAAAAGGTACATATACTCAAATAGTACATATGTATAACTATTATTCTGATAAGTGTTGGCTCAGTTTTAGCTCACGCCGGTCACGTTGGCCAAGACAACAGGCTGCCAGGATCTTTGGTTTTCATACGCAGTGTCACCAGACCTGAAGGCTTGTAGTCAGACTCAGGACCAGGCTCAAAGGAATGTGCCCCCAGACCTCCCTGAAAGCTATGTAAAGAGTAGAGGCCATTGATACTTGGGTGGTGAGAATGATGATGATGAGATGGATGATTAGAAGATGTGGACATTCCCATAAGACCATGGGCATGATGGTGTGAGTGGGGGTGTGGGTAAGCTGTCATACAGGATGAGGGCATGCTGTCAGTGCCAAGGACACAAGCCCCACTACTGCCCCCTCCACCACCTGATCCTGTGGACCACAGGTTACCCTGCATCTGTAAGGTAAAATAAATAAGTAAACATTATTAATCTGATTAATTTGATCTTTGAGAATCTTTTGTATATGCCAACCAATTCAAGTTTTGAATACAAAATGGTTATTGTGACAGTAAGAATACCACAATGCACAGTGAGCTTCAATAGTTAGAATCCACTGTGTCACTGTGTTTATTATATTTAGACTTATTTTAAACTTCAAATTATATTGTCATCATGGAAAAGTAAGATTTATATTATGTCTCATGACACATTTACTTACATGTATTGTAAAACTTTTGAGGGACGACTTTCATATTTGTTTAGTTATTTTTGTCTCTACCGCTATTTTGAATTTATCCAAAAATGTTCATTAGGCAAGCAAACAGCACCAAATTAGAAGCTGTTTGAACTTAGATAATATTGGCCAAAGTCAAGCAAGCTTAAAATATCAGGGGCTAATCAGATGCAAGAGGTCCTACCACTAATGCGATGATTGTTTAAATAAATTGCTTTAATTGACCATTGCACTGTAATCTATAATGAAGTTATTCATGACCATTATGTGCTTCTATACTGCAAAATGTGGAAGGGCATTAAAGACAACATAAGGTTTGTTATGTGCATAGAAAATAGAAAATAGTAAATGGAAACCAAGTCTGCCAGTGTTCAGTTAGAAAAATAATACATACATACAGATTTGAGAATTCATACAGTAATAATGCATATAGAGAATAGGTGGAATATTAAAGTTGATACCTGGTAGGTATTAGCGCGTGGGAGCAATGAAATATCATATGTGGCAGCAAAGTGGTTTCGAACATCCTGCATTTTACCATAACGCTCCCGCTTCCTCCATTTAGCTCTTCTGTTTTGGAACCACACCTGTTAGAATTGTATTATGTAAGATTATACATACCAATCTTGACCTTTTTCTTACAAAAAGTATTAACTCGCATGCTTCAGTAAACATAATAAACAAAATGCTGATGTACCTGCACTCGTGCTTCAGTGAGCTCAGTTCTGAGAGCCAGTTGCTCACGTGCATAAACATCAGGATAATGTGTTTTCTGGAATACTTTCTCTAGTTCCTCCAGTTGAAAAGTGCTGAATGTGGTGCGGTTCCTGCGTTTTTTATTCTTGCCTGATAGGTTTATTGAGTCTGCAATAGACTCTCTTTCTGTTAGTCCATTTGAAGGCTCTTTAAGTTTGCCACAGCACTCGGAGTCAAGGACAGGATAAATCAAAGGTTTAGGCAAAGATTTTTCTCCAACTAAAAACAGAAAAAATAGGTTTATTATTAAGCTAGACTTGATTTTTTGACTGTGGTTTGATATATTAAATTATATTTATGTAGAAATGATCCGATCAGTCTTGATGCAGTAGAACCATTGAAAATATGACATGATCTGTGTTCATTTAACACAGGCATGGTTGTTGCTGGTTATACCAGATAGGATTTAATGTAAGATCTGTAAGAAGTTTATATCAAACATAAAATCATGGACAAATTAGTACCCCCAATTTAGCTTGTGCCTTGTGGACTGTGGGAAGAACCCCCCGAGTAAACACGAGAAGACGTGGGAAGAACATGCATATTCCAAACAGAAAAGACCTGGACTGCCCCATCAGGGGATCCAACCCACGACATTCTCAGGAGCATCATATCCTAAAACAGCTTTACTCATGGAAGTCTCTTGCCACCTTGTTGATACAATCACTAATAACTGTGCTGAGCTTGACATGATGTTCTCAATGCATACATTTTAAGACAAACCATATCAGGTCCCACCAAGACAAAAGTGGGCTCACTTTAACTGAAAAAGTTAAAGATTGGAAATACAAACTAGACTAATTGAATTTTGATTTCTGTCATACATGGACTGCAGAGATGGCTGTTTGGGGTTTTGTACTGATGCACCAGAGTACTACGTTCTGGCATCAGTACAATTCTGAGGTAATAGTTCGAGACCATTTGACGGCACATTGTTTTTGCTGACAATGTGCTTTTGTGACCAAAAGTGTTATTATTAGTTCTAGTTCTAATAATTTGATTTGGAGTGTGATGATCAAATCAAAGATCATGTTCGCCATCACCATTGTTACACTTTATATTAAATAATTTTAACATGAACTCGAGATTAAAGCATGTCGATACAAGCATACAGTTGAGTACACCACTGCTTTGTTACTATTATTTTATAGAATTTAAGAAATATTTAAAAATGACTTTTAAAGAAAAAACTTAATCTTAAATTAAAGAAGGATTTGTAGAAGGATTTACATGCCTCAGAGTTGTTCTGAAAATATTGCAGATATTAAAAAACTTGATGGTATATGCAAGTATCACAGTGATTTAAAATATAGTTCTTATGTCATAATGTTATTCACATTTAGCTTGTATATTTAAATGAGCAACTCTTTATGCCTGTTGCAATGCACATGAAAAATTCAGAAGGGGGGCAAAATAAAAGTAAAGTTTTTGGAAAACATTTGTAACACTATTTTGCAATGATATTGGAACATTTTATGGTTATATAACATGATCCAACAATGGCTTAGTGTTACCATCAAGTTGATCTTTGGATCTCTCTGATGACATTGCATGAGAAACTGCCACGCTATCGTGATAAAAATAGCCTCATGGGATGAGGAGTATGGGAAAACGATTGTCACTTTGCTGAATCTGGAACTACATTGTACAAAGAACAAGCATTGCATCAGTTCTGCAGAAATGTTGCCAGGTTTTCTGGACTTAAGTTCATCTGAGATGGAATTAAAGTCAGTGAAAACATGTCCATGACTTCATGCCAGAGACTAAACTATGAACAAATAGTGCACAAGTCAACATTTATTATGGCATGGTGTCCATCAGTGTTTTGAATCAGGAATTCATAAAAATTAATGAGTATTCACTATAAATAGTAGAGGGCACTAGTGCTATTCATTTTACCTGGTTGACAGCACTTTTCTTTCCTGATTTACCAGGTACATAATTTTCCAGCTAAATCTATGTGAGAATTCTTTCTTCATTTGTATTTTTTATTCATTTAATTTCAGTTTTCAATTAAAAGTGGGACATGAATGAATTGAATGGTTTGTACCTACTTCAGAAATAACATTACATTTATTAATTAGATAAATAAAAATGAACAGAAATATTTATTTAATTATTTAAATATTTAATTATAGTGTATTGTTTTATTTTATTTTTTGGAAATCACAACATTGTGAAATTGTATAGACATATTTTGTTTAAGGATCGTAAAATGTCAGTACAATTTTTAAATGAAAAATTTGTTTTCAAAAGTCTTTTGAGAAAAGCAAAGATTTGGGCATATAAATTATTGTATTTATGTACACTATTTATTCAGACTAATGGCCAGACTAATCAGATTTTGTATGGTTTCTTTTATTACTGTTCTCAAATTAACTTCTGTTTCATTCAGATGGGCTGCTGAATTCATGACTTAATTTCAACAGCTCAATAAACCCGATAAACATTCTATTATTGTTTGTCAAAAAATATATCATTCTAAATGATTCTATTTTTAGCTTCACTAAAGAACTAAAAACTAACTTTTTTGTAGTTTAATTGAATGAGATTCATTCAATCCCGAGTGTTGACGGGCTTTAGTTTCTCGCACCAAATGTCTATAGGCCTACTATTATTATCACTATTAAAATATTAAAAATTTTAGAAATGTAATAATTCATTAATGCTGTATAATGTTTTTTTACTACTTTTGTTTAAAGATAAAGGGGAATAAACATGGCAACAATGCCTAACGCACAGCAGGGGTCACATATTTAATTAATAAATATATACTAAAACATTAAGACAGCCAAAATTAAATGCTGTCATAACAGCCCTGATCGGGGGGAAACGTTCTCTACACAAAAGATTTAAGGAATCCTGGTATCGTGTAGCAGGAACCCACCTTTTAACTTCAGTATGTTGTGATGTAAATATTGTTATTGTGAAATAAACTACCTAACATTACTGACAAATGCTGCATGGAAGAAAATATTACTCGCATGTTTTGTCTATTTGCAGTACTGACTGGTTATTTCCATCAAGAGTATTAAAATGTGGATAGTGGACCACAGTAACCTCTCTGTTGTTGGTACCGGACTGGCCCTTAATCATCTGAGGATTTCATCCATTAAACAGTGAGATTAATTATTACAGCGTTCCTTAATGAACATATTTTACTTACTCCTAAATTTAACTTCTTGTTTTTTTAAATAGCATCAAATCCATAAAACCTCTATATTATATGACCCATCCAACCCCCGTCTTCCTTTAATTTGTAAACATCACCACACCAAATCTTATTTAAAAACAAACTTCTGTCTTCAGTGTCTATTTTCATAACGGATTTACGACCTTTCAAAAGCTGATACAGTCTATAAGTCGGATGAGCACTTTCTTGTTTTTATAAACCACTGTAACATAAAATAACATCTGTTTTTAGTATTTCCATTAATTTAAAGGTTTTGACTTTTAGTGCAAGTAAAAATCATCATAAAGCCGTCACAGGTTTCCTATACTTCTGTGTCCGGTGAAATAGAACTTTTAAATCATGTTAATTAAATTTTAGTATCCAAATTCCCTTACAATTACAATTCCCCTACAATTAACCTTAAGTCTTTGCACAGCAAAAATGGGTAAAAAGTTTGGGAAATTTCCAAGTCATATTAAATCTAAAACAGACTAAAACAACGAAAATATAGGTATTATATAATATTCATATATAATCTAGGGTTTTGCGTTTCTGTTTTTTCGTATGACGTAGAATTCCAGCTCGTGATTGCGTATAAAGATATCATTGATAAATTATTATGTCAGCATCACCATCACAGACACAATGGAACTAAATATATTCAAATGTATTGCGAATATAAGAAAATATTCAATGATTCACTTTTCTTTGTGTACTTTGCTGGTGTTTGATGTTTTGATAGTGAACATGAACATAGAGAACACAGTGTTGGTCCAGCAGATCCTTACATAGAAAGATTACAATGTACACAATGTTTTTAATTTTAAATACTATAGTAATACAATGAGCTGAAATTTCGGCCTTTTACCATACAATTATTTATTATTTGTTCATTAGTGAACACATAATTAACTTTTTAAAAACCTGTCCAACACGGATGTACACAATAAAGAGATGTAAAAGTACTTAAATTTACATGCGGTTCTGCGTTCACGCCTGTCCGACTTTGTTTATTACTTGTAAAAATCAATATTTTAATGATTTTTTAAATTCGTTTAATAATCAATTCTGCGACATAATTCACAGGACATGTTATATAGTATTTCATTTAATAACGAAAACAGTGGCTTGTAAACAGTTATTATGTGCATCACAGATAAGAAGTAAACAAAAAGTATGTTTTTGTCTTGCTGAAATCTTAATATACATTAATTTATTGTTTGTAATGTCCTTTTATACATTTAATTATAGTTTTAATATATAAAATAACAACACTGTGTTGTATTAATATACCACTCCTTGGTTTGTTAGGCCTATTGCAGTTTTATTGATCATACCACATTTGTTTGGCGTGCCAATTTAATTTCCCAAGAATTATTGTAATTATGATGGACTGACGAGAAAACTTTTTTAAATGAACTTGGGGTTTTGTTTACAAAGTGAATTGTAAATTGAAGCCTAATAGATAGTCGGATAGTCGGATAAACGGATAGTCAAAAAGGTAAAAAGCTAAACCCGAATCATTACTTGAAGTGAAATCCTTATTTTAAAGATTTAAGTGGAATAAAAAACATTTTAATATTACCCACTGGTTTTAGGTCGGAAAATTAAAGCAATGAGTTGTTCATCAAACATTAATGAGTTTTCAATTTATATAT
>JAOTRQ010000020.1:656908-668677 GCA_028565875.1 Hoplisoma paleatum
AGATAGATAGATAGATAGATAGATAGATAGATAGATAGATAGATAGATAGATAGATAGATAGATAGATAGATTAGATTAGATTAGATTAGATTATACCATAATGCACGTTGCCTTCATGTTTTACTGACATCCTTTAAAAATAACCACGTTTATTTAGCTGTTTAATGCCCATTAACTGCCTGTTAAATTATATAGAACAAACTTTAAAATTGGGTAACATCCTATACAATTTATTAAATACGCTTCAAGTTTGAAATGTAATTTTTTGGCATTAAATATTTTTAAAATACCTTATACAATAATATTTAACATTTTTTTTCACATTTTCTCAATAAACTCATTAAACTCATGCAAACCATTTAAACGTGAACTAATTCAAAACAGGTGTTAACAGGCTTAAAGAGCAATTAGAGGTTTAAGGGCGTAACATCGGGGCGCTGTGCGCTTGTTCCAACGACTCACTAACCACAAAAACATCCTTGCAATAATAAATGTATAATTTAACAAGAATTTGTTTCATTTTTAGTGTTTTATCGTTTATTTTATGTTATTTTAATTGCATCTATTGCAGAAACGCGACTATGTGAATTATGTGAACATCGCATGGAACTCATGGATGGAACACAAGAAATGTAATAATGTTCTGTTTACAAATACTCATTCTAATCAATGTTTTAAGCAATAAAAAATACAAAAAGTACCGAAAATAAAAAATGTAGTCTATTTAGACAGTAGTTTTGAAATTGATAATCTTTTAGTTTTTTACTTCAACTGATTTTAGTTTTGTGAAATGAACTCTAGATACACATTGCATCATTACATTTACAGTTTGAGACAAAATCAAAATGAAAGATTTTGTTAGCAGTCGGTATTACTGGCTCACGGGATGAACCTGTATGTATGTTTTCTGTTATTATATTATGTATTATAATATAAATGTGAACAAAAACTATCTTTAACCTGAAATTTTGTAGATATCTTGATATGCCCAAAAACATTTTCCATTGTTGATTTTTGTGTTGATTTGTTTTTAAAGCAAAAGAGATGTTCATGGATCGTGGTTCTACTTTAGCTGTGATTCTATAAAACATATAGACAAGCTTGTTTAAAAGAAACATGACATGACCTTACCTTCTCTCATGACTTCAGATTTGGATAGAAATGGATCATCAGTTGAGGCTTTCTTAAGCAACATCCCTGTACAGCTGTGCAAATTCTCCTTAAAATGAACTGACACAAATTCCCTCTGAATCCAAAAGAAATTGTAAATATTGTATAGAGGTCACACTTTATATAATCTCATAAAAATACAGTCATATGTCCACGTATTTCGAGGCACTTTATAACTGTAAAAAAATTTTATTTTGGTTTAATATTTTGATTTAAAAACCAAAATTTTGTTTAATATTATTTGTAGCATTAAGAAGCCACATTCATTAAGAGAAATGTACGATTGTGTCGAAGAATTTACAATTAAATCAACTTAAGGGCCTTGTTAAGTGTTATAGCTAAAATGAGCTTATTGCCTTAATAATAAGTGAACACAGTGAACATGTAAAGTGGGGAAATTCCATTTAAAGGTTTTTCTTATTCTTGAATAATATACTGAACAAATACATTAAACAAAACATGACTTTTTACAGGCACTGTATTCAGCGAATGCAACAAAAGATATGACATTACTTTTGATAGGCCGTCTGGAAATGTCTTAATTGTGTTAAAAGGTTTGAGTTATTCATAACGGAGCAAAAATGGAAATGTTACAAAAAACAATAACATACTCTGTATTTGCTCAGCAGCATCCAATATTTTAACTCAGTGTAAATAAGTGACTCGTATTACATACAAGTGCATTTCCCTTATAGCCTGAGGTGAAGGGGTGTGCGTGAAATCAACCCCAGTAAAGAAAATTCACTCCAGAGAACAGGACATGTAGACATGGCACTACAAACTTTTGTTCTGGCCTTAGGAACAGTCCTTCTTACTGACAGGTTTGGCTCTGAAACAGTTGGGTACACATCATGTCACTGGTACTGGGTTCAGGAAGACTGAGTCGCCATAATTTATGTTCTTGCATCTCTTGCATACATGCCTCACACCTTTGCACAAACTTTAAATCATCAAGAATTAGGCAAAATGATAGTCAGAAGCATATGGTAATGTGCCATAAAGGGACATTCTAACATTAAAATTCTGCTCTTTACTCTTCTTGTCAAACACTCAGCTTACCCTCTCACTCCTGCTCAACCTGGTTTCACGGCTGTTCTTGTTTCCTGAACCTGAGGCTGCTGAACCTGTCCCTGGCATGACCCTTTACAGGAAATCAGTCCAGTCTGTAGTCCACAGTCCCAAACCCTCCCAATGTTTTTTTCTCTGTTGACCAGCCAGACCAAAACTAAGATTCCTGCTTGGCGTTGTGTCCAAAAAGGTAAGCCCATAATGGCCAACTCTCAAGTTGCTATCCCCCGGATAACCCATTTTACATCCTCTCACTCTTCTTTCTCTGTATCATGTGGTCTGTTAGTCCTTAGATCAATTTAAGACCAATTTAAGAAAAAACACACCAGAGGCTTGATATATAAAATTTATTGCTACAGCGTGTAGGTAAAAAAAATCCCATCCATTGTCACTGCTTAATCATATTTAGGGTCACGGTGGAACACACACTGGGCAAATACACTAAACCTTACGACATGTCTTCAAATTGTTGGAGGTAACTGAAGGAAAGCCACGCAGACATGGGAAGAACACAACTCAAACAGTGCTAACTACTAAGCCAATAAATTGCATTACATTTATATGTTTAACAATTTATTTAAACCTCTATGCAGCAAATGTTAATCAAAATTTATTTAGATAAAATTAATTAAATAAATTAGGGTAAAATGTACTATAGTTACTTTTACATCGGAATCATGTGGGTCTATTTTAAGTTTACAAAATATTATTACAGTACAATATAACACACACCTTAAAAGCTAAAATAATTTCTTGTATGATGTGTATAGTATATATTAGCTCTGGAAAGTTATTATTTTCAAATATCAAACAAATTTTCATTATTATTTTTCATCATTCATCATTATTTTATTATATACAATCCCTTGGTTTGATTAATATGACATTGATTTTAATATAGTTTATAATTGAAAGATAAACAAAAGTTCAAACAGTTAATAAACTTTAATATGCATGGATGAATTGTCACATGATAACGTCTTAATCATATTATAAACTGAAATGTATTTATATTGACTTGCCTTTCCAGACAAAAAGTCTATATTCAATTGAATGAACAATTATGATGTCAGAAATAATATTTGGAAGGCAGTGGTTTGATAAACTAATGTCATCACTACTCACTCCTGTATCACAATAATTACCTGAATATAATCAATGAGACATTAATTAAGCTAATTGGGCTGGTACAAAACAAATAATGTCTGTAATATATAAAGATGTTTAATAGTCTACAGGCTTACATCGGTCAGTCACCATTGTTTGATTGAACAATGAAAGCACTGTGAGATTTTGGCCCACTGATTCCTGCTCCTTCTGAATCAATGTGAACGTCTTTGTTCTATCCAGTCTTCCAAAAGCAGATCTAACCTGAGGTTTGCATTAAAATGTGTAGGAGGAAAGGGAAGGGCAGTAATTTAATTACATGCCCCAAATGTAGAGAGTTGAACCCATGTGAAAAGGGGATGGTTCATTCTCTAAAGACTTTCCTTTATTTCTTCCTGACTGTCCTGCTTGCTGACCAGCTGAGGGCTTGACTGACACCCAAACACCCTGAGGTCAAAACAGGACAGAAACAGTCTGGGAAGTGGACGCATTCCGAGTTTGTGTATTCAGTGTCTGAGAACTTTTAGGAGATTGAATATTTGTGGATGCATACATTGAGGGATTATCCTCTCTATGATTTTATGTTTAAGCACAAAAAAACTTAATATGGTCTGATTTAAACGTAATCTACACAAAATATTTCTATATTTGGCCAACCAGCTAGGCTAACAATTCATTCATTCATCCTTTGATCCAGCTTTATATGTAGAAATGCGCTCGCTACTTTAGCTACCTTAAGGCTTCCATTCAGTGAGCCATTGATTCATCCATCTCACTCAATCTACAAAAATATCTATCCATTAATCCCGCCAGCTTTTCTATTTCTTACTTAACTATATTTCAGAGCTACTTAACTAGCCAGCCAACCAATCTTTTCTCACACCCCTAAATGCAACCGACATCCAATCATGCCCTCAATGAATGCCCTTCATTCGTCATCTTGGATCTTTATCATGCATCTGATAGGAAATCTCATTCTGTTTAAACTTTAATCAATGACAGACTCATACCTTTTTCAAATCTACAGGAACCCATAAACAGGAGCCTCCGCCAAACTGTCCGGGTATCAGTTAACCTGCTGTGGATGCACGCCATTGCTAAAAATAAATAATCCCTTAACGTGTTTATAGTGGGTAGAGAATGAGTGGCAAAGCATCCCCATGACCTCTGGTCCTAATTAAATTAAAAGTGGTCACACTATGACCATGAAGAGGTTTCTGAAGCTTGAATGCTAAGACCATGGGATTTTCATTAGCTGCAGCCTGAGGCCGGGAACCTCTCCTCAGATACACCAGATACAACTAACCACCAGAGTTGGCTCAGGTTCCCAGTTTACATCTCTGCCCATTTGGACTTTCCACTAAGAAGTCAGCTAGTTTTCAAACGCTAATACTAAGAGTAGTCTAGTGCTTGATGAGCTGCAGACATCACAGTTCTGAAACCTGTACCAAACAGAATTTAAAATAGTGTTGTTTTTTAATTACTTTTTAAGTAATTAAAGTAAGTTTGCCATCAACTTTTTAAGTTTGTAATCCTATCTGGACTGTATATGCTTAATTGACTGTACATGCACAAAGTATTTTGCCCAGGTAGCAGTTAGTAGTTTGGAGCCCTGCTCAAGGGTTCTTCAGTCGTAGCCTGTCAACTTCAACCGGTAAACTTTTAATCACACGCCCAGTTCTCTAAGCACCAGACCATGGCCATGACCATTATGATCACTGACAGGTGAAGTGAAGAACACTAATTCTCTATTCATCATCCTTTCTGTTAGTGGGTGTGATATATTCAGCTGCAAGTGAACATTATCATCAGTTGATGCTAGAAGCGATTTGAAAGAATTGATTCACATTACCTTAAAGTGCTTTTAGATTTTATTTAAAATTAATATTATATATACAACAATATTATAATTAAAGGGAATTTAGTTTAAATGCAATATTAAATCTGATCGCGCATATGATCACAACAACAACAACATTTTTAGCAACACATTTCACCCATGTTTGGCAAGAGTCAGTTGTGAAAGTTTGATGACTGGTTCAGAGCATCTTTAAAACAGCTTGTGTATGTTATTGATGCTATTAAATGTTTTTCTTTTTCTTCCAGCTTCTGTTCTAACTTTTTCTAACTGTGAACATGCAACTGCATGTTCTGTCAGTGATATTGTCCCTGTATGGCTCTCATTAGACTACAGAGGTTTTGGAAAATTAAGTACAGACCAAACTGCAAGAAGAACCACAATAACAATACACACCACAACAAATAGTCCATTAAATTAATGCAATAGTGGCGGAAACGCTTCAAACTGTTTTGTTTTGAAATTTCAAATTGTCTTAATGTTAAGTTGGGGGTATACAAGGATATATAACATGACATTAGGATTACATTAGAATGAGAATTTTCTGTGTATTGGCTAGCATTGTTAATACAGATGTTATTTCATATAAACACAATATAACAAGATGAAGCTTCAACAGTAAAACAGTACCCACAAGTCACTTGTGTATGTGAAGGTAACACAGCCATAGTGTATTTTCGACTTTCGACTCATTAACTGTTATTTTAATTTACTATGTGTTTTATAAATAAGCTAGTAAGAAGGTAGCTTCTCCTCAAATGGGTTCAACAATAAAATTTGATTCACGCTTTACAACCTGTTTAGCACTGGCATCAAGTGGTGCCACTTCGATGCCTTTTTATGCCATGCAGTGAAACTAAATACCAACAGGATGCAAAGCAGCTGTATAAGCCAGACCGCACTGAAATAGTCCAGGTCATCAACAGTGGCCCTACTGCCCATCCTCATCCTGAAGCCTTAGGGTAGAGCTGACTAACCTGACCCTTCACACAGCCACCCAGATACTGGCCACAATTTAACCTTCTAAAAGTGTCTAGTGTCAAAATGCACATGTCTATGGACTGCAGCATCTCCATTTCCCAAAGCAAATGTCTATTTATCAAAACAAACAACCTATGGTATAAACTCATCTTAGTTCTTCTTCCTGTCTGTATTCTTAGCAAAACACAATGTGTTAAAAAGATAATGTACAATATAAGTCACTGATTTTGACTCATGAATGACAAGAGATTAAGTTTTGTAATAGCACAGTGATTTAATAACTTTGATAAAAACTTTGTACGGGACAGTGTAGCCTAGTGGGTAGAGCGTTGGGGCTGGGAACCCAAAAGTTGTGGGTTCAAATCCAGGCTCTGCTACACTCCGCTACACTGTTGGGTCCTTAAACAAGACCCTTAACCCTGTCTTCTCCAGGGGCGCCGTATGTTGGCCGACCCTGCGCTCTGACCCCCAACTTCCAGACAAGTTGGGATATGTGAAGAGAAACATTTCATTGTACTGTACATCTGTATATGTGTAATGACAAATAAATTTGAATTTGAATTTGAAAGCTGTGTCATGAAACTGTTAATTTTGTATCTAGTCTGTGAGCCCAGATGAAACAGAAAAATCCCAGCATTGCATGGGAAATGTATTTCGTGTTCAAATTTTGTTTGGAGGTCATTAAAAACAGATAAAGGGTTAATACTTTTGTGCACTAAAGTTGCGACTTACAATTACAGCAAGACACCATTTGAAGCAAATGAGGGTTATTGGCATTGTTCAGCGGCCCAATGATGGAAACTTGGTGGTAGTGGGGCACAAACCAGCGACCTACTGGTCTATAGGCCAGTACCTCAACAACCATTAAGCCATCATCAACCCTACTGCCTCTAGTTTTCATTATTGCGTATTATTACATGCTATATCAATTATTGATCTAATCTAAAATCTAATAAGTTATTGGTAAAACACAACCAAATGCCATAATACATATATTAGTAAATAAATTTGTCCTTATAGTCAAAAATGTTCTATTGAAAAACAAAACAACAACACCAGGCTACATATGGACCAAGCTTTGAACAGAAACCACACAAATGATATGGAGAAAGATTTTAAACTGGAAGGAGACAGCTTGATCAGAGAACTTGCCTGAGAATTCTAGCCATCTCTTCTCTTTAAAACATGCTAACTAACTTTAGCTTTCATACTTGTACCAAAATGTAAACTGTTTAGTAATACTCAGCACTTAGAGAAATCAGAAACAGATGCTGCAAAATGCAGGGGCTATAATGCTCTATGAACATTTTCTATACACAAGAACAAAAAAAGCTAAAGGTTAAAAGTAACAAAATGTAAAATAAGCAATAATAATTATGAACTTATTTATACACAAGTTACAACAAGCTAAGTACGATCGACTTCATTTTAGCCTCTAATATGGCAGTGATGATAAGGACTTGCATTGAAGGTTAGAATCACTTTGGAGATCTGCAGGCCTGAAACACTTCAGTAAATCTAATTTATGGAAACTCTGCTTCAGCAAGATTTGCACTTCCGAGATGAGGATAATGTTACACTGTATAGAACCTGGGCTATACATTTAGGCCTCTACCGTATCAAAACGCATTAGATTCTCTTCTGTGACATGGTTAGAGTGCTGGTCTGAACTTTTCTCGGAGACCAATAAAGTATCTTTATCTATATGCCTCTCTGTTGCAATCCAGTGCGTAAAATTAAACAATCTATCATCACAGTTCACTTTTACTTCAGGTTTAAAAATTTTATTTAAAGTCATCATTTAAATTCATTTAAATCTGTCAGTGTTTATGCACATCACACATACATCATCTATCACAGACTGCTTTTTACAGATCTTAAATTTATCATTCAATAGACTTTGGTTAAATGCTGAGGAATAATTTCCTAAATTCCTAAGTTCTAAATTCTAATTCCAACACATGTAAAGAAATCCAGCCATGTAAAGATTTGTTTGTCCTCACAACTTATGAAAAATTAGCTTTCCAAGTAAAAAACTAAGCTGTCAAATTTATTTATTTACAACCAGTCGTGAGCAGAATTAAAATTCTGCAAAAAAAATAATATTTATTGTTAAAGATTACAAATGAACCGATAATTTCATTAGATGATTTGCATGTGTCTGCTTATCATTTGTCATTCATGTGCTAAAGAAATCTCAAATCTAGGCATAAGAGAAAGAAATCTCCTTTCCATCCTTGGTGGGACATCAGGCAGCTTTTGCTATTTGTGTAGTTAATGTGTTTTATGGAGTGAGGTAACTACTCCCACGTCCAACCCAGCAAACAAGAAACGCCTAGATTTAGACCGGCATGAATGATCCCACTATTCCACCTGGAAACCAAAGAAACCAGATGAACTATTCATCCATCTATCAATCCATCCATTATCTAGTTTTATCTCTGTGTAATCCTGTTAATCTCTGTCATGGAGGAACACACACTAAATACAAATACACTAAACACCTCAACAGGTTGCCAGTCTGTTGGAGGGTAGAGACAAACACATAACAATATCAGTATCTCCAATTAACCCGACTGCACGTCTTTGAACTGTATGAGGAAACCAGAGTAGCCAGATGAAACCCACGCCAGACACAGGAAGAACATGCAAACTCTAAATAGAAAAACACGAACAGCCTTGGTACAGATTTGTTTTTTTTTCAAATGTAACGAGTAAAATGTACGATGTGACAGAAGCCTAAAAAATGCATAAGCACAGTAACAAAGTACTTAGGGGGCAAATTTTGATAGTTAGATGACTTGGTCAGAGCATAACCAAAATTGTAGCTCTTGTGGGATGCTCCCAGTCTGCAGTGGTACGTATGAATTTCCATTGTTCCGGGGAAGTTGGGTTGGGCAGTGATAAACTTATGACAGGGTCATAGGGGTCCAAAGCTCATTGGTGCATGTGAGGAGTGAAAGGATACCCCCATAGGGTATGATCCAACAGTTACGCTACTGTAGTTCAAATTGCTAAAGAAGTTAATGCTGGTTCTGATACGAAGGTGTCAGAACACACAGTGCATGACAGTTTGCTTTGTATGTGGCTGCATTGCTACAAACCAGTCTGTTAGAGAGATGGTCACAATCTTATTCCTGACCAGTGTATATTAGCAGTTAGGAAGACAAAATATATAAAGTACATTAAATATTCATTACTTATATCATGTTCCGTTATATAGTGACTCTGTTCTGTTTTGTAGGCTATGGAAGGCATTTTTTTCCAGAGCAGTGCATGGATGCAGTGGTTTAGAAAGATTTGTGTTATGCGATGCTCAGGCAGCACAGCAGTCTGATATGTTATCCAACCATATCTGAGGCTTGAGTTAAAGTTTCACTGTTTCCACTGGAACACACTTGGCCGTGTTGGAGTCTTTTCAGCTACATAAAGACCAACAACTATAAAACTGTTATTCTATCAAACCTCTAACTGTATGACAGTGAATCAGATCCTCAGTATAAAACCACCTAACACCAGGATCTCATATTTCATATCCAAGTTTAAAGGAATGTACCCCAACACAAGTAAAGAGGTTGTTATACCTAGAGAAGCACTTAATGTGACCTCTTGATGGCCAGCCACCCCCCAGACAGCATGCCTCAGGCTCCAGTCTCCAAATGCTGTATCAGGCCTGCAGGGTGGACACCCCATGCTCTTCCCTCCTAGTTTGTGCCCTTCAAACTCTCTCTCCCCAGTGCTTTCAAAAGCTCCCTGTGTCACCAGAATGATTAAAACAAACACGAGTCGTATTTTGTTATCTAATCCAATTGTACTCTTTTTCTTCTAGCTGGCCCTGAAG
The DNA here is from genome assembly GCA_028565875.1 of Hoplisoma paleatum. Taxonomy (NCBI): domain Eukaryota; kingdom Metazoa; phylum Chordata; class Actinopteri; order Siluriformes; family Callichthyidae; genus Hoplisoma; species Hoplisoma paleatum. Next base: position 666,935 of record JAOTRQ010000020.1, read on the forward strand.
CAGAGGGTATTGGTGTCTGGACCCTCTATAGGCCCCCCTCTGTGGACAGGCTTCAATTTCAAACACTCTAGGACATCACATATGGTGGGTTAAAGCGTAAATACAGCTTGCCACAGATCTTTAAAAACATTCAAATAAAAGTTAAATATTTTTGTCTAGTAGTATGTGTTTGTTAGCTTAGATCGGTGATTAGGATCAGAATCAATGACAGTAAGACAAAATGTGCATATTCACACATTCCATAACGTGGCATCCTCCATGGCATGTTTAAATGTTATTATATCTATCTGGTGGTGTGTGTTAGAAGTTTGATATAAGGATGAAAGACAAAGATCTCTGAGGGATGACCCCTGATTTTTCAGACTGGTAGGTCTGAGTGGGGGTAGATCCTGGTTTTAGCCTTTGTTTATTGTTTTATTAATAAGGGCATGTTGAGCTTGTGGAGTCAAGACTCTTACTGACCTTTCTGAAGGAATCCTCTCAATATAAGAGCTATAAATACAATGCATACATTTAAATATAAATAATAAACAGTGTTTTAGTTCAACTTCATTTAAGTGATACGAGATTTTATTAAAGCTAATAATACACGGTGAAAGATCCAAAATGGGCACAGACCAGGATGAGGTGGCACATTATGTTGCACTTTTACCAAAATAACAAGCACAGAAGCCCTTTTACTAAGAGGTTGGTCCTCGTGTATTTAGTAAACTAAATTGTCAACAATAGATATTTAGATCTTTTGTTCCTTTTCAGAGGTTCTTATCTTGCGGCCTGTAAGCCAATTGCCAGCCACAATGCATTGCGCAACTCTATCATACTATTATAATATTATTTTATGTATAAATGAGAAGATTTGTTATTACAAAAGGTTTGATAGCCAGGTCTAGATTCCAACACACATATTGAACTTTATTCATTTATCTCATTATTGTCATTATGAAGTCTGAGTCGTTGTGAACAATTGTTTTATTGTTTTAACTTCTTTTTTAGATGAGACCATGAATCTTTGACATTATTCTGTATTTCAATACATTATAATGCATTAATCTTATAAATAGTGATAAGCTGTTCAGGCCATAAGTCATGATGCTTTCTCTACCACAAATAGACTGAAATATATAGTATTATTGTTGGAATGCACACTACAAATGTATTTGCATAATTACAATATATTACCAATGAAAAATGTGTCAATCTAGCTGTATTATTAAGTATTATTTCTTATAGTAATTGCTGTGGAAATTTGCAATAAAAAACCCACAATAATGTAACTGAACCTGTGATCTTGACATTTTGTATTTTTGTTCTCCATACATGGTTAGAATGTTCTTAAATAATGAAATTTGTTGTGTTTAGAAATTTTTTTAACAATTAATAAAGACACAAATGACAAGCAGTTATCAAGTATGGTGAAATAATTCACGCCGGGACACTTTTGATTACCAGATAAGTGTCTGGGTTTCACAGTCCAAAGACAGTCAGTTTAATAGGAGATACTAAAATTGTATGTGTGTGTGTGTGTGTGTGTGTGTGTGTGCGTGCGTGCGTGCGTGCGTGCGTGCGTGCGTTTGTGCGTGTGTGTGTGTGTGTGTGTGTGTGTGTGTGTGTGTGTGTGTGTGTGTTTGTGCGCGTGTGGGTACAAATTATTAAATAAATCTAAGCGCTTGTGTTTATAATCTAATTTAATATGCAGTAAAATAATAAAATCTTTATTTGAAAGAAAAGTTTTGATTATTTTTT
>JAOTRQ010000020.1:707161-728939 GCA_028565875.1 Hoplisoma paleatum
GTGTGTGTGTGTGTGTGTGTGTGTGTGTGTGTGTGTGTGTGTGTGTGTGTGTGTGTGTGTGTGTGTGTTTATATGTGCATAGTTCACGTACACATGTACAGGAAATGATGAAGAGAGGATAAAATAATTAAACAATTCTGAAATCCACAAATACTAGGTACCCTTGACAGCCCTCCCGGATGTAAAGAAAATACATACTTCTAGATAATTCACTCTCTGTCTACCTGTCTGTCTGTAAATCTTGTGTTTATGTGTAGAAACTATATATATAATTTATTTTGAGACCATATTTATATACCTGTTCGAGAAAGCACAGACAAGTGGTGTCCAGTGGATGATAAAATGTCAATGGTTTTTTTTAAAGATAAAACTATTTACAGACAATAGTAAGCAATAATGTTTTACCAAGATGGATTGAAAACATACACTGCAAGAAAATGAAAGCAATTTACTGTATTGGATGATGAACTTCAATGAGTTCATGTACAAATACTAGAAAAGATGCTCTCCAAAGTCTCCACGACACCCTAATATTTGATATCATTCTTAATTTATTCGTATTTAAGCAGTCTAGATTTGCAACATTTTTGCTGATCAGCATTAGTGAATTTTGTAATAATAAAAATACAGAGTGTGATGTCTGTAATACATTCATTAAGTGCGACGTGGCTAGGTGGGCAGCACTGTTCCTTAAAACAAGGATGTCATGAGTTTGTTCCCCAGGTGGTAGTAGTGGTGGTGTCTTGGTTCTTACACTTGGTGTCATCTTCTTGTAGTACTTTTTTCCTTTACTGTTACGATTTTCTCGGTACACTCCGGGTTTGACCAACAAGTGGAAAATCTGCATGTTAATTGGAGACATTAAATTGGTGTGGTTATCTCTCTCTCTCTCTCTCTCTCTCTCTCTCTCTCTCTCTCTCTCTCTCATGTTCAATGATGGATTGGCATTTTGTTCACATAGTTTCTGGGTGCCATGTGCTCATTGAAAAGCTAGGATAGGCTCCAGCACACCCTACAACACTTATCATACTTTACATATAAATATACATATACCACCACAAATAAATACATTCACATTATAATTTTTACAGTTATTGTAATTGTATGTGAGCTAGGTATTTGGCTACTGTACCTACATCAAGAACGTACATGTTCAACCTCAAATACCAGAATAATTAAATAGACTAGTTCTTCTTCAAATATTTGTTTTGTTTCTTAATAAAATAATTTCTCTTCTTTGTACTATGTTTTTAATAAAACCTCAGATTATTAATTTTTTTGGTTTCCATCTCACTTTTAGCGTTGACGTCACTACGGAACTGTGGCTCGTAATAATTACATATCAGTCATCTGACTGTAAGCAATGTGCTTTCATTCTGAGGCCTCTTTTAATTTTCCCGTGTTTGCTCTTATATTTTTTTGCCTTCAGGTGTTTGCCATATTTGCATTTGCGTCGGCTGTTGGGTACTCTGGCACCACAAGCCTTACAATTTTGTGCCAAGGGTCTAGCTTCAGCAATATGATCAACATCTCCTTTGCATACCCTTTTAGGTAAATGTGTCTATTAAATGTTTCATTATTTGTTACTTGTATTGATCTTACCACTTTCTATATTCCCCTTTGCCTATATTTCTATATTAACAAATGACATTTTTTCTCACACAGACTCAGTAAACAGACATTTAATGTGCCAGACTGCAAAGTCAACAACACATCAGAGACAACGTACCATGTGACCGGAGACTGTTCATCCTCGGTTCAGTTTTTTGTCACAATAGCAGTTCTGGCCTTTCTCTATTGTACCGCCATGCTTATAGTATATGCTGGCTACCATCATGTGTATCTTGAGTCAAACCGCTGGCCAGTTGTTGTGAGTTTATTTGTTTAATATATTATCTGAATATTAATGTATAAAGCATAGAGTCCTGATCTAGTTTCAACCAATACATATACATAATATAGTTAAAACGTTGTTGACACCCATAGAAACAGCCAACTGCCAGATAATAGTAAATAGCCCCAAAAAGAGGTGTAAATATCTCAGTTTGTTAGCTGCAAAGCTACTCCTTTTTCATTCTATAATTTAATAAATCAAAGCCGCGGCACATTGAGTAAAATCATGCAGATTATTCTGATAACATATATGTAATGTCGAGTGATCTGGATCACTGGTTGTAGGCTTTTTAACCACAAAAGTCTTTAGACTTCTTGTCATATTTTAACCATTGATGTTTAATGTCAATGACAGCAATATTACAGGAAGTTGGTAAAGCTGCTGTAAAACGGTTTGCTGTTCTTACACACTGTGTTCAAGGTGTGAACTACACATTAGTAGCTTGACACTTCTCTTGTCTTCTCTTCATGACAGGATTGGTATAATTCAATCAAAAAACTATAAATAAAAAATTAGCCACAGTTTCAATGAAAACTAATGTATTAAAAGTCATCAGTGAAAAGTGTGACTAGATAGTGTCAGATTGTTTGGAAGTACTAAAATGTAGTTGAAATATTGGAGTTACTCCTTCAAAAATACACATAAATAGCACTACTTTTAGGATGTAGGCAATATATTTATATAGGAAAATGTTTTCATAAATTAAAGTTGTATAAAGTTTTTTTGTTTTTATAACAATAATTGTAACAATAAGGGTACGATTAATGGTACCATTTTCGCAACAAGCCATAAGAGATGTTTGTGTGTACTAAATTTACAATTAAAGCTGACTTTTATTTCTCAGGATCTACTAGTAACAGGAATTTTTACGTTCATGTGGCTCGTTGCATCTTCTGCTTGGGGTAAGGGCTTGACTGATTTGAAAGCGGCTACGAGTCCAACTTCAATTATTTCAGTTATCCAAGTATGCAAGGAGATGGTTAACAAGTGCAACGCTGGTGAAGTTCCTGCCATGGGTCCACTCAATTCTTCAGTGGTAAGAAAGCTCTGTTTTAAAAATACAATTCGTATCTATGTCACACACACACACTAGGGAAAAGCAGTGAGCCACCCGGGAAGCAGTTAGGAGAGCGGTGCCTTGCTAAAGGGCTTCAATCGTGACCTGTTGACTCTCTGAATTGAATCAGTAACCTGCCAATCACAAGCCCAGTTCTCTAACCACCAGGTCATAACTGTCCTGTTATTATTAATTATTTTTCAAATTCTAAATTATATTACCATTATGTAGATTGTACAATGCATCATAACTGCACTCGGATTTTAACACAAATATATAAAACTCGTTTTATATAAAAAAATAGTTATATATGGTAAAATACGACTTTTTGTAATTAATTGTTAACTAACAGTACAGGACATTTTTACCAGGCGTTTTGTATTTATATGTGAGCTCACAACCCTGCAAACAGACAGATAGATAAAACTTTATTGATCTTCATTTAGCAGCAAACAGCACAAATGACGCACAAATATATTCTTCATACTTTTTATAATATAATATCAAATACTCTTTGCATTTATAAAGTTTGAGTAAAATATCTAAACTGTAAGATTGTAGAAATGTGAAGAAAATGAAAAGTTTGTTCATGCCTCCTCTTGACCAGCAGAGGGAGACTCTGGACGACACAAGTTATTCAGGCGACTGCTTTCCTTAACTAGTTCATGCTCAGCGCTGAAGCTTCAACTAACGAAACTAGTACATGAGTCAATTTAATTGTCTTTTTTACTCGTTGCGTCACACCCAGAATGTGTCCCCATCTTTTTTTATATGTTTTTTGCTTGGTCCTAAACTAATAGACTAAGTGCAGCCATGCTCACGATTAAATTATTTACTTACATTATGAACATTATCTACTGAGCAATTAGGGTTTTTTCAGTCTATTAAGCCATGCAGAATGTTTTTTCATTACTCCATAAGCCGTGGTCCTTATGAAATGCTTTTCTAACATTATAAGCTTAAGCGAGATTAGGCATGCTGTTAATAGTTAACAGTGAGAAAATATATCCTTTGTTTATCCTTCTGAGTATCTGTTTAACCAGCATCTTATTTTCACTGTGTTATTTGTGATATTTGGTTAAAATCACATTATAGAATCTTAAAGTTAGACATCAGCCACACAAAAACCTATACAATAAGTGCAACATATTACATACATTTGATATAGCATAAAGACTGGTGTACAGCATACACCACATCAAATATCATGAGAATTTACACTTGTTTATGGGCATGGAGTAGCATTTTATAAGTGCCTTTAGAGCTTCATGAATCACTCTGCATTTTACTGGAACTGATGCCGGTTTTGAGTGGGTGGTTACCTTGAAAGCTTGATGAGCAATAGCACTAACATTCCACATCAAAACATACGTAATGGCTACTTAACACGTTTATGTTTAAATTTTGTGCCTGTCAGAAATGATTACTATTAAAAAAAACATAACATCACAGGCCATAGTGACAATCTGGAAACTATACCAGAAGAATTCAAATTATGTGCAATAAAAAATTCTACACAATGGAAACCACCATAAAAGAAAGGTGTAATTGTGTAAGTGTTTTTTTTACCGGAAATATATGTCTGATCTTTTGGCATGTAGAATTTGAATTGTTAGTTAGTCAAATGTTTCTACAGAATGTATTGATTACTATTGATTTAATTACACCAGTATTAATAATAGTGTTTTCTTCTTGTCTTTTGATAGATTTCTGGCTTTCTCAATCTCATTTTATGGGGAGGAAACTGCTGGTTTATCTTCAAAGAGACGCAGTTTCACAAATCATCAGGTCCATCAGCTGCTCAGCAAGGAGGAGTGAGGCTGCCATAAAAGCTCAGGTCATGGGGAACCCCTAAATAAAAAAAATTCTTGGTAAAGTAAAAGTAGTGGATTTATTTTAGGTTAGTGATAAAATGTTACATTTAATGGTGTCTATGAGAAATTACATACAATACTGTTGACAGGTCCTGTTTGTTTGTAATTCGCATTATCACTTTTCTTTGTTGTACTGAAGGCTTTTCTTGGAAAAATGATCTATTGTTACGACCTTAAATGGGAGGTGAGAATGAAACAAACTCTTATTGCTTAGTAAATAGTTGCTATGAGTGCATTCGAGTAATTGTACTTATCACCTCATAACATTGTCACCAATTTAATGATATAATTACTGAACGTGTATTGTGTGAAAATATATATACTGCATATGTAAAACATTCAATTTTTGCAACTTACGAATTTGTTGTGGTATTGTTAAATGCAGTTTTTGTTCACATGTACTATGCCTTGTTAAATAAATATTTGGATCATTTAAACATTTCATAGTAAATGAATGAAACAATCTACATGCATTCTGAACAAAAAAGTTAGTCAAAATATAATAATATAATTGTATGGGGTTGCACCAATTTCCACCGTCATCCTGTCTGAGGCAGATGAAATGAATCAGCCAGCAGAGGGCGTAACTGCACATTTATAAGAAAAGTTTTCAGCCGTTGTCCCGCCTCCTACTGATACTTAGCCAATCGTAAGCGCCCAGCAAGTTTGAACGTGAACTTGTAGTTTCCTTTTATGTAAACGTTTCCCCTTTTTTATCGAAATAAAATAGTTAATAAACGGTGAATTAAAAAAGACCCAGCAACACTCCAGTTAATGTCCTTCCTAATTATATTCTATATGATTTTAATCAAATGCTATTATTTAGACAAAATAATAACGTCTTATTTTGGGACACACAAACATGGGCGAATACACTAAACACTTGGAAAGGTTTTCAGTCTGTTTCTATTTACTGTGTTTATGGAATCTATGCACAATGTAGGTCTAATGCCGAACACTTTTTGCTGTGCAATGCATGGTGGCTCTAAGTAGTATGACTTAGTACTATGATGCCATTTATTATTGTACTGGCTTGATTATTCAACATACTTTAATAGTTTGTTAAGCTATAGTTTCAATATTCAGTTTACAAGGAATTGTCTTGATTTGGTTAAACAAAAGCTTAAATATTGGAAGAATAGAAGAATTGGATTGGGGTTCTTTGTATTATAGACTACTCGTCTCAACTATTGATAACTACTGGTATCTAGCTATCTTTGGCGCAATCGAAAAGTTTGGGTGGGGTTTAGTATGTAGTAGTAATACGACAATCAGACATTGAAACAGGTATTGTATTGCATGTCATTTTAAACAAGACAGACACGTTCACTTTCTATTAATATTCTCTAATACCCAGAGATTTAAAACTAAACAAGACCAAATATGACATACAGAGTAATGCAAAATTGTACATATGCGTTTTATATATATTTATATATATACATATATATGGCACCTAAAAAAGTCAAAATGAATAGGGTGTTTTTACACTGCGTTAAAGTGGCTAGTTATTAAATAGATACATCAATATCTGTGCTTACATTACACATGACCCTAGACAATTGTAGTAGAGGTTAAAAATGAAATAACAATTCTCAGGGTTTCTAATACAAATATAGTAGACTACATAGATCAATGTATTCCTGTGCAATACAGTGCTTTGTTGCCCCTGTAGGTACAGTCTGTGATGGCTTAGCAAAGTTCCTGTTCCTATTTCATCATCATCAACATCACCATCAACATCAGATTTACAGTATCTTTAATATTTTATTTGACAGAAACATAATAGATTCTAACAAATGAGTATCAAATGTTGTTCAACATGTCACAAGTGGAAAATAAACTAGCAGAATATAAAGAAGTCAATCCAATATGTACCCATTAATCTACCTTTTGGTATTTCATCATTTTTAGCTTTAATCCATTTTCATTGGTTCTCTAAAGCCATCTTTATTTAATATACATGTTTAGTTATGTATCCAGAGACCTACAATGTGCAAGGCGCGATTTTCCAAGGGCAAACTTTTTCCATCATAAAGACAGACAAGATGGCTTGCTGGTTAAAATAACACTGTCTCATTAACATTTTGGACAAACACTAAAGCAACACAAAGCCCAGATGCCCATAGAAGCAGAATGATAAACAGATTAATACAATAACACAGCCATCTAAGAATACCCACTGATATTTTAAAAAAAGCGATGAAATCTGATATCTGATGAAGCATGTTTGGAAATCAGAGACGCTTGCTTCTTTCAACACAGATCACAATAGTGAGGACACCAGCATGTCACAGGATTTTGGCTTTAGAAAAGAAGGCGTTTGACAGGTCTGAGCTGCCCACTGCCTGGCGCTGTCCATCAAAGCTGCTCTAATTTTCCATGACTTATTTCCTGAGATGATGCCGTGCAAACCAGATGGGCACATGCCTTATTTCGAAAACAAGATCACAGGATCTATGAAGATCCCAAGTATAAATGATTCTTTTGCCAATTGTATTACAGTTCTATGAACATTTCTATCATCACTCAGGGTCTCTGTCTATTTGGAATCCTAGAAGATGAAACAATGGATGCAATTCTCAATATGGCTTTCAAACTGCTCTTTGTTCAATCAGAACAAAGAAGAAAGTACTTAAATTATTAATGGTGTTGGTATAGAGTTACAGGGTACCATGCCTGAGTGCTACATCAACTGTGTCTACATTATGCACAATCTGAAAACCAGGGCATGCTGGTGAAACATTCCCTGATGTTTAGTGAAACATGACAACTTCCATATAGGAGTTCCAATAATAATTATGTGAGCAACTAAAAGAGATTATTGTAGTCCATGTTGAATGAATCTCCATTTCTCGGGAAAAGCTTTTCATTAATTTTGTCGGGAATTTGTGCCTTTTAAGTAAAAAAAGACCCTGATTATGGCCATCGCAATCAACATTCTAATTCATCTCAAAGACTTTTTGATTAGGTGGCAGTCCATCGTAATTTATGTGCAAGCTACTTGGGTCTTAATGAACCTTGATTTATGTACAGCTACACAGCCCAACCAAATATAAAATATCCTTCTCTAAAGCATTATAATGGAAAGCATATTATTTATTTTTAATTAAAAAAATAGCAATAGAAGTGCTTCTGAGTGCCACTTAGCTTAAATAAAAAAAATCAGATTTTCCTATTGTCTCTCTCGCTATCTCAAACTACGTGAACTTTCTGTTCGCAAAATATAATGCTCATCAGTGAAATATAAAAACTTTCTTCTTATTTTAAAAATTCAAAGAAATTAATAAAACTACTTTGCACTATGTCCCAACATTTTGGAAACAGGATTCAAACAATTGTTAAACACAATCATTCACAGGGTCACAGTTCAGGGTCATTGGGAAAATAAGTTCAGGCAGACATATGGGACCAAACTGTTATTCTGTTATTAGCCCATTCATTGTGTCGTTTATCCAAAGCAAATTTAAAAAGTGATTACATGCAATTAAAGCAATTATGGGCTAAGAGCCCAACCTAGAGGATGACTTTAAATTCATTTTTACAATATCTTAGCCCCGTAAACTATCACTGCTATACTTACCTTTACTTAATAATAGCAACACATTGTGTTTGGGAAAAAACACAAAAATGCCAAATGATTTAATTACATTATCTCATAGATAATACTAAAGTTGGATGCCCAGGACCCTGAAGCTGTGTATCATCAATATCATGCTGCTTGTCAAATGTAACAATCATTTGTCAAATATACTGTATAGAGAATTAAGTGGTTAGTGTAGACTTCTATAAATTTGTGATTCAGAGGACATTCACACCATGCTTTGTGATAATCATTTACATTTGGCAGTAAATGTTTATATAAACCAGGGCAAAGCAATTTGAGACTATTTCTATGTATTTCATAAATGCCATTCATTAAAGTCAACATGCAATGGCAGGTTTACTGGGCACATCGATAAGCAACGGATAGTGCCACACAGAAAAGAGAAAATCCATTTGCTTCCATTCCCAGAATTTCGTCAAAAATATAATCTAGTCCTTTATTCTACGCTCAATTATTTAACCACTAAATGGTTGGGTGAATGATTTTTTAGGGGGTAAAACAGCTATCTAAAAAGTCAACCTCCAAAGATTGCGAATGACCTGAGTTAAATGTCATTTTAACATATATTAGAGATGTCTCCAATATCTAACCAAAGTGAGTCAAGTACGGGAACCACTCAAAGGTTTCAATTTTTTGATTTGAAATTACAAACTGTTCTGGATTTAGTACAGAAAAGCAGACAGATTCTATTTTAAGATGTCATTAGCATTCAGGAAGCGTATCTGGTTGTCATGACAGACAGCCTCATGCAAATGACACCTTGCAAATAATAGGTCATATTTTCTTAGAGCGAATGGAAGCCATAATGTAATTATCTTATTTTAAAACGTGAATCTGTTGTGCACACAACATATTTATTCAATTTATTCCCAAACAAGCAATCAGCAATGAAGCTATTGTTCAGTTGGCTTGTTAAATCTAGTTTTGGTTCTACAACAACCCATGTCACCATGTCATGAACCTCGTGGAAAAGCTCTAGCCACTTTCCCCACCTAGTCACCATAGTACATATTCAATAAAAAAGTACTTGTCCACATACTAGTGTTTAAAATTTAAAGATAGCTGGATATTATTGCCAGTGATTATGAAGTAAAAAAAACAATTGGATAAACTTTGGCTTAATATCACATACGTAGCTCATCTATTACACATACCTGGTTTCTAACTGTGTAATCAAACAGTAATGGGTGGCCTGTCACAATGATCACCAATAAATAAAACTCACAAACTGATACACAAATGTTAAATTGCTAATAATAGTATTAAAAAAAATTCAATATAGATGATGTCTGTAGTACAAGTAATAAAATATGATATGAAAGATAATTTTTTTCAAACCAAACATTGGTTTAATGTTTAATTATCAATTAACTAATCACTATAGTGAATAGTCAAATCAGAATTTGCTTCCTCAGCAACTTGTTAAACAGTAGACGACCATACACCATTACAACTTTTGAGTAGGCAATGTTAATGCACAGTAAACAGGTCTAGATATTACAGCAAATCTTTAATGACCTGCATTGTCTTACAATAAAAAGCTTAATTTGGATATTACAACCCAGATTTGTGAACATTACAAAATTTCATTCAAATGTCAAATATTCATAATCATTTACGTCAGTGAAATAGGTGCACAGAAAACAATCAGCTGGAACATAAAAATTCCCAGAAACTTAAACAAATATTATTGTTTTGAAGTAACAATAATTAAAAGATCTATGAATTATATGATTTACACAATTGCAGTGCAATTTTCCTTCAGTTAACACAAACTCAATAACAGCATAAACTATATATCATCATCACCAACATAAAAAAGGTTTATTATTAATATTTGACATTTCCACTTGTGGGACTCCAATGAAAGCATTTCATTAAAGGCCGGGTCATATCCAAGATGGTAAATATTGTTGTTTTTATGGCTTTTATGGGAACATTTCTAATTTGCATATGTTGATATTTTTAGGCACAACATAAAAAATGACAAAAATAATTATACTATTTTAATGTGTTTTAATTTAGTATAAAATAGTGTTATATTATAATTTATTATATTAAATGATTTTAATTATATTAAATATTAATGAAATATTATAAACGTAATCACAGTTATTGGTAGCATGGTTATTCACTGCGACAGGCTTGAGTGATGGTTATAAGACGGATTCTGTGTAATTGTTTACTTGACTGTTTAATTGTCCTAGGTTGTAACTTTCTCACATTTCTGCTAATGTAGAAGTGATTAATTCATTGAAACCCTTCGATGTACTTTCAAATGCACTTGACACGGTTTAGCATTATATGTAATAGTGTATAATGACATGCCACTCCTGTAGCAATGAGTCATGACTGAAGTCTATAAATATCACGGTGATGCGGGCGAGATAGCATTTGGGGAAGGGAGGAATATATATTGTGAGCATGAATGGCAACAGAGCTTAAAGCTATTTCCTTTCCAACATTAGCATTCTAAGAAATTTATATAGTTAAAATTATTTACTTATTTTTATTAAATAATAAGGCTTCCCAGTTATGCTTCCTAAACGTTGTGTTGTCATTTTCGACATTGTTTTCCACAATTCTTACAGTCCATTCAATGTCTATGGCAAGACCTTTTCCTTTTCACAGTATATACTTAAGTGCTACAGATTAAAATGCTGCAAAGGGTTTTCCCCCCATTTTGTCCTTGTCAAAGATAAGAAATAAATCACTAGCTTTAATTAGCCATTGTAAAGGTTCCAGGCTTCATAGCTGATGTTCCTGCACAGATGTCAGAATAGATCGATGTCTCTGAACAGACCTCTTACAGTTTAATCCATTAGATGAAAAGCCCCTCCCAGCGTGAAGCCATGATAGCATCCTTTCAGACCACAATGGGTGTGTCGGAGAAAACTGAACTAATAGAGTCTGCCACTGATTTCTTTCTCCTTCCTTTCCCCTGCCTGGCCTCATCATCCAAGTCCTCCTCTTCGTTGCTGTTTACTTTCCCATTTTGACCCTGAAGATCTTTAGGATCTATGAAAGCAACATGCCTATTCGCTTCTACCCTATTTTCTGGATCCTCATGCGTCGGTGTAACACTGAGCATGGATGAATGAATACTATCCTCATGATGGTTCTTTGACTTTCCAAGTCGTGTACAGCAGAAGCACCGACATGGGGTCAGATATAAATATATAAGCACCAAGACCACACTGGCCAAGCAGCCCACCAGCGTCGTGTATGCTGTATTCAGGGTCTCACTATGTCTATCAACAGTAAAGTTATGTACCTTGACCCAGATATACAGGGTTTCATTAAGGTACTCTCCCACAGCATGGCAGGTGTACTGACCGGAGTCCTCAAGTCTGACCGATTTAATTTGCAAGTGGCCATCTTGTACAACTGCAGACTGATTTGCTGATGTTGATGCTATTACATTGCCAGGTAATATCCAAGTTTTGAACATGTTTCGATTGCGTGTGTCACAGTTGAGGACCAGAGTCTCCTCCAGAAAGGTTTCCTCTACAGACTCGTTATATGTGCTACAATTCATATGCACATTCAGCTCAAAAACACGCAAGACTTTCTTTTCAGGTCCTGGCTGAGTGCAATTGTATTCATCTTTAAAATCAACAGCTGAGTTAAGGTGCCTCATGTACCACTTCACCATCAAGCCGTACAGTTCACAGTCACAGATGAGAGTGTTGTTGTGAAGATAAAGACCATTTCTGAGCCAGGCTGGGAGACCTTGCAGTTCATGTGTGGGAAGGACTTTGATTCGATTGGAAGACAAGTCCAACAAGCTCAGCTTCTCCAATCGAGTCTTTTCCTTTACCAGCTCAAGGGGAAACCGTGAAACCTGGTTCTGGCTCAGGTAGAGCTTCTGCAAGTTGTTGAGGCCTGTGAAGGCAGTGCGATCAATCTGTGAGATCTGGTTGTTGTAGAGTAGAAGCACCTCCAGATTGTCAAGCAGTTCAAAGATGCTCTCGTCCAGCTGACGTAATTTGTTGGACGACAAATCCAAATAGCGTAATTCTCGAACATAAACAAAAGCTTCCGTGGAGATGAAATTTAAACCATTATGGCTTAGCAGAAGGTTGTGAAGTTTGGGACGTTTGTATGTAGTCCACTGCGCAGAAAGTCGAACTATGTTGTTGTAGCTCAGATCAAGCACTTCTGTGTATTCTGGCAAATCAGTAGGAATAGTTAATAAATTCATTTTGGAGCAACTGACAATGTTACTGGCACATATACATGTTTTGTGAAAATTTACTATAGAACTGTGGAAACGGGGAAAATGCATCAGAATCAGGGATGTGCAGATAGCCCACTTGCACAGTACTGCAGAAGATGGCATATCTTTCAGTGATTACTAGTACAGTCTTTGGATAGAATTTGGATAGATTCCACTTTTTAACTCAAAACAGAATGGTGGAGTTGAGACGTTTGAACTGAAAGAGAGAAACAACAAGTAAGTGTTTGTATATAATAGTATAACACTTTAACACTATGTTTAATGAAAAATAAAGAGTTTCATTAATTAATAAAGGTATACTCAAAATATGTGCAACGTTCATACCGTAAGTTGATAAATGTTTATGCAATGTATCTGCACACTTTATAAAATATGTAATTTATTATTTTGGTATCTAATTAAAAATGTTGGATGTACAAATTGATAACTGTTCTATATTTTGGCTAATGTATAATTTGGTTAACATTTCGAACAAATCTAAACTTCAATTGAAAAATCTAACTTTATACTTTAACTTTATAGTTTCAATTTAAAATATTCTACTAAATCTTTTAAGACATGAATTCTGGTTTCATACTGTCATATAAAAACGCGATTTATGAGCCATAAAAATAATGGCAGAAAAAAAGGCTCCGTGTCCATATAGTGATGTAGAGATGTGTAGTAACTTCATTAATAGAATTTCCAAAAGTGCATGTTTTCAATTAATGCAACAATATTTGCAATAGTACAAGTAGCCAAATATTAACAATCAATTTGTTAAGGGTTTCTCCTTTCATAAAAAATAAAGATGAAAGATGTTCTTAATCAAAATACTTTACCTAACTTACCTAACTGATATTGTTATCTAGTTAAGAAAATATGATTCAGTATCAATGAAATAGAATTAATGCCTGTCAGTGTCTGATGCTGCTTTCCTGACATCATGTTTTCAATGGTCTTGTTTCTTTAAACCCAGCATCTCGACCCCCATTTAGGCAACTGTCCTGGGAATGATGGAACCAATATTGCAATAAAATCAAGCTGGTTGCAGGTCTTTGTGCTGTTAAAGGAAACATGTGCTTTCTTTTTTTTTTTTTTTTACTTTTTTTTGCTCTCCCAGTGTCTGTGTGGGTTTCCTCAGAGTACTCCGGTTTCCTCCTGCAGTCCAAAGGTATGCAGTCTGGTTATTTGGAGATACTAAAATTGCCGTGCGTGTGTGTGTGTGTACTCTGCAACAGACTGGCGACCTGTTCAGGTGTCCCACTGTAACCCTAAATAGGATTATGCGGTGGTAAAACCTTGGTAATGGACGCATGGATGGATGGATTGGTTTTAAAACACTGCATTGCATTCATTATAAATGAATCTAATCTTTAAACATATCCAAGCATTTCTATCTCTGTTTCTAGTTTTTTAGAACCAGGTCAGGGGGTGCAGATATATATCAGATATCTAAACAATAAAGTAAATGATATGCACTGTAATGATAATACATATTTATATAACGGATAGTGGTTAAACTGGTCTTCCTCCTGTAGAGAATTTCGAATGCAGGACATCTTTTGACATTGATGGAAGTCAAGTCAAGCTATTACACTACACAACATACATTGGGTTCAGCATTCAACAATATACAACACAGCAGCTGTCTGTGCATGTACATATTCAAGTCTGTTTAAATCTAGCATCATTGAAACTGTTTAAACTGGTTATTCAGAGTAACATTGAGAAGGTGAGATCTTCTGGCCTCTGGTGCTCCTACAGCAGCGTTGCATTGCACCATTTCCAGCATGCAACGTCCAGTCTGTGTAACACATCATAAGAATAGTAGAAGTATAAACACCTGCAGAGAAACCAGTCTTACCTCCAAAATGTTGCTCCTTTAGATGTTAGATCTCAAGATGAATCTGAAGCCTGTATGATGCCCCAGTACCCGGGTTTGTTTATCAAGTGCCCGTAAGTGCAGCGTGGCATTGCCTTTCCCATCGAGAAATAAAACCCAGATCGACTGTAGATTTCGACACACAATCGAGATGCGTTCGATCTTATCGCAGATTCACCCGACCAAGAATAAATGCGCAAGTAGTTAGATTACATAAAGAAACGGGGCGCGCGTACACACACACGTCTGGATATCATCCTCACGAGGTATCATGGCAGATCTGCAGAAATCCACGCGCATTTATTCCGCGGGTCGGTGGATCAGCTTCATGAGGCGGGGTGGATGGATCGGAAGGCGAAGCGAAGTGAACGAACCCATTCTGAAATCTGATCATCAGCATCTCTTTTAAAGCAGGACCCAACTGACACTGGAGCGCATGAGCAGTGGCGCGAGCGCGAGCGCGTGTGCGCGCTCTCTCGGATGCTCATCATTTCTGTCTAACCGCGTGCGTTACCTCAGCCCGCCTGAAGCTAACACTCAATACTGCTAAATCTCCTCACAAGTAAATACACAATAAACCTTACAACAAACACCATCGTTATGTCAGTTAATCATTCGATTTTATTACGTGGTTAATTTTCCCTCACACCCAAAAACATCCAGTAACGTTACAGGCTAGTTAGAAATGTCCAAAGATGTCATAGACGTACCATTTAACTGACCTATTTCGTATACAAGGAGTGACAATGTGTTTAACCATTAAACTTTTTTTATTAATATGTTATTTAGTAAGTACTAGTACTGGTTCATTAAACGTATCAAAATTCTTTAACAACCCTGCTAAAAAAAACCAAGCTAGTCAAAACACACCCTGTGCTGGTTGGTTATAACTTGGTAACTAACTCTTGACCAGCATTGAGTATTTTATTCTTAAACATTCAGCAGGGTTATGGCGAATAAAAACATATAAAGACATTTAATAAGAACAAATAGATACAAAACACATCCAGATACAAAAGAAAGTAGAATATAATGTGAAATGATCATAAGAACAGTGCAAATCTTACAATTCTATTTGAATAGCTTTATTACCTGCTAAACATAAAGCACAATACCAAGTGGTCATCCAGGAAAAGAAATATCCAATGCTGGTCAAAAGTTAACAAGAAATAGCCAAAAAATACACAAATAAATGCAAACTAGCACTAATATTTATAACTAAATCAAGTAATATTAAGGAATAACCGGGTACACACTGGTTTCTGCCAACAGTCCAAAGACATGCGCTCAGGATAATTGGAGATACTGAAATTGTTTTCTGTGTGTGCCTGTGTGTGTGCGTGCGTATATGTGTGTGTGTGTACCCTGCAACATAGCACATCTGTATATGTGTAATGACACATGAAATGCAATATACAGAAACCGTATTTTGGATGCAGCAATTAACTTATGTACACATAACACAAAATGGCACACAAAAATTAGTTTAGAAACTTGTTGACAAATTTTGTCCTAAGTCTAGGCTCTTTTAAGCTATGTGCCATTTTCTTGTACTAATTGTAGTTTTTTACTATAATGATTAAATATTGATTGATTGGTAAAATGTCAATTGAATTATGTAAGATCCGCAGAATCCATGATAGTGAGTCCATTAAGTGTGATTCAGTTTTGTACATTAAACATGTTTGATTTTGAATGATAGTTTTCTGCCGTCATTGTTGTATTGTTGCTTACATGCGTTTGACAGTCATGTGAGTAATTGCCAATGTGCGTACTTTGAGTGACAATACACTAATATGAAAACAGTAATCCATATCGCTGGTATCAGAAGAGGGAGTTGTTCTCCCTTCAGATTCGACAGACCCAGCTGGGGAACAGAAAGAGGCTCCCACAGCTTGCTCGCACTAACTCCCATGGGGGGGTTGTAATTACACTCTGCTAGACAGCATTACATTAGTCTAAATTCGTCTGTGGATATTTCCAAAGCATTTTGCCCGTTATTTTTACAGAATATTTCGTCTTTGGGTGCTATGAATTGTAACTGGGTAAAAACTTTTAGTAACATAGTTACTCAGAGTGGGTTTTATTATGTGACAGCTGTCAACATGTAAAATAAAATAGCATAGAATATAAAAAAAATTCTCTACTATGAAACTTTTTGTGTTGTGTGGAGATCTCTAACTTTACTGTTATTTAAACAATTTATAATATACAATTACAATTTATAATATAATTGAATACTTTTATTTATCAATGCACATACACAGATAAACAGTACAATGCAACGCTTTCTTTCAACCAGAGATTTCACATTCAAATGAATTGCTTGTGCTTTTAGAGATGTACAAATTTTACCTGACCATCAGGTACATCGCTTTAATGTTAGCAGAAAAGGTCAGTAAATGCATTTATATTCTGCAAATGGCAATGTTTTGAGGGCCATTAACGACACCAGGCGCTTAGCTCTTCACTAATGGTCAATATAAGTAGGTACCTGAATGCATCTCTTCTTCCTACACTCATTAGCTGTAGTATAAAAATGCATTAATTATTGACTGTTAAAAAGATTTCCCTGGATGACTGAATGTGAATAGCTGCCTGGTGTGAAGAGCTAATTTTAACATTTAGTCATTTGAGTACATAATCATTCATGTTAGTCACTAGTGCTGTTGTAAGTTATTAGGTCAAATGAAGGTTCATAGTGCAGACAACCCTGATGTGAAATTACTGTACAAATGCTACATTTCATCTGATGTTCGTGTATAGCTGCATATCACATACTTGTACAGGCACTTTGTACTTGTACAGTACACTCCAGTCAGGGTCCTTATACAGCATTTGAAAACCACACTTATTTAGCCTGGTAGTCCCACCCTATAAGAATCAAGTTTGCTGTTGGCACTGCCAATTATGCCAGCTAGATAGCCAACCAGTGACAACACTTGCGAACATTTCAGAAGAGGTTCAAAATCATGGCATTGGTGTGCTAGTGGAAATTCCTGCTGCACTACACAGGGACTTGAGTTTTCTTCGTTTTTAAAACAAAATTAAGTACACGCTATTTTTGTCAGGTAATTTTGGATAGAATATTACATGGATCAAAAATCAAATATTTACCACAGTTTCATTTTACAGTGGAATGGTGGATGGTCAATCCTACGGTGGGGCTTTTCAATGGGTGCAATGCACATAGAAACGTCAGACACGCACACAAACTAACTTTATGTCTATAGACTGTAGGAGGAATCCCATAAGACACAACGAGGTGACAGTGCTTACCATGAAACCACCAATCCGTTTATTTGATGTCAACAAATTTCTACTTACGTAAACGGATTTATCTAGCATTAATATTGTGTCAGTTATAGTTAACAACTGTTTGCTATTTCTATTTAAATGAGCAGCACTTCATTTGGAAGGTTTTTATCTCTTCACACATACATAATTACTTTTATCTCTTAGCAAAAACAAGGCCACTTGCAATACCACTGTTATTAGATAAAGATAATCATCAGAGAGCATAAAAAGGTAAGATTTAATGCAAAGCTAGTTGTCATGGTAGCCAAAGTCATAAACCACAGCTGGTGTCAGATGGTGATTTAGAAGGGAGGGATACAACATGTGACATGCCAGCAGCAGTTATCTTCTCCCGGTCTTAATGAACACATCTGTTTCAGCTTTCTCAGCTTCTCGACCTTTCTCTGAACTGAAGATGAATCACCATGATTTATTTTCTTTTTTGTTTTTTTATGCTCAAGTTTCTGCTCAACATGGCACACACAAATATAGAACATTTTAAACAACATTTAAAATTTTTACCTTAGCATATGCTGCAAATTAAAAGATGTTAATATCAGTTATGAGCCTTTGTGCGTCCATTCTGTTGAGCGTCTGGAGCTTGTACAAAACAGATGGTTAATTAGTAGAATCAACTTCATTCTGTTCAGTTATTTTGTTTATCTATCTATCTATCTGTCTGTATGTCTGTCTGTCTGTCTGCCTGTCTGTTGGTAGTACATTTTATCTTAGTCTACATAACAAGTGGGTACCAAATCACACAAATGGAGTAGGGGGATAGGAGGAGAGACACATCGAGTTATGCAGACAGTGTGGATTTATTGTGTAATGAGATAAAAGTTACAACATAAAAATCTCATACGAATTATGACAGTGCAATAGATTTATACATAATACATAATAAAAAAGTTGATATATTTTAGGGCCTCTGTCACTCACAGGTCCAGAATCTCTTCCCTCAGTCTGAAAACCATCCTGCATAAAAACGACGCCTTCATGAGATCATAGACGTGCCTATGTTTTATGCAGGATGACAGATGAAGTGATTGCTATTATATGAGACTCTTACTGCACCTGTTGTAGACGCAGTGTCAATAACAGGCTTTTATGGTGTGCATATGCTTCATATAAATGGCATTCTTTGTTAAAGTAATTCCCCTGACTTGTTCAGAATATTATGACAGCTGTTTTGTTTGTGCTTGCACTTTCGTCCTGTATTTATTTTCATATAAGTGCTTTCATACACATCTAGAGCAGAGAGAGAGAGAAAGAGAGACAGAGAGAGAGAGAGAGAGAGAGAGAGAGAGAGAGAGAGAGAGAGAATCACAATAAATTGTAGGTAATATGATCTGGAACAATATAGCTGGAGCATTGTTATAGTGTACCATGCCTAGCTTATATATCCTGATGTGGTCAGTCTTACGTGCAATTTACAGTAAAGCAAATTTTAAAAATAGACTTTGATTCACTTTTGTAGCTAATTTCTCTGGACATATATATTTATTTGTTAAAATTAAATCTGAAATTGCCTATATTATTTGAGTACAGGTTTACTTTTCATTTGTCGCATAGAACAAATGATAGTAACACAAATGCTATAATGCTCATGAAGGCATTAAACTGCAACTGTGGTAAGTCCGTAGATTGATTGTTGGAATGACAACTAACTAAAGGTAAAGAAAACACAATCATTAGAACCAATAAGCATCAGCAGTAACCAAACCAAACACGACAAATCAAAAATTCACTTTGCCTTTGTTTTATGTTAATATGCCTGATAAATACGGCACCTTTTCAAACTAATTCAAATTCCTATTATTGAAAGGATTTTTAAATGAGCACATTTTTAGGACCTTTCATGTCCCAGCACAGGCTATGCAGTTGTCGTTCATGTGCTAATTCTGTGGTTTGTCTTTCGTTGCAGCATTGCTCTTTCTGGCTGAACAAATCCATCTTTGTCCATTAGTGAAAGATGACATCCATTTTTCGTGTGTTGTATTGCCGGTCATCCGATCAACCACATCCTCTGTTCATCTTTCACAAAGATATGAATTCATCAATCAGAAAAAGTTTATACTATATATTAACTTAATGTATTTTGGCCAATCATTCTTTACTGTTCAACATCTTGAATTACGCTGCTGCCCAAACCTATGCACTGAAATCAAATACATTTAAGTTTAAATGTTTAATGAATGTGGAGTGAAGGAAAATTCAAAACGGAACAGAGCAACAACAGACCACAACTTCACTCAAAATCGTTGACTTACATAGGAATAATGATTAAGAGTCAGGCCTCTTATTAACTGTCATATATGACAAATGCTTCTTTGACTTAATAGCTTTCAAAAATCTTGTGACAAGCCATTTCACTTCACAGTGGAGGGTCTTCAAAGCACACAAGCAGAAATATGTGAATGTATTAATGTAATTCTGCTATTTTTACACACAAAATTTTTTTACAGATTAACAAATATACCTAATCAACAGATGACCATAAAATTAACATTACCAGGGTGTTTTCACTTAATAGATACTTCACTAATGACATGGGCATTCTATATTATCTGGGGAAAGTTCTAGACATTGAACAGTTGTTTTTCAGTTCTCATGGGAAGTCTGTACATGATTAGTGGCTGCATAATTTGTACCATCATGGAAAGCCCTACAGCACAGTGCTGTCAAATGGTATAATGAGAATTTCCAGTCTATTAATCAGTGTCTAGTCTGTCAAAGGAACTAATTAACAAATTGGAGAATTTTTTATTGTCAAAAATGATCTTTTTTGATTTATTATGAAATACATGTAGAATAACAAAGATTTAAAAAATAAAAAAAATAACACAAAATGTTAAATATCCAAACAAAATAATAAAATATATCATTATTAACATACTACATCTGCTGCTGACTGGTGAACAAAAGTGCTTGATGATTTTACACATGATCTGATCACAAGCAGCAACAGATCTCAGAGCCTCTGAGCATTTGGTGTTGATGTGTAGCTAAAACCTCTAAATATATTGTTGACCAAAAGTTTAACACTTGTCTTATTGTATTTATACATGTAGATTAAATCGTAATTAAGATATGAGACAAAAGACAAGAAGGTTTTTGACAGTTGCATTGAACTATAATTACTCTTTTTATGATATATTGTGGCCTTGGTGTAACCTAATCAAAACACATAATCATGGAAGATAGTAAAAAGACTTATTGAGATTACTTATATTTATAAAGATGTGTACATACAGATGTTGAGAACAGTTTCAATGACCACCACTTCTTTTGTGAATTGTTGTAATTTTTTTACTACTGTCTGTTAATATTTAATATCTTTATTAAAGCACCAGATATTTGGATTAATCCAAAATTTATGGAATAACTTAATGATAAAAATGCTTGAACATCTTTGTCTACATTAACGTAACTTTGTGATGAATTAATTCGGATTTATGAATTGTAAAGTAGAAAAATCTAGACTAAAAAGAAGATTGCTAGTCACCTGACTTGGAATTCACAAGGTCATCAATAAATCAGCCACTTGATATGAGAGATTTATATGTTGCCAAGGACCACAGAACAAATGACCAGCACCACAGTCCATCAGCATAACCAAGTCCCACTGACCCCTGCACCCATCCTGAAGGCTGTTCCACTATAAAAGTCAGTTTTGACATACGATCACATTTTTTATGTATGAAGTTTATATGATGTCACAATTGCTTGCATGAATATCAAACTCTACAGAGTGCAGTGAAACGGTTTCCTATTTAGGGCTGTCCACAACCACGGATTTTGCTGGTCGACCAGTGGTCGTCATTTACTTCAACTAATCAACTAGTAGTCGACTAAAAATACCATTTAAACCGGGATACACATTTGTGAAGTTTTACCTTTAATGCCGGGCTGCCGCAGATCACAATAAATCATGATCACAAAAAT
>JAOTRQ010000020.1:761644-774529 GCA_028565875.1 Hoplisoma paleatum
TTTCCTCCCACAGTCCAAAAACATGCACTAGGTTGATCGGAAATGTGAAATTGTCCAGTAGTCTCACAAGTTCCCACTACTTACTGGTGGTTGTCGTCAGGAAGGGCATCTGGACGGAAAACTCGGCTCCAAACATTAACGTCCCCACCTACCCCAGGAACTCGGACGATAAAGGAATAGATAGAGAAAAGTTCTTTTATAAGATGCTTCAGTTATATTGCTTAATGTAAAGAAAACAGTTTGTGTAAGTGGTGGTTGCTGTTGGATGTTGTTGTTTAGATCTTGCTATTTATATGTTTAAGGCTGGTAAATTAATGTTGTTGTGCTTACAGTAATTGTCTGCATGTAGTGGAACCCATGCCAGTGCCTGGTCATGATGTTGAGGCATATTGTCTACACTGTGAATGCAAGTATGAGGAACGAAGCAGTAATACTATTAAGGTATCGTGTGCATTTAAATAAAGGATAGCTTGCAAAGTTAATAAGCAAGTAGTACATCATTTCTCAATTTCCAGCAAAAAGCTGATTTTTTCAGTGTGCCGTGGGAATTGCTTTACCTGCTAAGCATTCATCTAAAGCTATCTATTTCATTACACTTCACAAAGTTTTGGCTCCCTCAAAATTAATTTTAACTGTTAATTTGTTGTACCATTTCTCCTATCCTCTTGGTCTGTCATTTCCAGGTGACTATAATCATTTATCTGTCTGTGGTTGGTGCTCTACTACTGTACATGCTGTTTTTGCTTTTGGTGGAGCCACTAATACGCAGACGTGATCCCTACATACAGCCGCTGCATAATGAGGAAGACACTGAGGTGAGTACACTCGATTTATTCTATATGATTTATTGCTTAATCATATAATATAATTACTTTCCACAATACAAATAAACAGCAGACATCCTGAATCTGCCGTAAAAAGCAGAAAAAATGACTGATGTTTGGTGTGAAAATTGATGTTTCACAGATGCATAGATCTGTAAAATAACCCTCGTATCACCATTAGTCTAGACTCAGTTCCGTGCATTATTGGTATGTAAATGTTATGGTTCATATCACTGATAAGAATTTTTTTATTTTAAATGCTAAATAATCTGTCGTTCTTGTAGCCAGTAAATGAAACTGTGCAATACTGAGCGGTTACTGTATCTCTAGGACGTGAGGGCCCCTGGCAGAGGAAACACTGTGCTGGAGCGAGTGGAAGGAGCTCAGCAGCGCTGGAAGAAACAGGTTCAAGAGCAGAGAAAGACCGTCTTTGATCGCCACAAACTTCTCAGCTAAGCTTATAGGTTCAGCATGAACAAAGGCATGGGAAGGTGGATTCTAGGTTTAATGATGCTATTAATTTAATTATTTATAAATTCGTCAGTTGGACAATGTCTTGTTAGCGCTGATGATTTGAAGGATTCAAATTATTTAAAGATGTGGTCAATATGCTTAATGTGTTACCAAAGAGGACAGAAAATAGAATTCTTGGGTGATAATGTTAAGTTTACTTAATATGTAATATAATATGTAGTTGTCTACTATCAAGAAAATAGTGTGAATATCGTAAATAATTCATTATTTACATTCTTAACTTCCAACAATGAAAACAATCAGCATGCAAATGTATTGCAGGATTTGCTCATTCTTTATGCATTCCTATCTCACTATTTTATCAGGAATATAAAAATGTTACTCGCACCAATTCAGCTGTTCAACATCTTTCTCTTCGTTATGCAGTGCCTGGTTACACTGTGATTGTGAAAGTAAAAACCATTCCCCATACCAGATCAGAAAATATTAGTACTTTTGTTTTGAAGAAACTTTGTTTGATTGTCATATTCATATTCATTTCATTGTTTAACAAATATTCATTCCTGTATTTTAGGCCAATAACACATTTCAAAAAAGTTAACAGTAAAACATTTACCACTTTTTCATGTGCCACAAACACAAAGATGTTTTGGCCTCTAAGTTGGCAAGTGATTTTGTGTATCATGTTTTATGTTGTCTCATTAATATTAATTTGGGGTCGTATTTGAACTCATTCTTTATGTGAAGGTTTGGAATTGGCTTCCACATTTAGACTGACCTGTTATTTGCGTAGTCCCTGTTGGCTTTCTGAAATACTTCAGTTCTGCACTTGAACGGTTTGCTTTCCAAGTAGTAATATGTTATGCAAAAGTAATGCACTCACAAGCCTATTCTAACATAGTCTAAATATGTTTTTTGAAAAATGAAGTAACTGCATATGCATTCTTAAGAGAAGCAGCTCAAGGAATAAGCATGAACATAAGCATATTTATAGGATGTAAATACTAACATGTACATGCATCAAGGTCTTGTTAAACAGTTTACTGAGAACTTGGCAATCTGTATATTTCACTGTGGTCACTATTCCATTTCAACAATTGATGCTTAAGTAATACTGTAATTGCACATCAATATCGTAATAAAGTGTTATAAACCCGTACAGATTTGTGTTTTCTTTCATGTATATTTAATTGTATGATATAAACGTACACATTTTTAAAATAAATTTACACATATTTATATCATGTGTATATGATATACACTTGTTTACTAATGAAGCTTGTGTGATTAATTACTGTTTCCTGTTATAACTATAATAATGCACTGGCCTGTGCATTA
The DNA here is from genome assembly GCA_028565875.1 of Hoplisoma paleatum. Classification (NCBI taxonomy): domain Eukaryota; kingdom Metazoa; phylum Chordata; class Actinopteri; order Siluriformes; family Callichthyidae; genus Hoplisoma; species Hoplisoma paleatum. The sequence goes on from JAOTRQ010000020.1 coordinate 764,281, forward strand.
TGGCTGTTTTGTTACAAGACAGGGCTTTTAAACCCACCCTCAAAAGGCCGGTGTGATTACTGGATTTTATTCCACCCAGATCACAGCACACCTGATTTCACTTAGCTGACCCTTTGCGGATTCAGTTTGCTATAAGAAAACTTCTTGTGTCTGATTAGCCTAGATGCATGTTTTTGGATTTTGGGAGGAATCCAAAGCACTTGGATGTGGGACTTCCCCACCTGGGGATCAGACCTTTGACCTTGTGAGGAAACACTGCTGGCATCTTAAACACTAAGAAATCTTAGTCATCAAGACAGAAAGCACAGCAAGAGTTGTGGAGTTTGCATGTTCTCCCCATATGTCGATACTACGATTTCAGTCAAAATACATGGACTTAAGCAAAAAAATACACAACTGTTTATTTTTTGCAAAATCTTATTTCAGCTTTCTTATTTGTGTGTTTCACTATCATGTCTTTCATCTCCTGTTCTGTTTGGCCAGCTGACGCTTACTGACTGCTGGATCTTCTTATATACATATCCACACCCGAAAGGCATGCCTCCACCCTTTTTCTTAGCTCCAAGCATGGACACCCAATGCTTTTCTATATATAAACGTGACACGAGCCAACTGCACCCAAAAGGCTTCTCAAATTTCTTCTAGCTTAGTGTACTTCTAGTTAGGGCCAGAGCCAAGGGGCAAAAAGGGACTCTCACAGTGTAAGGGAGAGCTTGAGGGGGACGGAGGACAGATAAGGTGAAGAAACATACTCAAGGACTGCCATGGAGCCTTAGAGATCTTAAGGATTGTTAAAAAGATTGAGGTTTTTCTTCTGGGTGTGGAGCAGTAGGATTTTTTCTTGGATAAAGATTTATAAGCAAAGGAGATTCCAAAATGGATAAAGGTGGAACTCCAGCTCTAGCTACATTCATCATGAATGAAGAGGAGCTGAAGAGGAAGCAGCGGGAAAAACTGAAGAAACTACAGGCCACTGGTGGTAACCCCAGGCCTGCTCGCTCACTTTTCTTCTTCACACTTAAAAATCCTTTCCGCAAGGCCTGCATCAACATCGTGGAGTGGAAGTATCCTTTGGTACACATGTAAGCGGCTGACTTTTTAAAATAACATTTAAACTTTTTTATAACATTTTAGTAGACATCCAAAGCAACTTACATGCACGATGTTTCTGACACCATTTTGAGCAATTGAGTGTTAAGGGCCTTGCTCAGGGGCCCAGCAGTAGCAATGAAGTAGTCATGGGCTTGATCTTCAGATCTTTAGGATATTATCTGGACCACTAAATCATCACTGCCCTTCGTGCTTGTAATGAATGTCTTTAACAAACTAATAAAATGTAACTAACTGAAATAACATTTGTGATTTAAATTAAATTTGCATTAAAAGTATAAGATTGTAGTGTCTTACACGCTATACTAGCATATCTAGCATTATCTATGCTAGAAAGGCTAAGCTAGCTGCTACTTTAAGGTCCACCGCAGTTAGCTAACACGCCATCATACCACAGTACACAGCAACTAGCTTTAAAATCTATGCTTCTTTCTGTTATATCATTCATACCTATATAACATGGTAGTAAAGCAAACCCTCCCCCCAGACAGATTAGATATATGGATTAGATTGGGTAGCATGTAAAATGTCTTGTTTACTTTTTTACTTAAGTGGCATTCAAAGTGTTAACATGCTAGCAGGGTTTGTTTTTGTTCCGTGTGAGATTCCTGCCAAGCATTCATTGTACACCAGGCATAAATGTTGATGATCATTATTGAACCTGGCAATGTCAATTAAAATGTAAGACTTACATTTCTTGTGTGAGCACATTATTCAGAAAACTTCAACCTTCATTTTATTATTTTCTTTTTTTCTCTCTCCATATGTTCATAATGTAGTTGTATATTTTCTTTACTTAATATGTTACATAATAAATACATTGTTTGATAATGAAAATGACCTAGCTAGTACAGTGAGGTTTGGATGACACCCCACAGTACTGTACTAGGCCGTTATCATTATCAAACAATATATTAATTATATAAAATATTAGGTGAAGAAATTATTAGTGAGAAAGTCCTGCGTTCGATTCCCGGGTTAGGCAATCTGAAGCTGAGTTTGCATGTCTGCATGGATTCCTTCTGGGTAGTATGGTTTTCTCCCACAGTCTGAGAACATGCAATCAGGTTAATAGGAGATACTCAAATGTGTGTGTGTGTGTGCCTTGCAACAACCCTGTTCAGGTTATTAGTGTATTTGCCAAGTGTTCATTCTAGCATGACTTATAAGATTAAGATGTGGTAAAACTTGATAATGGATGAATGGACACTATTGTTAATAATTAAAATAGAGAGGAATCTGTTGTGCTGACTTCAAATTGCAGTCCTACATGTTTTGGTGATAGACCTTGTTCGGGGAGGGATGTTTTTTACACTAGGGCCCATGAGCTTCAAGTAATGTAACTGTACTGGTGTATTAGTAATGATTACATTGCTGGTTAAAGCCCATTAGTACCAGGTTGCCAATGTTGTGCCCATAAGCACATTCATAAACCTTCCATTTTCTCCCATAGTGCATGCCGTAACTGTAATGCTTACTACTTAATGACCATTTTAGAAACATCTAAATCTGTTGATGTGTGACATTAGCCAATTCTATTGTTGTATGGCAACAGAAAAAATAAATCATACATGGTAAGTTATTATTCATGTCAAACATCATGTTAAAGGTGATTTGGAGGGTTGGTTTGACTTGACTTGGTTGGTTTCTAGAGTTTTATGTAAGGCTATCATAACTTTTACATTCCTAATGAAAGTGGAAAACAGGAAAGCACATTGGAATGTATTTCAACCATGATGCAGATGCACTAATACAGCACAATACTACAGCAAGAACACACCAGTTTGTAAAATCAGGGATCTAAAAGAGATCTAAATAAGCACCAATCTAACAAAAGTGTTCAGGTAAAGTTTGAACAACACTGTGAAGATAATGAAGTCATAATTATAAGTAAAGATTAAATACATCTAACACAGTTTATTCTCTATTGAGCTCTGAAAGCTCCATTTTGTTTTATTTGTGGCTTCAAAGTACAATAAATGCAATTTTTGTAGGCCTTGTTTATGACTTAAGATTAACAACAAGCGTCATAAGCTTTGTTTTTTTTGGAAAAAGTCCCTTACTGAAATCCACACTGGCCAATGTAGAGCCAGTGTTGAGCAGTGCTGCTTTTATCTGCTGTTATTTCTAAAAGCTTACACGGTTTAATAATATTCTGGGGCCATGCAGCTGTTGTGTGAGATCATTTGCACTGGACATGATGCTGAGCTGGCAGGGAAATTCTAAGAGGCTGCAGCCTGCTGGTAGACATGCAGACACTCACGTCAAACAGCCAACTCACTCTTACAGTCCTGCACAGCTGTCTGTGGATAAGATTCCATTCATTTTTCCATTTAATTTCTACTTCTGACAGCCAGTTAATACATTTAGAAATACTTTGTTATGCAGATCAATCTTGTTTGTTTCACAACAACACAATAAAGCACAAGGGCAAATCAGATACCATTTAACACAGAACTCCAAAAAACTGAACAGATGCAAAAAATATTCGTCTTTCTGTAAGCATGAACTCTTCAGAGCTCTCAGATTTAAAGGGTGCCCTCTCCGAATTGCGGTTTGGAAAGCATTCCATATCTTTTTAACAAGATTTAGGACTAATTGTTGGTCACTTTAAAACTCTCTATGGCTCTGTCTTATCTCTTTGATGTTTTTGAAGTTTGTTTATTCTGATTGCGCTGGAAGGAAACACAAGACCGCAAACTGAGACCAAGCTTTTTAACACTGAACATTAGGTTCCAAAATTATTTGCTAGTCCTTAGATATTCACACACATATTCACAAGGAACCACAAAAACTAAAATAAATGTGAATCACCACTACATTTGACTCATGAGTCCTTAAATTAATTTTTTTAATCAAATGTTCATGCAGCGCACTTCATGAGATGTTGTTTATGTCTCTGTATCTGTGTGATTTGAGGTTTTCCTGATATATCAGACCATTTTACCCAGATATTGACTGATTGCTGATGTTGAGTAAGAACTGATATACATTTGTACATTGTTCCTGCATGTAACATTTTGATTGCACACAATGCCATATGTTTTAATACCAGCAAAACAGATCATGTGTATCCAAAATATTGTAATTTCTACTTTTTGGTATTTAGGTTGCCAGTTGGATTCCTAAATCTAACAGGTCTTGTCTGAAGTGCACTTGAGCAAGACACCTTACCCTTAACTGCTCCCCAGGAGCCGTGGCTAGGACTGACCACAGCTTGGGGCATGCGTGCTCACTTCTTCCCCTAGTGTGTGTTCACTTTGTTATTATAATATTGTTGTCAGCTGCGATTATGATGTCACTTTTTGGTCAGTATTTTTCTTAACAGTCTTACTCAGGCCATTTGAGATCATCATTCTACTGACAATCTTTGCTAACTGTGTGGCTCTGGGTGTGTTCATGCCCATGCCAGAGGAGGACACAAACCACACCAACCTTACCCTGGTAAGTTTCAGCGTGATATACTGATTACGTGGATGATGTGAGTTTTCACCCTTAAAACGTTTGACCTTGTTTGAACACCAAATTACTAGAAATATGTAAGCTTGTATATTATTTTTTATGATTTATATGATTCGTGCTCGATGAATTGTTTTTATACTGAAACTGAAGCTCAGCAGCCAGGGTTAGTGCTGTTAGTCCAAGTCTTTATATTTAGACTCTGTATAAAGATGAGTGGCGATCAAGCTGAGATTCTGCAGTGCACACATATGAGTGACAGGTGCAAACACACAAACCTCTAGGGTTGTTATATTGCTGGAACAAAGTTTATTTTTCATGTTGCCAATTTAATCATGGAACGAATTGCATGGTAAAATTGCAACTGCTATTCTGAGTGTATTAAATCCTGTGCCTACACGTCTTTGTAAGACATAGCTGATATAAACAACCTGCTATTGACAGTATCCTCTTAAACATACTCTGTTAATTTTATATACAACATTTGAGTTTTTTTTTTTTTACCAGAATAAGGCAAATTAAAGAGGGCAAATATCTGTATACTGACGTTGCAATTTGATTTGTAGCTGTAGCATTAGTTAGTAGCCATGCCATTCCTGAGAAGTACATCGTGTAACTTAAGCTGACGGCCAGGTTTAGGAGCTCCTGTGTAAGGCAGTTCTTTAATCAGAAGTAGGTCAGTTGAGTTTCAGCGGTAGATGTCAATTAATATGAAATAAAAAATACTTTGGGCAACTTCTATGAAGAAGACTAGGAAGAGAATTAAGCATGTTGGTTATGCTTTAAACTACATTAAATACGTGGGTAAAATCTACAAGACACACAGTCCAAAGTATGTGGAAAGTGCTTTTATTGAAAATCAACCATATTTCCAAGACACATGTCATATATAATGGAAGAAAAAACTTTACAAAGAGTCATTGAAGTTATGAAAAGCTGTGCAGTATGAAAACAACACCAATAAAATTTCCTTTACAATGCAAATAAACAAACACAAGCTCTTTCTGAGGCAACCTTCATTTAAAAATACATTTTAGTGCTAAATCAGGTGTTACATGTACACAAAGCAAGACTGCACATCTAGACCAAAATCTGGCTATTACATAATCTTTATAAAATCAGCATAAATGCCCAAATCCAACTGAAATGTCACCATGTTATATACAAAACCCAAATTTAACCCCACTTGAAAGTGAACAGGCTTTTTTGGGGCAACTTATATAAGACAAGCACAGGTTCGATAGTGTTTAAGCCTATATGAGCTTATATGCACTTATAAGTGCATGATGTACTGTTGGAACATTAGCAACAGTCCGAGCGTTTGACCGTGGAGTTACTGTTACTAATGTGAAAGCATTACCAGAACCTGTTGTGCCACCATAAATGGTTCTGTGCACGTTTTAGTGTTGTTTACTTCAGTATTACTAAATATGTGATCTGACTATTAAAAATCATAATATAGAAACATCTGACCCATTTTTCTTACATCATTGATTGTTTTTTTCTTTTCCATGCTAAATAAATGTTGCATTGAAAAACAATACATTTCATTTTTGTTCTTGTAGGAAAGCCTGGAGTACATATTCTTGGTCATTTTTACTCTGGAGTGCTTTCTGAAGATAATAGCATATGGGTTGTTATTCCACGAAGGCGCCTACTTACGGAACTGTTGGAACATTTTGGACTTTGTTATTGTGTTCATGGGGTAAGAACTGATATTGAACTACTGATATTTACTCCCATTTATAAAATGTACCAGGGATTTGAAATAACGTTTAAAATGTACAATAAATTAATTTACTGGGTTTATATTTTACAACTAGATTTAGGTAAATAGTTCTAAAGGTTTATTTCTGGAATATTGTGTTACAGAATGACAGCGTCGTGTGTCTCTTGCTCCTTACTGCACATTTGAGGCACGACAGTGCTCATATATATTTACTGATATTGTTTATTGCTTATTTCTACTCTCAGCATCAGAGAAATTGGTCATTTAAGATTAATTTATACTTCGGCGTCGAATCAATGGCGTCACAATGTGTCTGTGCCTCTGCAAAGCCTCTGCGTAAACCTCCAAAATTTAATAACTACATGATGAAGCGACACAGCCAACATAGAGTGTTGTAGCAATCAAAACGATGGAGTTTGAGCACTTGTCGTTAAAGTAGCTGTTCCCTGCACATGGTGGTGCCTTGATGCTTACAATGTTTTATTTATGATCCAACAATTAAAAGCATTTATTGTTCAATCTTGATCAGCTAAAACCACAACAGACCATTCTAGATCATGGTGCATTATGTTTGATATACAGAAGCATTCTGTTTCTGAGCTACTCTTTTTTATTTTTGTTTACTACTTGCAGGCTTTTTACACTTGTAGTGGACACTTTTAATAAAATAGCAGGGGTTCCCACAGAAAAAGGAGGAGGGTTTGACATGAAAGCTCTCCGAGCCTTCAGAGTCCTTCGACCCCTTCGTCTCGTCTCTGGAGTTCCCAGTAAGAGCGTTTCACATTCCACTAGCATTTTAATACAAAATAATAGTAGTAAAGCTACTTAAAAAGTCTAATAAGCTGTGTTTGTTTCTCTCCAGGTTTGCAAGTGGTTATGAACTCTGTTCTAAAAGCTATGGTGCCCTTATTTCATGTTATTCTACTTGTCTTCTTCCTCGTCACTCTTTATGCCATCATGGGTTTGGAGCTATTTAAATGCAAGATGCACAAGACCTGCTATTATCAAGGCACAGGTAATGAAATTTTTTTTTAACAAAAGTGGTACAATTGTATATTTAGACAAGACTAGCAAATTCTCTGAAACTTTTAGCTAACATTACCTGAAAGGTATCATTATACTGGCTATTAAACGTTTTACTGCACAATTGTTTTCTACAATAACAAAGTTATGCTGATCAGTGTAAAATTTGACAAATGGCTTCCGATTCATACCATTACTATTGATTGGATTTGGGCGGCACGGTGGCTGAGTGGTTTAGCACTGTCGCCTCACAGCAAGAAGTCCCGGGTTCGATCCCAAGGTCAGGCCGGGGGCTTTCTGTGCAGAGTTTGCATGTTCTCCCAGTGTCAGCGTGGGTTTCCTCCGGGTACTCCGGTTTCCTCCCACAGTCCAAAAACATACACTAGGTTGATTGGAAACGAGAAATTGTCCAGTAGTCTCACAAGTTCCCACCACTTACTGGTGGTTGTTGTCAGGAAGGGCATCTGGACAGAAAACTCTTCTCCAAACATTAACATCCCCAGGAACTGGGAAAATGGACGATAAACGAATAGATAAATAGACTATTGGTTGGATAAGATGCTTTAGAAACAAAAACCTCTGCCCTTCACCAAATATCTACCCAGCTGCCAGTAGATATATGATGCTTGTACAGTTAATAGCATACTATAGACGGTCTTTGATCATTGGCCTTATACAGTGGCAGTTGTATATTCTTCTTATGTTTTGTTTGATTTTTCATAATGAACTTACCATCAACAGGCTCCATCAAAAGTACATTTTAGCGATGCCATGTCATAACAGGTGTCGTTTTTGTCCTCTGTCATAGACATCATTGCCGCAAAAGAAAATGAAATTCCGTCTCCTTGTGCTCAGGCTGGAAGTGGTCGCCGCTGCACCATCAATGGCACAGAATGCAAGACAGGCTGGCCAGGGCCTAATTTTGGAATCACACATTTTGATAACTTTGGTTTTGCAATGCTGACTGTATTTCAGTGCATTACAGGCGAGGGTTGGACTAATGTACTCTACTGGGTAAGAGCAGGAGTTTGTGTAGTTGTTAGTGCTACAGTCAGATATAATGCAATGATTTAATACAACTTGTGTGGCTTTTTAGGTCAATGATGCTATTGGAAATGATTGGCCGTGGGTCTACTTTGTGTCGTTGATTCTGTTGGGTTCCTTCTTTGTCCTCAACTTGGTTCTTGGTGTGCTTAGTGGGTAATTTACTTTTCTTATTTTACTTTTTCTGTTATTCACGCTCTACTTCTTACTCTTCTTTAAAATCGACTAAATGTACTTACTTTATTTAGACCTTCTGACCCATACAAATTTGAATTACATTTTACATTACATGTTTGTACCCTTGTGCATGTTTGTACAGGTTTATTTTCATTACACTATATTAAATATTTACCTCGTGTACAAAAGTTTGTAAATGGTTTATAGATTTGCAATATAAAGCACCTGTTTACCAGGGTTTTAACCTGTTGGCAGGGAGTTCTCTAAAGAAAGAGAGAAATGTCAATCCAGAGGAGAGTACCAGCAGATGAGAGAGCGACAGCAGATGGATGAAGATCTGAAAGGTTACATGGAATGGATCACTCATGCTGAATTTTTAGATGCTGATCGGGAAGGACAAGGTACACATCAGCATCGACTGAAACATCAACTGTTGTGAATTTAGTTGCTCCATATTACTATGTTGTTCCAGAGCATAAACAACTAACTGAACTGGTATATTATAACAGTTGATGAGTGTTTTTGTCTGCAGGTCTTCTACCTCTAAAGGATGGTGGATCAGAAACAGACAGCCTTTATGAAGGGGCCGGTTCAAACCGTGTCGTCTATTACTAGTAAGTGTATTTCATTTAATCCTAGTGGGTAAAAAGAAGAGATAGACCAGAATTGACTGATACAGTAAACCTCAGGACCCTGCCAATTTACAGTGTAAGCCCAAATTGTTGGATTACTGACAAGCTTTTATTGTTTTTAGTCGCCTTGCACGTCGTTGGAACCGTGTGATGCGGAGGAAGTGTACCAGCTGGGTAAAATCTAACGTATTCTACTGGTTTGTGATCCTGGTTGTCTTTTTCAACACACTGGCCATTGGGTCAGAGCATTATCCCCAGTCTGAAGGGATGACCCGCTTTCAAGGTCTGTCGGAAAAACTCTTACATGTGTGATTTTTATTCACTTCTAATAAAAATTGTTTGTATAATCAATTTTTGACCCGTCATATTTATGGCACTGCAGATATTGCCAATATGATTCTGCTCATATGCTTCACGATTGAGATGGTGATGAAGATGTACGCCTTTGGCTTACGTGCATATTTCATGTCCATCTTTAACCGGTTTGACTTTTTCGTTGTCACGGTGGGATTACTGGAGGTCATCCTGGTTTCAGCCGATGTAATAACATCACTGGGTATCTCTGTGATGAGGTGCATTCGACTGTTACGTCTGATGAAGGTCACAAAGTAAGTCCATGCGTTCCAGACTTCAGTAGATTCCTTGTAATTCTTGGCCTAATTTTTTTGTGTTTCGAATCTCAGGTACTGGACATCTCTTAATCACTTTGTCGCCTCGTTGGTAAATTCAATACGCTCCATTGCCTGCCTTCTCCTCCTGCTCTTCCTCTTCATTGTCATCTTCGCACTTCTGGGCATGCAAGTCTTTGGAGGCAAATTTAATTTCCCTGACAGACCTATTCAGCGCAGCAACTTTGATAATTTCCCCCAGGCTCTCATCAGTGTGTTCCAGGTGCTCACAGCTCTCATCACATCAGTGATTATAATGCATAATAGTAGCTAACAAAAAAGGAGAATTTAAATAGAGCTGAAATTATTTTTTTTATTGACTAGTACAGGGGTCACCAACCTTTTTAAAGCTGAGGGCTACTTTTGGGGTACCAACTAATGCGGAGGGCGACCAGTTTGATACACAC
>JAOTRQ010000020.1:779480-807251 GCA_028565875.1 Hoplisoma paleatum
AGTTTCACTTTTTACATGGAATTACTGAAATAAATCTACTTTTTCATAATATTCTAATTTTATGACCAGCACCTGTATTAGATCCTACAAAAGAGGGCCTTGAACCCTGGATTATCTTCTTAGATTTTTTGAAAAGTGCTTCAAGCCTCTTACAGCCATATACAACAGCTATTTTGTAATGACTGCTGATGAATTATAGAAGAAAATACTAAAGAACCAAATTAACAAATAAGTTTCCTATATCACATTTTTAACTCAACACTTCTGAAGCCAGCACCATCTGCATTATAAGAAGAATACTGCTGAGCATAATTTAACTCAACAGTCTCAAAAAAGGAAAAAAAACACATGCTGTACAACATCTGTTGTTCATATGGTACAGTAACAAGTACAACACTGTGGTTAGGAGCTCATGCTTTGGGTTTATACCACTTTGGGACTCACTTACTAGGCATGTAACAAAAAATCAGTAAGGAAATGCCATCTGGTTTACAATAGACTTCCGTGAAAGAAGCTTGTTCTGATACACAGGTGGCGAATTTTCGTATTACAATACAATTCAATTGCAAAACAAGAAGTACCTCTAAATTTCTTTGGTGGATTGTCCAAGTCTCCACCTGCTGGTTCCACAACCATACGGTCATCTACCAACCTGCGAATGCAAAACACAAAAGTCACCTGACTGTTGCTATACAAATCAAGAAACACACAAGCACACGATTTAAGCACCATCTAAAAACCAAGCGTAAAACCTGTAAAGATTTCACAAAATAAAATCACAGATACTCATAAGTATCACAATAATTGCAAAACATTCTATTTTTATACTGAAATGACTGATAAATAACTAGTAAAAAAGACCTTATTTAAAAAGTCATCATATGGCAGTTTACAATTACATAACGACATGTCATAACACGGTGCTTAAATCTGAAACCAAGTTCCCCATAAGAACGCAGACTTGTGAGATGAAAGCTTGGCTGGTACTACTAATGTTATTGGGGGAAGTAATGGTGCCAGTCCAGCAAAAAGCTTCAGTTACCTCCTTAGACATTGTCCAGCAAACCGGCTAATAGCCAGCTGACATTTAAATTCAGATCTCATTCACCATGGGGTAGCGTATAAGAGCGCTATGCCACCTAGGCATCCATGTTTTAATAATTTTAACTTCTTATTGTTAATATTACAATATTTTTCTCTGTACTGGTTAGTTTGCTGAATCAGCGAATACATGTGTTTGTAAAAAGAATTAGCTGCTCTGGTAATTGTGTATCGTGCCTGGCCTTGTAAAACTAGTGGTTCTGTAAGCCAGTCTTTGTAAGGGAAGGGTTTGCTCTTTATGGCAGGAAGGCTGATTATCAGCATTTTTTTTCGTCTAGTTTGGAGTTGCTCAGGTAACAAGACCATGTCCAAAATAAACAGGCATTTTTCTGTAGGTTCTGAATAAATGTTAGGTCAAAGCATATAATGTGATAGGTCCTGGACTGTAGCCAACTATTCACATTTCACTAGTCTGCTTTATGAATTAGCATGTTACTGTAACACTGTCAAAATCTATAGCTACTTTCAGCAAACTGTGTAGTTAGTCTTTTGTATTCCAACTAGTATGTGTTATATTTGCACAAAAATGCCTAGATAAGATTTTTAGTTCAGCATTTGAGAAAAATATTTTAAAACCAACATATAGTCTGTGCCCTTCAAAGAAGCTTGTGAGAATCATTCTTGCAATGATCTCATACATATCCTGAATGTTTCTTCTTCATCGTCCAACTGTTTCATTTGGGAACTGTTACAGCAGGACATTTGTCTCTTTTGTACCCTGTCCTAGCCCTGGACATTCTCCTTTTCCCCCAAAGCACCACTTAAAAAAGTGAATTCTATCTATGGGAATCAGGGATGTAACAATACACGCTACCCATGATGCAACTTTTGATTCTGATTTTAAAATTACAAAATTTTTGTAAGTTTGTTGGTATACTGGTAATGGAGTTTAAATTAGTATTATAAGCGTGTGTCCGATGTTTGTTTTGTCAGTTTTAAACCGAAACTTTAAGCTTAAAAATCATAACAGTTGTAAAAAACAAATATAATTTGGTCAGTTAAATCAATTTGGAACAGCTTATGTTTGATTAAAACTGAAAGTGGAGCAAAAGATCACACCAGAGAACAGTAGAGTGGGAGTTCTGAGAAAGCTACTCCAAACCCTACTGCCAAGCTCACTAAATGCCATTGTGCAGGTTTTATTTACACACTAATTTAAAGAGAGCAATACAAAGCTTTACCAATTTAGCATGAAATCTATTTAATGAAAACATCAGACCCCCAACCTAGCTTTGTCTAGATCTTGCAAAAAGTACAAGAAGCCTTAGGATGAATAATCGAAACAATACACATCGTAGTATTGTCATTTGCAGATGTTAGACTATTTCGCTTGTTTGGTTCTGGACTGAAACCACATATAAGTGCATAAGCACAGTTATATAAAGCAAACCATATGACATTTAATCCTTTATAATATGTTAAAGTTATTATATGATATAAATTATATGATTTAAACAAAAGTATTTGGATAACTGAGCATGAGATTGTTAAGACAATTATTTCAAACATCATTATGTTGTCTTTTCACATGTAACAACAACCACACATCTCACAAGACTTTAATGTATGTGGCCATTCAATCAAAAGAGAATTTGCATAGATAAAAACTGATTGTCTAGATCAGATATGTCCGAAGTCCGGCCCAAGGGCCAATTGCGGCCAGAGTTGAAATTTCCACCGACCCGGAACCTCTGTCACAGAAGTCATCCCTGATATGCAACCAGTGAATTGACCTTCTTTTTGTGATGATCAAAACCACAATTTTGTATAAGCTTTGATGATGTGATGAGTTGTTTCAACCTGTGTATCATTTACTGTTTTGTTTTTCAACTGACAGCTCATCTAGCAGCCCATTCTGTTCACATTTTTTTTAGTTTAATATTAAAATAACAATTAACACCGCCTTTTTGTATTTAAGCCAAACTCAAATAACTTTTTTCAATTGACAAACTTTTTTCAATTGACAAACAAATGAACAAGTGACACATGGATACATATGGCTTTCAGTAGCTGGTACATCTAAATAACAACTGTTAGTGTTATTTTTCTGTTCACTTATCGAATGTAAACGTTTACACTGTTACAAATCATTCAATCACTCTTTTTTATGTTGATGTCAGGATCAGGACTTTTGAGGTTTCAGGACACTTGAGCTTCTTAATTTGTTTAGAATGTTTTTGTAATAGGAAAGCTGGAACAGGAATGAGCCATCCCTAAACTGTTGGAAGCATACATTTACATTTAATATAATTTAATACAGATCTAAGCAAATATTTTTAAGCAAAGTTTGGGGCTAAAATGGATAAAAACCAATCATTAAAATAGTAGTCAAAGACCAAATTGGTGTATAAGATTGGCATATGCTTGAGAAATTTCCTTATTGTTGACACCCAAGAGCTATAAAAACACATCATATAGAAACAGCAACCTGAACAATTATACTGAAACATCAAAAGGTTAAATATGCAAAATTATTATTGTTGTTGAAGTTAAATACCTAAAATAATTGAAACATACACTACAGATTTGTGGAAAACAACAATGATCATAAATATGATTGAGAACAAATACTAGGAGGAACCTTTTCCCATTGTATGCTGTGTAGTGTAAGTAGAAAACTTACCCCAAAGTGCTAATAAATCCATTAACAGTCCCTTCTGCATAGAGAGACACGATGTCCCCTATGTGTAAGAAACTTGACATAGAGTCAGACATCCTTGTAGTGTTAAAAAAGCGTTGCTGTCATAAAAGAAAAGTAATGAAAAGTGATGCAGTAAAGAATGTACAGGTCCTGTAACACAGGCTGATTTCAGTCTACTTTTCTGACATCTCTTCCTGTTTCATTTAATGCTGCTGCTGGAAAATTCATTCGGAAAACATTTTCCCTCCCGGCGTTTATTGTAAACTAGACATTTAACGACAATAAAGCGTAAACGAGGTAGAAATGACTCGGTAAAAGTCCGGACTGAAAGTGTTAAGTCTTTAGAAACAACCAGGAAGCAAGTCAGTGCACATTTAAGTAAACGGAGAGCATGAGACATATTGAGGCGTGCACAAGAACTGCACTGCAAAATGTACGACTGTGTACGTACTGATAGTGGTTCAATATGACACCAATACAAACACCAATACAAACACAAGAACTCGGTCTTTAGAGAGGTTTCGATTGTTTTTATTTTACATTATTGTTTTACGTCACGTTGTACACTTAATGGTTACGACTTTCAAATTAACATCGAACATACAGGGAGGCAGTTTAGTTGACTTTACTCGCATGTTTTTGGACTGTGAGAGGAAACCCATTGCAGGCAGACAACCAGACCGCCTCACCTAGGGCTCAAACCCAGGCTGTGAGGTGACAGTACTGCCCACTTGGCCGCCTTGCCAGCTGTGTTTTTGAATGAAAATACATTAAGTACAAGGTTGAAGTCTACTTCTCTACGTCCCACTGCAATTATAATTTTAAAGATTAGGACACGTGTAGATTTTGTTCATTTGTACATTTAAATGGTTTAATGGCAATCATTGGCATATACAAAATGTATAATTTTGTGTACCAATTGTTATATATCAATCACTGTTAAATTTAGTAGGCCTATCTCTAAGTTACCTGACTTGCATGTAATTAATTTGGGGGGGACTGAAAGAAAACCCATGCAGATACAGAGATAACATGCAAACTACATTAATTCTGGAATTCCTGTTTAATTAAGGACGCCCTAAACTAACCAGCCCAACAGTAAACTACAACCAAAGCCCAAGTAGCTACTGAAGTGAAACTGCTCACAATATAAAAGGTATTATAATACCTACCGGTAGCATTTTCCCTGAAGCTGCAATGTTAATTCTTGATTTCAGAATGTTTGTGAATGTATTTGTGTAATTGTGATTAAGAGTAGATTCACTGAAAGTGCAAAATACTATACCGTAATAATAATACTGTAAAAGTATAAAAATACTATATATTGTATAAATATATATATATAAATATTTTTGTTGTTGGCAAACTTCTTTTTTATATGACCGTTCGTGTGTGATAATTCACTGGATCTGGTCATATGTAATGAAATAATAATGGAAATTATATATTTAAAAAATTCATTCCTAAAACTATAATATGCTTTACTTCATGATCCAATAATCCATGGTCAAAATGCAAAACGACATTTGTGTAAGTGCCGCCCCCAAAGTTTTACTGTATTCAAATTATTAGGCAGGCAAATTAGTATTTAAAGCAGTCCAGTGTGCACTGATTTAAAAGCAAGTTACATGGCTATGTTTTTGTACCATACGCCTGGTTGTAAAACTCTCATTTCTGTACCTTTTTAAAAAAGTACATATTTAGCTCAAAGGTTTTGATTATTGTAAGCAAAATACTTATTTGTATTATTGTAAATTCTCTCCTTCTTGCTTTCTTAGAGCAGCTTATTGCTTGTAAAACATTTTAATGGGTTCAACAAATAGTGATGCTCCCAGCAGGATACGGAAAAGGAACTCTGCTATGTTTAATGTTATGAAGCTTGTTTGTTGCATCATTAGCCTAATGGATTAGATAGGGCTTAATTGTATTATGTGGTTTGAATCAAATGCATTTATCTCAGTTGCAGTTTTCGTTCAGGATATGAATGTTTTGTGAATTAAAAAAAAAGAATTATATTTGCTTCAAATCAGAGTTTTCTTGACCTCCATTCTGAGTTCCTGTTACTTTCTATGTAGAGTTAGACACTAAAAGTAAACACATTATCATTTTCTAATGACATTCTAAGCTAGAAATCGGATAGTCTGTGATGAGTGAGAGTTCCACAGTCCATATGTGAAAGTGAGTAAATGTCTGAGTGTGTTTCCCTGCAGTGTATCGGTGCCCTGCCCTGGCTGTTTGTCCAGATTTTCAAGGAAGGAAGGAAGCAATATAAAAAATTCCCATCATTCCACACTAACAGACAGAAAAATAGCCAATTTAAAAATAAGTGTAATGAATTTTCAGTATTCAGTATATAACCCTTGCAGAAATTATTAGTATTCAGTATCACCCTTGCAGAGTGACAAGCACTCTGAACAAAAAGCTTATCTGTCTGAAAATTGATTCGTTTGTGTGCAATAGTAAAAAAGTGATTTGGTGTGTTTGTGTTTCATGTGTCCACAAGATGTTAATAACCTACAGCCTGCAAATACAGTCAGGAATGCACATATCCTTATTGATACAGTGACTTGCCAGTTGTGGCTCAGCCCTCTAAGTAAACGTTAGTCTTGTCAGATCATCTTGTGCACAATAAGTGTTTATAGTTGCAAAGGTTCTCTTGAAATCAACACTTCACATTTTGCGGTCTATAGAAAACAGCGATGAGTTAAGATTTAAATAACGGGTAACAGTGAAAAGGCTGTATTATAAACACTTCATTAAAAATAACAAATTACATGTGCTTCTAACAAAGTTGAAACACAGCCAACATATCAAATATGACTAAACAAATATGCAATTACACCAGACTTACTTAAACAACATGCAACAGAATGGGGGTGGGTGTTTAAAAAATAACCTGTTTGCAAATTGGTGAATGCATACACCTGTCCAAAACCTTAGACCAGGTGTTGGCAACTTTTTTCATACACTGTGCCAATAAAAAACTACGTTGATCGTATACACAAACTTTGGCTATATACTAGACATAAACCTGTTAAGCCAAAGACCGAATCTTTCTGATTCTACAGTAATATATTTTTGTAAATGCTTCTACCCCATTACAGTGTGCAATATGAATGTAGATTTGGCAAACATGCCATAGGTTGTCTACCCGTGCCGTAGACCAAAACTTTTTTGTGAATTGGCTTATACCTTTTGCTTTATGCTCAGCTAGTTGTAAGATGCACTAAAAAGTTGGTGGTTATGGGACTGGTACACAACCAATATGTTTGTTGTTTGGTATGATTTGTTACATTTTTAAGGAAAAATAAAAAAAACATTTAAGTTACATGTAAAAGGTATTTTTGAAATATCTATTTACACACAGCTTAACTCACAAAAGACCAGAATTAGTTTTTGTTTTGGAGGGAACGTGTGAGTTATCTGACAGTTTATGGTTATATTTATGGTAATAAAACTCTTAACTTGTTTGGTGTGAAGATTACTATACAGAACCTTTTCTACACAGTCATGAAAAATCTAAATGCTGATTATTATTGTTATTAGCATTGTAAATGTTCCACGATGGCTTGCTATTGAATGGCAACAGTCTGTGGTTTTGAACACCGCCTAAAACTTCTTTGACCGGGCAGACGAGAAGACAGAACGGGTTCTGTAGCAAATAATGACTAATACAAGAGCTGGTGTCGATCAGTGTGCTTATAGTGCCCTCTATCGAGGAATGATAGGTACTACGGTGCATTGTGTCTTATTAATGATAATGAATTAATTTAGAGGTTTTAACAGTTGATTAATAGAATCCATGGAATGGATGGTTTAAACACAAGCATAAACACCTCTGTTTTTTAATGGATGTTTTTCTTATCATATTCTAAGCAAAAAAAACCTGCAATACAATAAATTGTCATGTAAAAAATTTGTCAAAACAGTATAAAGGCAAGTAAATTATCTACAAATGCTTCAAGTATCTTCAGTAGTAAATTTAAATAAAGGCTGAATAATAAATGCTTGCAATGAAAATAAAAAAAATAATATACTTAATGTCTCTTTTTTTTGTTTGTCTTTTTTAGTAGCAATGTTCTTCCTAGCTCTGGACCTCAGCATCAAATATTCTAGGTCTTTGCTCTCCAGCCACATTCAGATACGATCTTTTACAAAATCAACAAATAAAAAGAAAGCCTTAGAAAAGTTATTTTTGTTATTTTTATTTCATTTTGTAATATTATTTTTTGTAATATACTAAAGAGAGAACATCCACATATATATTAATACCGTTCTTAAATGGAAATGAGATTACATAATGGTAGGCCTTCCTGTTGCTTACTTTTCAGGGCACGAAACTTGTAAGAAGTCAGAAGGGGCCTTGAGATTGCTTTAGTTTAGTTGCTTTAGTGCTTGTGTACCAAATGCACATTGCCAGCTCTCTGACAAACACTGCCAGCACATCGCCAGCTCTTTAACAAAACAAACTTTCATTCCTGCTCTCTTGGACTCTCCACCACTGATCAGCATCGATTTAAAATAAAACCACTAATGTACTTCTGTTAAATATAGATATTAACTGCTAAACAAATCAGTTATGAATGTTGCATTTTACTCTGAGTTCTACTATGTACGATTCGGTATGTGACAAATAAATCTTGAGTTGATTAATTTAATTTAATTTGTATATAGCACACGATAACAAAGAGTAAAATGTTTTTAGTGGCCTCTAGAGGTCGCAACAAAACCCTAATTCACGACCTAATTGAAACTAAAGGCTAGTATTCAGCTAATACCGTAGCTACTACTGTTTTGATATAACAGACACAGAATGCTACACGTTATGCACAACATGCCAAATATGGATTATTCTGATTATTCAAAATGGGTACTTCTTTCTGAAAACACATTTTTTGTACTAAACAATCAAGACTACGCATCACTCTTTATGGTATATTAGCAACTGTTTAACTGTTTAGTTCTGCATTGACAAATGTAACCAAACCATGTAACCATCAGTACATCCACAATTTGGCATCCTGTGGGATCTAAGTCTTTATAACTAAAATATTTAGGAACGTTCATAATTTTATTTAAATAAGTTCTCATTCGAATGATTTATGAGATGACATGGTTAGAGAGCTTTATTATTTTATTTATTTATTTATTTTTACCAGCAGAGGGCCTTATTCTTTCAGTTCAGAATGAGGAGGAGGCGTTCCCATGGGTTGAAAAGAACCAGCCATCCATGGATATGTGCATAGAGAGTTGAGTTCTATCAGACAAGGCTGCAGAAACCAAAGTTTATGGCATGAGGCATTTCAGGCGTTGGTTGTACTGGTTCAGCGTTTTGCCATTCACTTTAAATCCAGACTTTTTGTGACTCGTTCACACGTCTTGTGTCCACATATAGAATTGCCATTTTCTAAACTTCTGAAGATGGAACTTTTTAGAATGATTTATTTATTGACCTTAGTAACAATTCTGGGTGTCTGTGCTTCTGATTCACAACCCAGTGGAAAGAGTGGAATGTCTTATAGGAACCAGCAAGAAGAGCAAATGGGCCTTGAAGAAATTGGCGATGACGATGAATTTCATGTGGACATGCAACATGGGACCATTTCAGAGAAAGTTCACACTCCTTCTCCACCGTACTCAGACCTGTCCAGTTCAAGTGTGGCTACAACTGTAGAAGAAAACATCAACAGCAAGAATAATGTTACCAACAAGGACATCACCAGGATTCACAACCCCCTATTTCCAGTGACAAACAGCTCCTATATTGCCTATGGAATTCTCTTTCTGGCACTTGTAGTTTTTGCACTAGGGCTTGTGGGTAATCTTGCAGTTATGTGTATTGTCTGGCAGAACTACTTCATGAGAAGCGCATGGAACTACATATTGGCCAGCGTGGCTTTTTGGGATTTTTTGGTTCTGTGTTTCTGCTTACCTGTGGTGGTCTTCAATGAACTCACCCACAAACGGTTGCTGGGAGATTTCTCTTGCAGGGTTGTGCCTTATATTGAGGTGGGTTTGAGCTAAATTACTTCAAATGTTGAATATTTATTTAATGTGTTGGTATGAAAACTATTCTTTGTTGTTATTAAAAGTGTTGACATCAAGCCTCTTTAATGGAATTTATGATGAAATGCATGTTCCAAAAAGGTGATTAACACAATATCTAATTACAAGATATTCATCATGTTTTTAAAAGTTATATTGACATCTTTGTTATATTATGCTTGAATACTTTTAAAGCTCTGAGCAAAAAATATGATGAAACTTGATGGACATGCATTTTTATTTGGAATGGTGCAGTTATTTAAAGGGACAACATTGCTTTGAAATAGGACATGTTGATGATGTATACTGTTTGATGTTCATGTTTGTATTGATTACTATACATTTAATTGAGTGTGACGGGACAGGGTGTATCATCCATGTTTCAGAGGTTAACTGTAGGTAGTGACTGCTAATAAACTAAAGATTTTATGTAATTATTCCTTGTTAAAACTGAATGTGTACATTTTACTTTGCAGGTGGCATCATTAGGCATGACCTCCTTCAGCTTGTGTGTACTTGGTATTGACCGTTTCCACGCTGCCACCAGTTCCCTTCCAAAAACCCAGCGAGTGGAGCACTGTAAATCTGTCCTAACCAAGCTGGTAGTAGTATGGATTGGTTCAATGGCACTGGCTGCCCCAGAGCTGCTCATCTGGCAGCTGCACCAGGAAACGTCTTCATCACTGGGAGTCCAGGTAGATACCTGCGTCATGAGTCCATACCCAAATCTTCCAGAGTCAATTTACTCCCTTATAATCAACTACCATGATGCCCGTCTCTGGTGGTACTTTGGCTGTTACTTCTGCCTCCCTGTGGTCTTTACCTTTCTTTGCCAGTTAGCCACATGCCACGTTGCGAGTGACAGTGAAAGTTCTCTGAAACGGCAAGAGGAGCGCTCTCCATCTACAAAGCAAAAGTTTCAACATGCACATCAGCTTGAGAGGCAATTAAACTGCACGGTTATGGCATTGGCCATCGTTTATGGATTGTGTGCTTTGCCGGAAAATGTGTGTAACCTCACATTGACCTATGCTCCCGTGCAGGTGTCCAAAGATGTTTTAGCTCTCCTTGCTCTGATCAATCAATTCTGCCTGTTCTTAAAGTCATCAGTGACACCAGTGCTTTTACTGTGCCTGTGTAAGAGTTTAGGCAAAGCTTTTATGGATTGTTGCTGCTGCTGCTGTGAGGAATGCCAACCCAGCAACTCATCTTCCACCCAAAATCTAACAGAGATCAAGCACAAGGGCAACGATATGTCCTCCATTTTCTTTGACAAAGCAAAAGACAGTACAACCATCTTATCCATTGGCAGCTAAGTCTGCAGACCTTGCTTTGAACCACAAAGCCACTTTATGTAGTATACTGCATTCTTACTTTCATGACCTCTAATAATATTGCGTATGTTTATAGATATCATTTTAAGGTGCACAAAGTCCTTAAATCATGCTTTCAAGTTTCACTTCTAGAAATTAGTAAAACTGGAACACATTTAAACACACTTTATCCATTTTTGTCGTCCATAGACAATAAAAATTAGTTTAAAAGATCAAAGCGAACATTCAACACTTAGGAAGAATGGAAAATTAGTTTAAACTGGGTCGGAAGTAATTTGAAAAAGGCGTATGATGTGTACTGATTGTCTAAATCATGACCACTCATCTTAACTCTAACAACCAGTTGGGTTGATGTACTTGTGTAATGTAATTTAACATGATTGCATAAAAAAATAAATACATTAAAATAGACATACGGAATAGTCATTTGCAGCATAAAAAACAAACACAAGATATTATGTTGGCTTCATCCATAACTGCACACTGTAACTAAAGTGAATGCATTATCATGAATTTTTGATTTTCATTTTATAGGCAAGCAAAATGAAATTATAATTCCATATCTTAATTGGAGATGAATTTCAGACTGTTTTTGATGGTGTGCAAGTGGGAAAATTTTGCTATACCACATGTGTGCCTTCTACAATAAAAGATAGCATAAGAATCCCAAAGGTCATTTTATTGCATTGCTAACAGGGTGGCAGCTGCCAAAAAGAGAATTAGATTGAATATGGTACCTATTTTAAGTATATTGCAAACATACTAAAGCTGAATGTCTGTTTTCTGTCTTAAAAGAAACACTGTTAGTAAGTAGTTCAGTAAATACATTATTACATGTCATAAATCCTTGCTTTGCACCCTTTTATTGTAAAAGCAATATTGGATTACGTATTGGAATTTTGTACTGTACATGACTGTACATCGCATTTCAGCAACCGAACTTCTTGTTTTACAGTCACATAGTCTATCACATCTTGTACAGAATTAGTATATTTTATTAATAGTGCTACATTTAGTAAGTCAACTTACAAAATACTGGACTAAAAAATAAACCATGTAAATAATTTGTCAATGTGTAACAAATATTGCTTGTCACTAATAAGTGGAAATTGTGTTAAATTGTAACCACTTAAAATAGATATAAAATAAATTGTTTGAATGATCAAATATTGTATATGCACTGTTTGTTCACTTACAATGTAAATAAAGATGTGAACTGAAACATTGTATGTGGCTTTAAAGATGAAAAAAATACTTTATATTTGTGATATATGAAATAAGGGTCGTTAGGCTTGCTAAAGCACCCCTGTATCATCAATCAATGACTACCAATCTAAATTGACTTAAATATGTCAAATATAATGTCGCTTAGGTAGAATATGTTTTGTTTTTTCATCTCATTGCTCTGTGGGAATAGTCTTGTCTGTTTGGCCGGCGTTTTCTCTCCCATAAGGTTCTCATTGTTGTAGAAAGAAGATGGAGGCTCTCACTGTGAATATCAATGTCCAGACTGCAGTTGAGTTGCTAGGAGACCACCTAAAATTCCCATGGATCCACACTGGTTTAGACTGAACACAAAAAACCTTTAAGCTTTCCAATTTTACTTAGTTGTCCCAGAAACCCCAAAGTCTGTATTAAAAGCACGAGGTTTCTACGCTTGTATTGTCTCATGCTAAATTGAGTGTAAAAGTTTATTTAGTGTATGATAAACGGTGCCTGCAGAGCTTATAAAATATATGAACCACATTCACCAAGTTTGTCTCCTTTTGTTGATGCTTCTTATGACAGAAGTCAAATTTAAGAAAAACCTATATTACACAGAAAACATGTGGCAGTTCACTTAATGGGGGTTTGGATGGGCTGACCTCGTAGTCCTGACCTGTGAGAAAGCTGAGTGAGAGCGAGAGTGAGAATAGCCTCATTAGAGAGCCACAGCTAAAGCTTTGCAAATGAAGTTCTATTGGCAGTAATGACTGAAGGAACAGACCAGCCTCTGTTCCCTGTGAAGAAGCTGGAACACAAATCGTGAAGCCACACCAATTTAAACTTCACTGAACAAGTTAAGTGCTGACTTAAACAAACATTTTTACTAGTATTACCATGAATCATTACAGTTCCAGTTTTAACTGTGAGAAAAGGCAAAATGAAGCAGATATTCTGCAGATTTTATCTTCCTTAATTTAATTAAACAAAACATTAATAGCACGCAAGATTGTTGAACTTATCAATTGCCATGCATGTTTTCCCAATGTGCATGAGTTTTTTTGTGTGTATGTGTGTGTGAAATAGGCCCACATCATCCTTAAATAAGATCAGGTGATTTTGAAACACATAATAAATGAAAGAAAACATGTCTGCTTACAAAACTTAAATCAACTTTTCACAGATTTGTTTAGTATTGAGTTCAAGATCTTCAATAATGTTTTTATTTTAGCCCATAATTATTTAGTCAAAATTTCATTATAGTGTAAAGTGTAGTCTTTGTAATTCATTTTTTAATTCATTTTTGTCCGAGCAAAATTAAAAATGTCACAGCAAGGGGACTCAAATGCTCGGAGGATGTGATTTTTTATAATTGAAAATAAATATATAAACATATTAGTGAACATTGGTACTATTTCTCTACTCTCACTGCAGTGCTGAGAAAGCTTTAACATTAAAATTATACTTTGAGAGTGGTGAACATCATTAAACCAATGTAGGAGTAACTATCGAAGCTCAACCTATTGAGCCAAGACTAATATGACCTGAATGGCCTTTAATTTCACACAACACATTGTCCACCTCGCCTTGTTAAGCAGACAATGTTGGTTTGTTTCATTGGATTTAGAGAGTGAAGTTTGAAGAAGAGAATAATAGCAAACGGGGGTGTTAATGATGCTATGGCAACCCGCTTTTGGTCATTCGTATGGACACTAAAATACAAATTAGGGTTCTGGGCATAAAAATTCACCGAACTGAAGTCTTGGATCACTGTGTATTGAGAGAACAGGAAACTCAAGTGAATCTCGTTCTGATTCACAACGTGGTGGTGCCAGCTCAGGCAACAAAAGTGTTTTTTTCCATTGCATTTGTAGTTAAACCGTGTATTAAATGCTCATGGTGGGTGAAACAAAAGTAGGTGACAAGAGGTCAGGGAAAAAGTGCAGGAGGCCCATTTATCTCCCCTGGAGCACCTAAAACATCTTTTAGCACACTCACACAAAAAAATCTTTCCCTTCTTAACATCCACGCCAAGTCGATTTGAGAGAACAGTATAACATATATGCATGTGGACTTTCACACGTCCTTTATAGATCTACTTTCAATTACACTTAGTTGAAAATCAAAATACCACACTCCCAATACAGTACAGGGATCTATAAAGAAATTATAGATCTGCCCGGTATGTGGTGTGTGTGTCTGCTGCGTGCATTTTTATTTTTAAATTAATGACTTTTAATGAATAGTTTGTATTAAACAAAAATGCAAACTTGGCCTCGTTTGTTTCGTTTGTACCGGTACTTGTATAACCAACAATTAAATTTTTTTTACAACAGCGCCATCATGCGGCACATACAGTTCAAAGCAGCATCACCATGTAAGAATGCTTATATCCAGCCTTTAATAATCTCTGGATATAAATAATTGTGTACATGCATTTAATGATACATTTGAAGTGTTTAAGCCCAGTTAGAACAATGTCCAAATATTTACAAATAAAATGAAAATAAGTGATCAAACTTGTAGTACCTTCACAAGTCCAGACACAAGAAAAAAGGTGAAACAACTTTCAATAGTTTAGTACTATCAACAACCTAATTTACAGAAATATAGAGGACACATATAATAAAAACTTTACACGAGAATGAAATGTTATTTTACTGTGTCAAATACAGAAGATTACACCAATATAAAAATTGAAGTACAGTCAACACTGAAAGATGAAGTCAATCTACAGCTTGTAAATAAAAGTCGATTATATCCACACATCATTATACAGATGCAGCAACACCAGCAGCACAAACACATTCTTTACATTTTAAATGTAGCTAAACATAAAGCTCAGAGCAGAAATCACACGGCCTGGTTTCAGTCAACCTCGTAAACCTTTTAGTAGACAATTATTACCTGATACATTTTTAAAAGCAACTTAACAAGATCTGATAAGAAATCATTTGGATGTGTTCACTTAAAGTATCTTGTTACCAAAGTAAATTGAATGTACGATTGAATGTACAATTGATTATACAATTTCCACATCCATTACTTTATATATATATATTCCAAATATATTCTAGTTCTTTGGGAAACCATTACAAAAATACAATTTAATTATTTACATGAATGTACATAAGAAATGCTGTCACCTCACAACAAGAGGTCCTAGGTTCACTCCCCAGGATTGCCCTCATGGGCTTCATCCAAATGGTCTGGTTTCCTCCCACAGTACAAAGACATGACACCAGGCTAAGTGAAGATACTGAAATTGTCCCATAAATACCTAGCCACTACATTGTAGTATATAAGTATGTAAGTAAAATATGTGACAAGTTGAATATGCAGACCACAATCCGCTGTGGCGACTGCCTGAGCGGAAACAGCCAAAAGACAAAGAAGATTTCTATACATGTACAGACATGAACGCTCTTAATACAACGCATAGAAGTTGAATACAAGCATCAATATATAAATAAAGTATTCAAATGCATGCAGCGATATAGAAGCCTGTTAAATAAGTTGTCTGTAAATAAAAATAATTATAACTAATATTTTACAACATTAAATCTCTACATAAGGATCAAATGGTATGGCAAGTAAGCATTTTGATTGTTGAACTGTCAGCTATTGTAATGTCTTTTTAGGCACCTTTAGGTCAACTTAAATCAGAAAAGAGACTTTTGTCTAGTGCTGCTAAACATAGTCCATAAGACAAGCTAAATTAAGCTGTATTTATCTTTACAGATGTAAAAAAAGCTGTTCTACAGTAATTAAACGTCTCAATGTATACAAAATGTATATAAATAAGCTGACAGTCCATGAAAATAATACACTGAGTGGAATTGTAGGGTACTTAGTCGATTTATTATCAGGTTCCGGTATCACCTTGTTATAATAAATAACCAGATATAAATATAGTCTGATTGTATTGGCGTAAGGTAACAACATGTGACTATAATGTCAAAGTAAATACAAAAAAAGTATTTTCTACCAACTGTAGATTGGCAGAATGAGATATACAATTTACAATAACAATGGACTTATGGAGAAACTCTCAGGTACAAACACTCATACAAACTAATCATGCCTGTTAACCTAACAGGATATTGTTAACCTGTTATAAATACCTATGTTTAATTTTATTTACATTAAAAATGGGCAAATAGAACCCGTTACACTTTTTACACAATGTATTCATAGTATAATATATCAAACATAAATACAATAAAACAAAATAATTTAACAGTAAATTGAGCAAACAAAAAAAATACTTATAAAATTATGGGGTTCATATGTTTTTGTTTTTAATTCATTTAATAAAATAAATGTAATTAATTAAAGCAGTAACTATATGGGATATTATTAAGTGCTCAGATGGAGTTGCATTTTCCACTAGCACACCAGCACCCAAGAATCTGAACTCTTCCAGTTTAAAACTAGTCGTATAGGTACCACCCGACCTGCTAAGATGCACAAACCAGTGCACTGTAGTGACAGTTTTAATACTGGATAAATAGAAGGGTTGTGTCAGAACGTGCATAAGTTGTAAAAACTATCCCAAATCACAGTCTGCTGTGGCGACCGCTAACATGAGCATTCCCACTATAGGAATTGCAACCGAGTAAGCTTTTTGCCTAAACAGTTAAACGTACGAATGGGAAAACTGAACAGAAAAAAATCGTTTTAATTTTCAGAAGTGATGATGAATGGTCTCACAAAAAAGACACAATGACTTGGTGAAGTTTAGTCTGATTTGTCCCTCTAGCTCTTCCAAAAAAAATGAAACAAGAATATGATTCAGACCATAACGTTATAAAGCTGGTTAAGTGTGACAAAAACTAATTTGAGACTTTTTTGTTTACCATACTAGGCAGGTTCACAGTGGTGCCATGAACTGAGGTGAGCTCTACAACGTGGCGCTGTAACTTAAGAGACTTTGAATGTGCATCCTCTTCAACTTCAGCATCTCTTTCTGATTCTCGTTCTCTTTTACCTGTAATGAGTTCAACTGTTTAAAACAAACATCCCGAAACAGAACAGTGCTCACAATCAACAATAATCTGAATAGAATAAATACACAAGCAATGTTTGTGTTTGTTTTTTTCTAGGCAGCATCTTTGATGTTACCTGATTGCTGACGACCTTCTTTAGAAAGACAGGACTGGTGGATGTGACTGCTGTTGGCTAATACATGGCCTTGATCGAGCATTTGATAATATCCTGTAATATATGAAGGCCATTATTACAACTAAACTGAACAGAAAACAAAGATTTTACATTATATACATACATACTAAAACAAACACAAAACAACTCTAATTGATCCGTTTTATGTAGATTATTTTAGATCGCACATTTTTGATTAGATTTACATTTTAAGTGCTAATTAACAATATCTAACATGGGTTCGTTTTTACCTTTTCTTTGCTGCTGCTGGATTGACCTCGGCCCCTGATTCTCCTCGCTGTCAAAGTTCAGCAAAATGCTTCCGCTCCTATTTCCACTGGCGACGGAGCTTCCCAACATGGTGGATGCTGACAAAGAATAAACAAAACACAGTTTGTTTATATTCGTTTATTATGATTTTAACATTTTACATTTTGATAACTTTCAAGACAGAAACTGGTTACTTTATTAAAGAAGATTTATCACTTCACAAGGTTTTATCAAACACATTCGTGGGCAATTTACTACCTTCGAATAAACTGACTCTCAACTAACTCAGTTTTTGAACTGTAGGACAAAACCGGAGCACCCGGAGTAAACCCAAGCATACATGGAGAGAACATGCAAATTTCAGACCGAAAGGACCCACCCCACCAGAACCCAGGAACTTTTTGCTGAGATGCACGTGCTACTGTGTGTTAGGTACAAAATTTAACCTTCAATTGTTCAACTGCCTAAAGGCTGTTTGGTTTTGTTTGTTTAACTTTGCTTTGGCATCCATTTACACACACCTCTGTCTCAGATTAAATATAACTCCTGTTCAGTGTACTTTTTGCAGAATACATACAGCATTCTCAGAAATCTTACAATTTGGAGACTTACAACTTTAAAGTCTTGTCACCGGTTTATAATCAGTCCTATAATCAGTTATGTATACCGTAGGTATACAGAAGCTACAGAAGCATATCCAGCAAATAAGCTTTGTGTTGACTATAATCTCAACAGGTTCAAAAGGAAATATAATAAAATATCCGCAGACTAATATTTTACCTGTCGTATTGTTCCCTGAATGTTGTTCACCTGGAGAATATGCAATACCGTTCCCATTCCCATTGTGTGTCGACGGAACTGAGGCCAGAAGTCCTGTTTAAATGAATAACACATATTTGTTAAAATCCAAAGTACAGCGGTGTCTAATATGTCGATCCCAATCAACCAATTCATAAAAGTGAATTCCTGATCACAACACGATCGACAGAATTTGTGACCCATTCTATTAACATTATTTTTGAGCAGCGAGGCAGCTCCTTACATGTGTAAAAAATGTTACACAAATAAAATTGGCTTGACCTGACTGAAAAAGGAGATCTCATGCCAAAAAAGTGTGGTTATCCTTGCTAATAGTACAAGCAGCTACCAACATGGGTAGTGTGTCAGGTATCACTTGTAGAAACATAGCTGATCTCTCAGATCAAAGTTGTGGTTAAGATTGTGGCTTAATCTTACCAAGTCCTCGGTAGCGAGAGAGCTGCTGATAGATCTGCTTCATCCTCTCGATGTTAAGGCGGCTGGCCCCAGCGTGGTTCACCATTGGCTTTGGGTAATGGACTCCGATGATGCACTTTGCTGCAGCCTGCACTGACTCGGGGGCGTTCCAGGGATCATAGATGTATTTAGCCGGGAAACCTCTGAGAACAGGTAAATATCGTCTGGAAGGACAGGGACAGATTAAACCGCAGAGTCTCATCATAGATACTGAAGCAGCCATGTGTGATAGTTTTCAGGATTCTATTTAAGAAAAACAGTATCATTCATACATCCAATTACAAGTAATCAGTTACTGATGTTAAGCATTTTAAGTACCAGATATGTTACAAAGGTGTTAAATAGTACTACATAGAACTCAATTTAAACTGTACACACAATGATGATTTATTACAATACGATACAAGTTTCACAACACCTCTAAGATACAGCACCTGTAGATACAGAGCACTCCAGTAAAATCTTATGGAAATTCCAATCTTGTAACGCTAAGTGTTTCTTCCAAGACCCATGGACAGAGAAAAGCCACCTACCTACATGTTCCACCTTACCAGAGTCTGGACAGAGAGTGGTCGATGGCACCGTGACGCTCGCGTAAAGGCGGGCGCAGTTTAAACCAACAGTTCCTGCCTGTGCTGAGACACTACGGAGATTCCTACTATAACATGCGTTAGAAAGCAGAGGCAGTGACCAGCCCTTCCCACCCGCCCAGTGTATGGCAGATCAGACACATTAATCCATCTCAACCCACCCATTTTGACCAACTGAAAACCAGGGCTGAGTAAGAGGTTCAGGTTCACTCCCTGCCCCTCGCACTGCCACTGATCGCTTTTGAGACGACAGTGATCCCAAGCCAAAGCAGAGAAACCTGCTAGCTGCCAGACAAGCAACACATTATACTGTCCTCTGAAGCTAGGTAGCCCCCTCGTTTACCAAAAGGGACAACAACCCTTTTGCTAGGACCGTTCGTGTCCTGGCTGAAAGAGCAATGAACCAGGAGGATGAACATGTGCACTGGGTGTGTTTAGGAAGGCCACTACATGCAGAGAAACGCATGAAGACGGGAGATTATTCTTCAGACAGGTTTAGACATTTAGTCGGTGGTGATAAAGGCCGAGACAAAACCCTAACAGTTTCTTTTTGCTCTCTTGCACAGGCAGGGCTGGATTTAACACCAAGAGCACCACTAAACATTTCATAAAGAGTCTGTTAAAGAAGAGGTGCTCAAAGCTAGACTAAAAGTTATTTCTGGCTTTGGACCCCACCTCCAATGATGACTTTTGGGGAAGCTTCATCCAGTTTTCTTCTGCATTAAAAACAAGCCAGTTTTTTTTCCACTTTTCCAAGTGGATACAATCCATTTTGATGAAACGAGATGCTACCAAGCTAAAGAACATGCTATTGCATTGCCAAGAGGAAAAGCATCAAGCTTCAACCACAATCACAGCTAACAGGCTTCCAAATGCTTTGGCTAAGAATGGCTTTCGTCTTAAAAGCAACCAACCACAATTTACAAAGGGGAAAGGAAAAGCTGAACTTTTCACCCAATCCCAAAGAACACAATAAAGAACTTCAAACAATGATGATTGCACAAGAAACAAGTTAAAGTGAATATTTTTGTAACATAAAGCATATGCAACCTATAAGATGTGTAAACATGCACTCAGAAAGACAATTTTGGGTACAATAAAAGCAAAATAATTTGCAATTATGTGGGATCTTTGTAGGCAGAAAACACTTAATAGTCCAATAGGCAGGAACCAGGAGTGCAGGAATACTCATTGTGCTTCCTGTTTAGGAGGCACCAGTTGGAAGTTATAGTGCTCATAAGCAACAAAATGTATTAGTGATATTATTATTAGTTCTATCTATTCTTTTAGTCTTTGTACATAAAGGGATATGCTCCATGGTGAAACAGTAGAATTTCTGCTAACACATCAGCACCAGAAGCCAAAACATCCCGCTTTGCATTATAGTGCCGATCCCAGGCTCGGATAAAAGAAAAGAGTTGCATCAGCAAGGGCATCTGGCATATAAACTATGTAGGTCATGATCCGATGTGGCTGACAGACGTAGCTTTACAAATAGATGGGTATACAGGAAAATAAGATTTTAATTGGCATCTTTGGCCAGGCTAAGATCTTTAAATAAACTCAAATACACTTCATACATCTTTTGTTGAACATTGTAATGGCTAGCATAATGGCTGAATAACAAATATCGAAAATGTCCTTGCAAAAGTGAACAATATATTAGTAATTGTAAATATGTTAAGAAATTCAACCCTATTTCCTTTTTCAAAAAACTTACCCATAATGTCATAATTAGAACCTATACCTAACAACAGTTATTACCATATTCCGGTTAGAAATGCCAGACTTACTGCACCAGCTGTGTAGTCTGTGACTACCGAGGTGTGTATGGCTTTGAAAACACTACCAACCTGATGAAGTCACCATTGGGGTCAGTACGGCGACCGAAGCCAACCGGGCAGTAGCAGTGGAAGAACTGCTGAAAGAACGAACTGCAGGAAAGCCACATCCAGCTGCCTGCGTTTACACTCCAGTCTGCATCCAATAGAAGCTCCTCGAAAACCTGTTGACCAGAGTTACTGTTATAAACTAGTTAATTACATCGATCTAAATCTACTGTATTTTGCCACTTATATATGAATTGCACCTTCATGCCCTCTTCCCAACTGATCCACAGGTCTCCTCTGGTAAGAAAGCAGGCAACTGCATGGCGTGCTAGGTGATGAATCCAGCCTTCTTGCCGCAGCTGGGTCATGATGGCATCAATCCAAGGAAAACCAGTCTTGGCTTCAGCCCACTTGGCCAAAGCTTCTGGATTTTTATCCCAGGGAATACGTACACAAATGGGGTTGCCCTCCATCTTATCAAAGCGTGGGTTGGTGGTTGCGGCAGTGTAGAAAAATTCTCGCCACAGCAGCTGGCCGTACAAAGAGAGGGGAGGGGTGCTGGTCTTTTTTACCTGAAATGAACATAACTGGTAAGTATAACTGATACTAAAGGTGTTTCACACTGTTAATCTAATTTCATTTAATATTCTGTTCAGACCCGTTTAGAGCATTATTTGCATGTTGATCCTTTAAAAGTTTTTATTCTACTATATAACAGATATTATACAAGTTTATGCAGACGCTGAGAAATGCGATAAGAATATGTTGTGGACATGATTACCTACATCATATATGTTGTTTCTTGAGAATAATACATTGTAATTGGTTGATTTCAGTCATATACTTTCGTAATTGCTACAATAAATAGAAAATGTTATCTATCTGGGGCGTTATATTGTTTACTGGCTATAAGAAGAAGAGAACATGCTCTTTATTCCTACCATTGCTAAAAGAAAACTCAGTGAATTGATTTGTTTGAAAGAAAGCTAAAAACAAATATAACGAAAAAAAAATTCATTTTGACTAAAGTGGATGGGATAAAGTATTCCGGTCATTAGTATGTATTAGGGAACCTTTCTGTAGAGGTCTGTGAGTTTGAAGTAAAAGAGACGACAGGATAGGCAGCCGAAGCGGAGGTAGGGGCTCAGGCCTGTAGGGCTGGCCAGGAGGGAGTTAGCATTCATCCTTGGTCTCTCAAAGTTTGCCACCCAAGCCTGGCAAAAATAAAGTAAAAAGAGCAATTACATTTTCATTATCAGTAATAATCAAGTAGAGATGAAATCATAGCTTATCAAATATTAGTGCATCTACTATTTCTCAGTCTGAACATAAAAAATCTCCTTCCTGTCAAACCTTTAAATGATTAAAGAGGAGAGAAATACAAGCGTACAGAAACTTTTGATCGATGATATATTCTTCTACAAAGTAGAAAGTCAATTTTGTACCTTTCTCTCCAGATGTCTCTCGATCCTAGTTAGTGCTTCTGTCTCTCCACCGGGCCAAACAGCAGATGGCAGTCCTTCCGTGTCAAATCCTACACATAAGCATGAACAAAATCCCCCATTTATACAAGTACACTGACAAATTTATTACAACACAAAGTTGGAACATTTTTCAAAATGCAAAAATTGCTGTGGCTGACTAACTTCATTATATTTTATACATACAGCACAAAACTAGTTTAAATTAGTTTAAATAATAATAGGTAACAGGAGAGGATTTAAGAGTGTGACAAACTACTATGATAAACATTTCTAGATGGGTCACAAAAATTTCAGGTTCTGTGATAATTCCAAATGTCCAGATGTTCCTTATTGTTTATTGTTACGTGAAAGCACATAATTATCAATTATCAATTTATTTATATGTATTGTTTTTTTGTGTGTCTTTTGCTCTCTTCTCCACAGGGGAATAGTTTTTTAGTTTCTATTGTTCCCTTTGGCTTCCCACAATGGCCTCAGGATGAAAAGGAGGAGGAGCCTAAGATTTAAAACTGTATTACAACTTACACTTTCACTTCACATGATTTAGACTCAAGCATAACATTTTTAATTTCAAAATAGTTTTAATAAGAATCTTGATCTCACTGCTCATTGTTCTCTAGAAGCTAATTCAGTATTTTGGCTGTGCTGAAACAGAATTTAGTCAAAACTAGACCCCGTCTATCTCACCAAGCTCTTCCAGAGATGGCACACCATATTTGTCTCCATGATCTTCAGACACAGGGGTGACACAACTGTCCATGAAAACACTGGACAATGTCTCTACTGGCATCTCGGGTGGGTCCATGCGGCTGATCAGAGTCTGGAAACGCTTATAGGTGAGAGGTGGCTGACCTCCATTCAACTCAATAATTCTGAAAGAGAAAAATTAAAAGAATTCAATAATAAAATTCAATAAAGGTTCAATGGAATAACAAAATCATAGATTATATTTCCATGCTACTATACATCCCATAACTGTAGTTCTGTGTGCAGATAAGCGTAGTTGGATGAATAAAAAAAAAACACGATTCCAAAGAGCACCTACTTGTCCAAGTTGTACAGTGTGTGCGAGATCTTGACGATGACCTCCACCCCCGCCTCCATGGCCAGCTTTTTAATAGCAGCATCACGCTCCTTTCCGAATGGTTCTGAGTCATACTCAAATGTCAGCCTGGATATTTGCCACTCCTGTAAAAATAAAAAATATAAAAATGTAAAACTGATAACTGGTGGTATTTAACGCAGAGGAGAACATGTTATAAGTAGCATGTTTTTTTGTTTTAAGTAATTTACCTTAAAAAGACGTGGAAAAACATTGGCTGGTTGACCTCTGATGACAAAAAGGCGGGAATTAAGTTTCCGTAGATTGGAGTCAAGATCATCTAGGCACTGAAGGAGAAATCTGCAAAAATCAAACCCATGATCATAAATTTACCTTATATTAACACCCAAATAACTGCTAGGGAGAATAAATGTGTAAATGTATTTTAAAGTTCAAAGGAGGTTAAAGTTTAAATATAATATAAAAGCCTGAGATGTCCCAGAAACCCAAGCTTTTATTATACAGTTTTACATTCACAGCTTGCGGTGTCCTTAACATACAGCTGCCAGGTTTCCATTGCCAGCTGCCCATCTGGAACTGAATGGGTTTTTCAGATATTTTTAGTGCAGACACCTGCTTGTGTACTAACTCATGAGCTGAACACTTCACAGGTAATGAATGTTCATGAGTATTAGCTGCCTTAATCTTCCATCTGTCAGTTAATTGTTGAATTAGGCTTCTGAAAAAAACATGGCTGACTGATTTAAGTTTCCTTAAATAAAATCATTCTGGCCTTTAGCCCTGAGGTCCATATGCACTAGGGTTAAGAACATCTACAAACTAAACTATCTAGGTATCTAAATCAGCCAGTCATGTCCTAAACACAATGCATAAAATCTAACAAACAAAAAGAGCGTTCAGTCTGGCTTGACTTGTCAAAAACGATGGAGATCAATGATATTTTTCTTCAAATTTTCACCACTACACTTTATAAACACAGAAGAATTTGTCCTCCACATGAACCCAACCCGTGCAGTGAAACACATATTTACATAAACTAGTGAACATACATTAGGAGACGCATTAGTAAGTGCACGTGCCCTTGCCACTACACCAAAGGAGCTTTTCTCAAAGGCACATCAGTGCAGTGTAGCGAAGTGCAGCAGAGCCTGGATTTGAACCCCCAACCTTTGAGTTCCCAGCCCAACGCTCTACCCACTAGGCTATACTGTCACTGTCGACCACATCAGTCGTGACCTGTCGGCTTTGGGAGTTGAACCAGCAACCTTCTGATCAATGAGACCAATTCTATAACTCACCAGGCAATGGCTTCCCCTGTTACTGCTGTTGTTACTATCGTTACTTCAGATGACATCAGGTAAAAGTAACTCAAATAACCTTTTAATTCGACTAGTTTGTCCCTCTTCTGCACGCTATTAATCAATAGACCATAAACAGGAACATAAAGTATTTAATATCAGGACATGTTTTTCTCAATGGCCTGGTTAACCTCCGACCTGTCTCGCCATGCCCCAAATGTCCAGACTAGACTAAGCTGGGAGACTGTCTGCCTGCAAAGCCCTAATTACAAGCCAGACAGCAAAGCTGAAAGTAGACCAGTTACAAAACCAACCTCACAGCTGGCACGTTTCTATTATACAACCACATTATGGATTTCAATCTCAGTTCCTTACGTACCTATTTCCTTAGCTTGATAATAAAAAAATCTCATTCCGATCTGTTAACCTTGTAACAAATTCATTGTGTGCTCGAGGAAACTGAATTTATTTCACAGTTTGATAGAAATACAGTGCAGTTTCCACTTTGTGACCTGTAGTTTGTGATCCTGTAAATTGATAACAAACATTTTATTAGTCATACAGCACTGCTTACATAACTGTCCTGCCCTAGATATGAGTGCACATGCGTGGAACCAATGCAGAGCATTACATTAGCCTGGTGACCTGATTTCACCGACAACAGCATTCTTAACTACTTTGAGAAATGTTTCAGCATTGTTGTGTGACAAGCAGATTGGAGATTGTTTCGCTGATTTTCTTTTAGAGTTCACAAGCAATGCTCTCATCAATATTCTAACTTTTTTAGTGTGTTCATGTCGGGATTCAGTTTAAAGTCATGGCCCTGTATTGGCCACACAAGGACATCCGACTACCTGTCATTAAGGCAATACACTTGCCTTTGCATTTGCCTTGTTTACACTAGACACACTTACATTAGACACACTGTTCTAATGCATGTAGAGTGATGACCAAAATGACCAACTATTTTTGAGAAACATTATATCTGTGAACTGAATATACAACTTAGAGTTGGACGTACACAAACAACACAAAACATTTGTGCAGCCTTTTATGTAGTAAAGACCTATTGGTTACATATTGAAACAGGAATTTCAACAAACTTTGACTATTTAGCTTATTCATAAAGTATAATTATAAGATACTGGCATAAAAATAGACCAACTCCATGTCCGTGTAATTAACTTGCTTTTGTTTCTTGAAGGCCCTGACTACACTGTAGTCAGGTGTAGTCAGACTCACTGACTACAGAAATACAGAAATAGGGGACAGTGTAGCCTAGTGGGTAGAGCGTTGGGCTGGGAACCCAAAGGTTGGGGGTTCAAATCCAGGCTCTGCTACACACCGCTACACTGCTGGATCCTTGAGCAAGACCCTTTGTCTCAAGTCGCTTTGGCTAAATGCAATGTAATGTAATGTATTGATCGGGGACCAATTTTCCATTAAAAGGTAAAAGTGGAAGTGGAACCACTTTTGTAAAACACATTTGTAAAAAAAAAATTAGGACATAAATTCTAGTAATAAATTTCGTTAATTGCACCAACCCGTTAAACACTGTCTTAGTGTGTTAGATAGCAAATCGTTTACAATCACGTCAATACAAACCTTGTGAATAAAACTGTACACATTAGATGTGCTAATGAAACATTTAAAATTAATTAACTTTCTAACAATCCCCTGGACGACTGTGTGCTTTGTTCAAGTGATTGTAGCTGCCATTCTTTAATGTGTAGGCACAGCCTTTAAGCTCTAATGTGCAAGTGTGGTAAACACTGCTTACACCCCCGGAGCACATCTCTCTTAGTTTTGAGCTTCCTCCTTTAGTCCTGAAAGTCCAGCTTTCAGGGTCAGTAGCTCAACTGGTAGATTTGAGTACCGCCGTGTTCAAGAAATCGAGCAGACTGTGCTGCTGCTCTGGTTTTTCATGCCCTCTGTCCTATTCAGTTCTCTTGTGAGAGATCTTCGCTTGATGCCTTCGAGGTACACAGCTCTGTCAAACATTCCAGCTCCTAATGGAATACTGAAAGAAATGTAAGATTTATTAGTGTTTAAGAACGTAACGATCATTCACAATATTAAGTTGGTGGCAGCCGAACGTATTTTCGAACCTGGTAGCTTAGAATCTTGACAGTTATGAAAGCTAATAATCCTGCTGTGACACATGGGGTACCCCGATGGCCAACCATTATCTTTTATATCGAGATGAACTGTTTAATAGTCTTTCCAGCCACAATCCGGCACAATTCATTGTGTGGCCTACATAGTCATATTTAAAAACAATAGAACAAAATAAAACAAAAAATTGCTGACCTGTTCAGACACATGACTAATATATAAAAATATAATAAGTAGGGCTGACTGCAATTAATCAATTATTCGATGGTCGACCGAAAAAATTAAAAGCTGCGTTTCGTCAAAGGACTTCTGGGACTTTTAATTTGAACGGCGTCACAAAGGAAGACGTGACACTCCATA
>JAOTRQ010000020.1:812248-837982 GCA_028565875.1 Hoplisoma paleatum
ATTTAATAACAATAAAAAAAACATTTCAAAAAGCAATAAACATGTTTGTTGTTAAGAATATACGTGCATTTATTCAAAATTTTAGTAGCAAAATAATTGCGATTAATTAATTACAAACCATGTAATTAACTCGATTAAAATTTTTAATCAAGTCCCACCACTAGTAATAATGTATTCAAATATCAAGTACAATAAGTTTTTATTATATTTAAGTGTATATTTAAGTTATATTTAAGTGTATAAAATGCAATTAAATTACTGTTCTTGCCCACTATTGTGTAAAACACAGGATTAGTGCCTCACTCATAGACTAAAAGTGGCTCTTTAGGCAGACGGGGGATTTTAACTGATTATCTTCCAGTTGATAGCCCCAAACTCTACCAACAAGGCTACCACTTTCCAAATTGATGCCATAAAATTAACAGTTTTGTTATCAATATCGAAAGCTAACAACCAAAACATTAGAGTTTCACATCAAGGCTCTGTTTAACAACCACTGTTGTGTCCTTGAGCAAGTGTTGTGATATGCGTATAAAGAGTTTCATTTAATCTGTGTGCGTGTAATGAGTGTAATGTGTAATGCCAGATAAATGTCTCTATTCTTTACTAAAAGATCACAGGCATCACTCCAAGCTAACGTGTGCTTAATGCTTGTGAAAATACATAGAATGGTAGTTATTTATAAATCATTGGAGCAAAAAAGAAAACAATAAAACCAAGCAAACAATTGATGAAAACCATTAGACCATTGCCCTGCATTAACAATCATTCTGGAAAAATGAGCTGAAAACTGATTTTGTTACGCTTCAGATTAATGTACACTTGCAGTCTCGATCTTTAAACACAAAAAGAGGGCAAATCAATCCAAGTGTGTTGTGCTCATATACTGTTTTAGACTGATGGGTTTTGGAGTGACTGGTTTAAGAATTACAAAATTAGAGCTTTTAGACCGACAGAACTGGGAATTATAATTGCACATGCACTAGTCAATATATTATTTTGCTATCGCAACAATCACACTACATTATCTTGGGCACTAGTTGGCACCTTGAAAGTTGATTTCAGAATATATGTTAGGAGTTCAAATATTTACATTTTACTTTTTAATGAAGTTTTGCATCTCTTACTTCACCCAACTTACTGTCTTTGTCCAATGGGGAAAATATTTATATCTTATAGGGACAGTGTAGCCTAGTGGATAGAGCGTTGGTCTGTGAACGAAAGGTTGGGGGTTCAAATCCAGGCTCCGCTACACTGCTGGGTCCTTGAGCAAGGTCCTTAACCCGGTCTGCTCCAGGGGCGCTGTACATTGGCTGACCCTGCACTCTGACCCCAACTTCCAGACAGTTTGGGATATGCGAAAAACCTGCAATTTCCCCTCGGGGATTAATGAAGTATATAAAATATAAAATTAAATTAAATTAAACATACTGTGCATTTTGAAAGTTATCTAGCCTTATGAAAAACATGCACACAATTATTGTAAAATCTAAATGTAGTTATTATATATGCACTTAATAACAATTCTAAATTATACTCATGACCCTAAAGTTGCAATATTAACATGAGCCTTTAGTTTATGGTACAACATATTTTAGGTTAGACAATGAGCTCTCGTAAAATAGGTCCTAGAAGTATCTTTAAACCCAGCACTTTTGTATAGTTATGATTTATTGTACAACAGACAACATTAGTTAGTTTAAGTTGTGTTTGTGTTGCAATACCTGAAAACATTTTCAGATTTTCTTACTTAGAAAACAATGACTGGAGTTAATCAGCTCATAATTAGAGAAATAAGATGATTAGATATATGTACCTTAAAACCTAATTACATATTTGGAGACCCAGCTTGCTAACAAACTGTCAAAAGCACACAATTAAAGAGCAGCCGATACCTGGTTGTTAGAGAACTGGACTTGTAATCAGATGGTTGCCGATTTGATTCCAAGAGACATGAGTTCATGATTGAAGTCCCTTTGAGCAAGGCATTGAATACCTAACCGCTCCCCAGGCGCCGTAGCTAGGGCTGCCCATCGTTCTAGGCATGTGCGCTCACTACTGCCCCAGTGTGTGTTCACTAGTGTGTGTAAATGAGTGTTTCACTGTACGGATGTCAGCACACAGTGGTTTCAGAGAATTATGTTCAATTTAAAAAAAATCCTGATCATGGGTGTTTTTATATTTCGGTTATTAGCATTTATATCATAGACACTCACAGACAGGCACACCAAAAAATTATAATATATATGAAGCTACAGATTGTCAAGATTCAATTCCTGCAGGGACATTAAAAGTACATTGGCAGTGACCTGACCTGTTTAACACTTTCATCTGAATAAATTACTTCTGTAACTGCAGATATAATGATGATAATCAAAGTGAGGCAAGCAGATCTAAGCTTAAAGTTCATTGCCAACCTACTTATCGGTTCGTTTCATTTAATTAAATTAAATACGTTTTCTTACCATATATACTGCATTTTGGTTAAGTAGTGACTACATTGGGCTGTTTCCTAGTGTTTCAATTCCATTTTTCCTTACTAAATGGCCCAAACTAAATACCTTAATGGACCTTCATTTTATAGATGTAAGATTTAATGGAAAAATAATGAAACCTTAAAGTGAATTCCGAAGATATTACAATAGGCCAACTTTGTTCTGTGTGTTTTATGTCTCATTTCTAAAACTTTGAAAAACAAAGTGTTCCATGAAAGAAATGCATCTAGGTATTGCTGAAAAGTTAATAAAGTTGATGTGGTGTTGTTGTGGCTCACGTGTGTGAGGAATTTTACTGATTTACATTACAAACTGATATTTAGATTCTACATATTTAGTTTTTGACTGTTTGTTGTATGTGCATGTATAGCACTTTTGTGGAGCCTTGTGCTGTTGTGGACCTTCGTGACAGTATAGATCCTGTATAGATTCCATTATAGATACCTGAGCAATGCATCTATGGGAGCACAGAATATGCAATTTATTTTAAACAGAGTGCTAAGGAAGGACAAAGGATTTTGTAACAGTTTGAAATCAAACGTTTTCAGAACAAAATAGTATTTGTCTTTTATAATGGCACATCCTAGACAGACTAGCTAGTGTTGCTACTGCTTTTACATTGTACAAAGCTGGAGATAAATTATTGTGATGAATTAAATTGATGTGATAGAGAAGAAGGTGATAACACCTCACTGGCATTATTATGCATCGTACATAAGAGTTAAGAGATTTTCACTATTTGTCTAAAGAGGATGCATTGATTTTATGCAACTATTAGCTGAGGACACTAAATCATTGATAGACAGTGTAAACATATATTTAACCAGGTACTGTTTATTAAAACTGTTGTAAACACATCCTTGGTCTATTGCTAGTTTACTCAAGCCTTACTGTAAAGTTAATTATCACCATTTACAGATTTTAAAGATTATGCACTGTTTGTCATAATCATGCACTATTAAAAACAACTGTAATTATTGTCATGTGATGTTTACCATAAAAAGTTTTGCAAAAATATTTATAGTTACTAGAACTAAGTTTAGCTTGTCATATCTTTTGGATTTAGCTTGTGCTACAACACTGATTGAATAAGTGTTTTCAGCAGGAATAAGACATGAAATATCTAAATACATGTATTGTATTAAATTCAGGTAATAATAATTAATACTAAATATAAAAAAACATGTTTGAATGGTTATCATCTTGCCATATGATGTAGCCAAATGTTTGTATTTTAATCATGCAGTGCCAACCATGGTTTCTATAGAAGCAGAGTGTTATTGGTCTTCAAATAAAAATATGTATCTGTCTAGTCACTCAAAGATTTCACAATTGCCAACAGATTGCCTTATATAGCAGCATAAATAATGGCTGTGAAAAAAAGAACATCCTTAATTTTGCTATAGCTGCAGCACTAACATCACTGAATGACAGATGTGCTATATTGAACTGATATAATAGACTCAATCCAGTGGGTGTGTGTACCCTCCAATTCTCAGGTTTCCCAACTAATAGCAAGTCAATTTGTTCCACTTTTAATGCTCCCCTCCTTTTTGTTTCTTTTTTGAATCAATTTTACTTAGGGTAACAAGGGTTTTGGAAAGTGATGTAAATTTAACATTTTATAAAAATTCAATGTTAAGTTAAGCTGTCTAGTGATGCCAAGATTAACAACAACATTAATGGATCTCTTATTTCCAACTTCTTTTTAATGATCTCAGAACCCGTAAAGGTACAGTGGTACATAGAAAGCATTTGGTTATTATATATTTTTTTATTTTTTATTCATTATTTAAGATCATTGTTGATAGTTTAAATTTACAAAATAGAAGCTGCTCAAAATCTGCTTGATGGTGCCAGTGCTACTGTCTATTTGTGACATCAGTACTGTGTGTAATATGCCAACTTATAAAAGTAACTGAAATGGAAGGTTAGGGAGAATAAAGTGTTTAGCTAATTTGTATAACAGCTAAACAGGCTGGATGTGTTGGTGTATGTTGGTTTGACTTGGTTAGCAGACTAGAAATTGCTCATCAGTCGACTCACACAGTGATCAAAAGCCCAGTTAGCAAGTGGAAAAAAAATTAGTATTAACTAATGCTGCGCTAGAGTTGCTTCTGACTAATTCTTGGAACATCCTTTAAATGATCAAGCCAAAGCCCAGACATAAATATCTTCATTAATTTGCGGAGAAATCTTAAGATAATAGTTTATGACCTAAATAATTATCTAAAAAGTATTGAATTGAATGCAATATAATATGAAATGGTATGAATACTCAATTTCCTGTTTATGATTCTTGAAATGTTTGGTTAATAGGCTTAGCATGGGCACTTGGATATGTTACATTTGTG
Source organism: Hoplisoma paleatum (assembly GCA_028565875.1). Taxonomy (NCBI): domain Eukaryota; kingdom Metazoa; phylum Chordata; class Actinopteri; order Siluriformes; family Callichthyidae; genus Hoplisoma; species Hoplisoma paleatum. The sequence continues at coordinate 817,098 of JAOTRQ010000020.1, forward strand.
TGTTAATGATTATGTATGCATACTATTGAATTACAGTTCAATTGTGTTCAACCACATTTCAAAATTAAATTAGAAAACATTAGTCACATATGTATTACTGCATTTTGTTGGCTTGGTACTCTAATCTGCACAATGACAATAAAGTTGAATCTAATCTAATCTATATTTTTGAACTTGTAATGTGATGCCATACAATTGGTTAGATAATAAATTTATCTATATAAGCAACATTGCAAGTGTTGCTTATGCATTGACAAATTTTTTGTAATGTCCTGAAGCTCTTTTTGTGTGTTTATTTGTGAAGTGAGTTTTTCTAGGACAGAAAGCAAATTGCCCTCACTGCAAAAGCATTGTTACAGGTGTTACCCACATGGCATAGGGTGCCAGATACACATGAATAGGTTTCTGATTGTGCCCTTGATGAAAGCCATTTAAGAATGCAAATTAAAACAAGTTCCATCCAAACATCAATCTACAGACCCGTTAAAATAACCCGATCACTTAGAGCCGACTAGAGTGGCGCCCCACAAACTGTTCAATCAAAGAGAGAAAGAGAGGCTTTTAGCACATCATAGTATTCAGTGCCCAAAACAATGTAAGAATAATGCTAATGTTCCGGGAGTAATTACTGGATTCAAATAGAAAGTTGACGATCATTGAAATTAGGATTAAGGTTTAGTTTGCAATACAAGCAAATATTTTCTTATTGTTTTTAAAATGCTGTTTATCTCAGCTGCTTGCAATTGCCTGAACATTTGTGCATTTTTCACTAATTTTTTACATGGCTTCTAGTTCTTGGTAATGTATAACTGAAATGTACGTGTTCATTTATTGTACAATTGCTTTTGGTGGGCAGAAATGTGATCAGCGCATTAGCGGTTAGCACTGTCACTCATACACAAAAAGTCCTGGGTTCGATCCCTAAGGAAGACAATGTTGGGTGGGGGTAGGCAGTATTAAACAGTGGTAAAACTAGATAATTGATGAACTAAAATTAATCAGATTAATGACTAAGCAGTAGCAAGTGTTGGTGGCACCTCCACCAACCTGTCAATATAAGGACATCCCTCTGAAATGAATGACCACGCTAGAGGATACTAATAAAACAAAGCTACCATGAGGTAAATGACAATTTTTGGAGATATGCACACAAAATTTGTCTCACAAAGCACTAAACAAAAGCAGAGTCATGACATGCTGTAAGATTCAGGAGATTGTAAAGTGATGTAGCAAAGGGGTTTGGTCAGATGAAATTTAAGTGTTTGGATTTTACTTCTGGTTAGCAGTTAAAGAAAAAAAAGAAAACAAAACAACACAAGGCTAAATTACACCTTATATTTATTTTGAGGTACTGTGGTACGACTATGTAATATGGATGCTTTTCTTTAGCAAGAATGAGGCAATCGGTCAGAACTGATGGGAAAACAGCTGTTATCAAGCACATCTAACTCTCTAAGGAAAACATACGGTCTTCTGCTGCACAGCTGAAGATGAATAGGTGATTCAACTTCCAGAAAATCCAGCAGTGGCTTAAGCAGAAGACGGTGAATGTCCCTCAGATAATGTGTGTGGATTATTGCAGGAAATTGATGTGAACTACAGAATCTAACCGAGCTTAAACAATTCTGCTTGAAGAATGAGCAAATATTACCTAATGTAGGGTAGGGACATATCCAAACAGACTGATGGCTGTAATTACAGCTAAAGCTGCCTGTAGAAGGTACTTAGATTGTACAAGGGATTTTTCTGATTTAGTAATAATTTTCTGTGTTTTCATTTCCTATTCATTTTCCGTTCTCTCATTACTTGACAAGATAAAAAAATATAAATTGATTTTCTATGGTTGCATATCATCCCATTTGTATTATAAGGTTCTATATGACATTTTTGTCAAAATTGAATTATTGTCATATTCTTAATCAAATAATTACCATTATTTGAGGTGGGGTTTTTTTTGGTTCTCAGTTTTTGCGGACTCTTGATTGTAGAAACTCTTTTCACATATTAGTTTTTTATACGGAATATAAAATCTTTAAAGTTCAATTTCTCAAAACTGCACAGAATGCAAACAAAAGCTTAGAATTCCAAGGGGACAACATAGCAATGGACATTAACTTCATTTTATGACTTTAATTTTGACCACCAATGACCCAGTTGCCTTTTTTTCTTTCCAGAATCATTTTTGACGGATAATGACTACCAGAGCTACAGTTTTTTGGAGATGCTCTAATCACAATTTGGTCCCAATCAAAACCTCAAGTCCATACACTTACTCAATTTTGCTGCTTTTAACACATTAAACATATTCTTAAACCACCAACACATTCTGTGATGAGATAATTAGTTTTTGTGTTTATGTAAATTAATACTGATATAATGTGTCTGTTTAAAATGTAAACTCACATTCTTGAAGCCACGATAAAGAATCTGCAGCTCTTTGCGAGAGAATCGAGTCTGGGCCTCCAGCTGTTCTAGGCCTTCTGGCCGATGCCGCACAGCCGAGACCTCCAGCTCATCCTCGGTACTGTCTGTAAAACAACCACACACAGTCACACTTAAGTTTAGCATACATAACTACAGAAATGTAACACCATTCAAACTACAGTCAGTGAAACTGGAAATTACAGAAAATGTTGTGATTCTTTAATGAGTTTGAACATTTAGATTATACCAATGAGGCAGCAAAAGCACATATGTAGTAAATATATATTAATATTAAGCCAGCTCTCTCTACTATGAGAATGGCAAGCATGCATCTAACAGACCTACTTAAAACAAATCTGAAAAAACACCAGGCCTGCATTTTAGTTGATTTGGTGGCACTGTCCACTCCTGCAGATGAATCTCCCCACTATCTAACTTAACGCAGCAAGACATCTACAAGCAATAAATTGAGTCTTTAATATGCCATTTTTAAAGCACTGTCTCTTGACTCACAACTAAAGCTTGACAGACAGTTCCACAACAATTCAGACAAGTATATGAGGTATGTTTGACATCCACCTACCATCACCACCAGATGTTTAATAATAATAGAATAGATAGACACGTCAGAGATCCTGAAAGAAAATTAAAGCCCCAGTAGCATGTTACAGCTTTTTAGAATTTAGTACCTGTAACACCAAAGATAAGACAGCTGTGTGTTTACAGGCATGCAACTAAAGACACTATTGTTTGCAGTTTTGCAAAAGGATTTTCACCCATTTGTGTTTATTATGAGGTTTTAGTTGCTCAACAGTCTTTGGACACCATACACTATCAACACAAGACAGTTCTGGACTGCAGGCAGGCCATTCAAGCACATGTGATGATTGAATGAAAACTTAAAGCTGATTCCGGAGGGCCTAACTGACCATTTATGCTGTTGTGATGACCAACATTAAAATTGGTACTAGGACTAATGATTTAGAATCAATTAGAATTAATAAAGCACTTACATTCTCTCCTCTGTCTCCCTGTTTGCCAACTGGACCAACTGGACCGGTAGTGCCTGGAGCACCCGGGGCACCAGGTGGACCAATAGGACCAGTGTTACCACGCTCACCCTGTAAGAGACACATTTTTATCAAACTTGAATGAGCTCGGTGTAAATAATTACTAGAGCAATTGTCACAACATTATGAAATATTTGTATGTTTGGACGGGGTCGTCACCTTCACACCAGCAGCACCATCTCTACCAGGAGGACCATCAGATCCAGGATTACCCTAAGACAACAGAAGTCAAAACTGGCTGTCAGAAATGTAACATGTTATATAGATTGCTTTATATTAAATGGACCCCATCAGTAGACCCATGAACCATGTACTGGCTTGGGTTTAGGGTCAGCTACTTTTCCTTTCTCTAACACAAAACTTGTCCATAAAGGTCTTAGCCAACACATACTTTTCCAAGAAACATAAAGGTTTTACTCTGTAATATACAATCTATTAATAAAACTTTTATGAAGCAGAACTGATTATTGTTGTAAGCTCTTATAAGGTGTACTTTATACCTCACGTCCAGTTTCTCCAGCTGGTCCAGTCAATCCAGGGGGTCCAACAGGTCCAGGGGGTCCACGGTCACCTGCACCACCTGAAGCACCCTGTTTACCTGGTTCACCCTATAAGAGATACGTTTTGAAAATAATTAATCTACAGTCCTCAGTTAAAGTGTAAAATGTTGTATGATGTGATTTATCTTTATGCACTATACCTACTTTATTATTTGTACCTTATTCTGTATTATTTAATTATACTAATTTTATGATGTAAAACCGTCTTTGTTAGTAATGCGGTGAGAGATTTTTCATACTTTTGTTTTGTTCTTCATGCAAATGTTAATATTTATTAGTAATTTATTAGCACTATATAAACCAACCAGGGTCACAGACATACGGTCTATCTATACTTTGTTTGTAATTAAGAAAAGACAGTATTATTAAATTGCACCATCTTTGTAATAAGTGTATTAAATAAGAATGACTATAATACATTTAGGATCAAATTACCAAGTCTAGTAACAAGTGGTATCAAATGGAACATTGTCATTAATGAGTGTACAAACCGATCATTTTATTATTTTATTTAGATTTTAAATCTCTTTCACTTATGGCAACCTCAGTTGTGATTTTATGTTGTATAATTGTCTTCTCAGTTTTATATTACAGCAAGAAGCAATAGTTAGCTGTTAGCCTCCATGCATTATGTACTACATATGAGTACTGTACTCACAGAAGGTCCAGGAAGACCAGGGAATCCTCTCTCACCACGCTGTCCAGGCAGACCAACAATACCACGCTGACCAGCAAGACCAGATGGACCAGAAGGACCATCAGGACCCTAAACACAAAGCAAAAGTAGCCAAATAAAGTAAATAAAAGGACATTTATTGTCTAATGACTTCCAAACAATGAAATGCTAAGATTAATGAGTACTTACAGGGGGACCATCCTCTCCAGACTCTCCCTTCTCTCCAGGGGTTCCAGGAGGTCCACGGAGACCTGCATCTCCAGGTCTTCCAGCGGGACCAGCATCACCACGAATACCCTTAGGACCATCTTTGCCAGTTGCACCAGCTGGTCCAACAGGACCAGGGTTACCCTAATTAGGAAAAGACAAAGGAAAAAATAAAGTATACATTCATGAGAAAATAGTGTAACAAACAATCATAAGAAAGGCACATAATTTTTATATGAATTTTTTTGTGTTTTTATTTAAAAAACATATTTATTTATTATTCAAATTCACCTTTACACTGCCCTCACTTTCATTCATGCACAATAACTCATTCCCATGCATTCTAATTCATCCCTCCTGTTTCATACGTTCCAACTTTTACTGGTCCATAACCAATGAGGCTCCATTTATTTCTACTCTGAAATGTACTTCTTCATACATTTGTTTGATCAGTTGTTCTAACAAAGTATCAAGTCATCAAAACAAGTGTGAGAAATTATATGATTACAGTATCTTATCCCATACTAACTGTTGTAGGATGCCATAGTTGATAATAAGTACAAGTCTAGTAAATGCTCACATTGGGGCCGGGTGGTCCAACTCTTCCAGCAGCGCCTGGGAAACCAGTAGAGCCCTTGAATAGAGAGTAAAACATTTACTGTAATTCCAACACCAACACACAATAACTTTTGTTACATTTTGTTAAAAACAATAACGTACTGGTGCTCCCTGTGCTCCACGAGCTCCTTTAGGTCCAGTTACACCAGTTGGGCCCTGAAATCAAACAAATAAAGTATATGTGAGCAAATGAATACTTAATAATAAATGAATAATTAATTAAGTAAGCATAATAAAAAATAAACAAAAGTCTTAATAAAACTGAACATGTGATATAAATTTATTACTACACAATTAGTCATGCTACTTACAACAGGGCCAGGTGCACCAGATGGTCCTTGAGGTCCAGGAGATCCAGCATCACCTTTCTGACCTGACTCTCCCTGCTCTCCTTTAGCTCCAGGTTGACCATCACCGCCCTGATAAAAAAAGAAAATGATAAATGTCATAAATTTATTGCTTCTCTATACTGCCATTGTGTAACTTCTGCACTATAAAATTTCTGTCTATTTCTTTCTAAGCTTAAATTCGACTCTATAATAAAAATGTACTTATGTAATTATGAAAAGTCTAAAGCTATAATAGTCATGAATTTTAAATTTGTATTTATTCTGCACTCTTGTTAATTATTAAATGTGCTATTAAAGAATCTCATTCTTTTTTCGTTTAAGGCACTTAGCAGACGATTTGTCTTTAGTGACTAGCACATGTGACCATTGTGACCAAACAGACATTAGCAGTAGTGGGATTAAAATCTTAACTGCTAAGCGACTACAGTCATAGGATTTCAACCTATAACAAGGCTATACTCTAAGTCCTGGTTTTATCAATAATATTTTATTGGTGATCAAAATGATACATGATGGCCGAATTAAACCATAAATGTATAGTTTTTATTCTTTTTGTCACTTTTAACTACATCAATGTTATGTTTTAAGTCTACTCACAGGAGGTCCAGCAAAACCAGCCGGGCCAGGAGGTCCCACCTCACCACGATCACCCTTGAGAGACAAAATAATATGGTAAATAAACCAAGTATGAAAATGTTTAATATTTGCCACAATCAAACAGAAATTCATACTAACAGGAGCTCCACGAGCACCAGCAGATCCGGTTGGCCCAATAGCACCATTTTCACCCTTAGAGAGATACAGAGATATATTTTAGATAGAAATAGCTGAATGTTCATAATCAATATATTTTTTCAAAACCAAAAACTAAAATATTTGTAAAAGTGTCTTTTAGATTTGTACCTTTGCTCCATTGGGACCAGATGGACCAGGTGGACCAATAGGACCAGTCAAACCCTACAGAGGTAATTATTTCATATTTAGAACAATTTTATACAAAATACACACAGAAATTGGACATTTATGTGTGACGCTCACTCTTGATCCATCTTTGCCAGAAGCACCCTCAGGCCCTTTCTCTCCAGTGTCACCCTATGAAAAATCACATCATTTTGATTAGTTGATCTATTAACAACAGTCACATTTAAGCAAAACGTGTTCAGCATACAAGTACATAGAAGAGAAGATTTAATTTAAAACGATCATCTACTTACTCTGTCTCCCTTTGGTCCAGAGATACCAGAACTTCCTCTCTCACCAGGCATACCTTGCAAGCCAGGAGGACCCTGAGCACCAGCAGTACCAGCAGGGCCAATCGCGCCCTATATTAATGGAGACAAGCAAAATAACAACTACAGATTAAAAGATATGCACTGAAAGGCATGCAATTCTATCTCATTAGAATTAGCTCTGCTTTAGATTAGATTTAATATTAACTATGAATGAACTTTGGTGAATTCATAATTTCTATGCTTAGATATTATGATTTATGTTATAATGATTTATGTGAAATAATTGTTGTATCAATTGTGTTTGTTATTTGAGATGCATTCCAAATCACAGCTAAGCAATCATGCTAGGACCAGGACACATTTGTAATAAATGACCAGTCAACCTTCTATTAATCCCTATTTAAATTCAGGAGTACAGGTGTTAGCACTGGTACTTTGACTAATCTGAGACTGAATGTTCATAAACAGTGGGGTTTGATGCACAACATGATGCGACACTTTTGTCAATTTATATTAATTGAAACTGGTCACAGGAACCGTTTAATTGGTCTATCCTAGGTGTCTTAGTCAAGTCTACAGTATGAGATGTGGAATTAACAATCTTGGCCACCCAACAACTAGTAGTTACTAGGTGATCCGCCATCCACCCTTATGAAATCCTACAGTTTGTGCTTGCTCATATAACCACTAGATTTAACTTAAACTCTAATTTACGTTCTATCTAAGTTCTAACTCATTAACATGCATTCCCATGTACATTTTAGGTTGGCAAATGTTTTGCCTCACCAATTTATCTAGGAATAGCCAATCACATTGTATTATATAGAATGCAGCATAAATGCTACACGTTGCTGCTACATTACATTGAATAAAAAGACTTGAATACATATCCATGTCAGTGAAAGTACCTTGGGTCCATCAGTTCCAGGAGTTCCAGGAAGTCCTCTTGGGCCCTGAAGACCCTGGGTACCTGCGCTTCCTCTTTCACCAGGGAAACCACGCTCACCCTAAAATATAAACAGAGAATTAGACATGGAGCATGAAAAATATGTGTAATATCAAATGTAATATCACCAGGAACTCACTCTGGGTCCAGCTGCACCGGGGGCCCCACCCTCTCCCGGAACACCCTGTGAAAAGAGATTAAGAAATAATTGGTTAATACAAAAATGCTATTACCCCGTGCTATAAAGTGGGTTTAGCAAAGCATGACTGCATGTATGAAGTAGTTTTTACCTGGTCACCTGGTTTGCCACTCTCTCCTGGAGATCCTGAAGGTCCAGGCAGACCCTGCATTAAAATAAAGAAAGAACATTTAAGGCGTATTGTTACAGTAACTGGAATCAGGAATGTTCATCACATATAATTATCACTGTGTATTTGTACAAATGTGTGTTTGTGTTTTATATAAATTAAGGTTTACCTGGAAGCCAGGTGGACCGGGCTGTCCTTGTTCACCCCTCTCACCAGCAGGTCCCTAAAACAATTAATATTTTGAATATACAGTTATTATACATTTACAATGTAATACACTTTCAAATGTAACGCACTGCTGTCAAAAATGTATTTTTGTTTAGATTTAACATTTCTAAATTAATAAAGGAGTTCTGTTTAATAAGAAGAACGTACAGCAGGGCCAGGAGGACCGGCTGCTCCAGTCTCACCATCTTTACCAGACAAACCCTGAGAACAGACAGAAACAAAGTCAATCAATCAAAATTAAATAATAATCTCAGTTTCACAAAATTAAAGTGTAATAAACAAAAATGACTCACTCTTAGACCAGGGCTGCCAACAAGTCCTTTCTCTCCAGGTTTGCCACCCTCGCCCTAAATTTAGATGATACATAGATAAGCGTCATAATTGTATATTACCATTAATAACTGATAACCTGTTTAAAATAAAAGTTTTATTCATAATTACATTAGCTCCTTTAGGTCCTGGGAATCCCATCACACCAGGCTGTCCACGTGCTCCCTGAGGCCCAGGGGGACCAGGGCGACCATCTTCACCAGGAGCACCCTATGGGGTAACAAGATTCATTACAACACTGTTTAGGTGTCGTATTTATTTTAGGCAGAATGGTGTTTGCGACTTAACAATATAAATTGCTTTAAATGACTTAGGAGCCACATGATTTAGCAAAATCCATTTTTATTCAGACAAAGTTTGAAATTTGAAAACAATAGGAACACCCTCTATGATTCCAAGCTGTATGATATTGTCACATTGTCTAATTCTAATTTTCGTTATGCCCCAAACAGAATAAAATTATTTGACTTAAAGGAATCTTAGGTTGAAGGAATCTGGCCAAAGAACATTCTGGGCTACTTACAGTAGGGCCAACTTTCCCTTGGGGTCCAGCATCTCCAGGACGACCAGTAAGACCCTATGAAATTCAAGAAGAGACAATTTACACATATTCAAACCCAAAGAATTAACCATATATAATTTAATTTATTGTAATATAACATACTATAGCTACTCAGGTTTGCCCTAAAACAATCAACTAGATACAATTCTGACTTACTCTTGCTCCAGGAAGACCAGATTCACCGGGACGACCAGGATCTCCACCAGCACCTTTTGGTCCAGACAGTCCAGGAACACCGCGATCACCAGGAGCACCCTATAAAAAACACACAGATAAAATCAGCATGTAAATTAGTCACTTTTTCAAGCCAATTAGTTTCAAGTAAAATCAGTTTTTACTCACCTTAGCACCAGCAAGACCATCCTGACCAGGGAATCCACGGTTACCTGGAGCACCCTAATAAAAAAGCATGTATGATAAGCCATTTAGTGTGAAACATAATGGCGTTTCTTCATAGATTTATTTATAGTACAGTAAACTAAGATTTATTTTAATACTCACTCTCTCTCCTGGAGGTCCAAGAGGGCCAGCAGCACCTGGTTCTCCTCTTGGTCCTCGCTTACCCTCCTCTCCAGATGGACCTGGAGCACCCTGAGGTCCTGTAACACCCTATTTAGATAAACCAAAATGAATTATGTTAGCAAACACATTATGGAATTGATTAATAGGTACAATAGTACTAGTTGATTACTAGTAGATTTGAACAATAAATATAAACAGACATGCTGTAATTTGGGGACTTACACGCTCTCCTTTAGGTCCAGAATCACCCTTAAATCCTGCAACACCAGGGTCTCCCTGTTTAAAATAATAGAGTTTAAATATTCACAGCAAAGTTAATACAGTAAATGTGAAATGTGAAAATGTGATTAATACTTACACTCTGACCCTTGGGACCTAGTGGTCCGGTAGCTCCCTGAGGTCCAGGAGGGCCACGGGGTCCTGGGAAACCTGGGGCACCAGCAATACCAGCACCACCCTGAAAAAGGTTTTAGACAGTTAGCTTTTTGCTGTATCTAATAACCCAACGCTCATATGTGTAAAACTAATATGTGTAATTATTGATGCATTATAAAATCTAAAGTTTATTTCAAATAAATGTTGGAACTTAATTTGCAGTACTAATGGATTGGTCTAGTCTTTGTTACTTTAAATTAATAAAGATGCAAGTTGGAATACTTACAGCAGATCCTTTGGCTCCAGGAATACCATCAGTACCAGGGTTACCCTGTAAAATAGAAAGTTAAATGGAAATATATGAACATGGATAAAAATTTAATGGAAGCCAAAGTTTAAAATTCTTAAATAAAATTCTAACATAAAAGCACAGTAAAAAGCTAGATGTTGTGTACATTGCAATAATCTGAATTGTCAGGTTCTTAATTTCTTTTAGTAGATGTTTTCATCCAAAGTGAGCCAATAGTGGCAGATAATATGAACTAATATGATTAGGACTTAAATTAGAAAAACAGTTTTAGTAATTCAGTAACCCAACCCATTAATTAAACAGTGTAGCAAAACTGGCTCAGTTCAGATCCTTTATGACCAAGAAAAACTGAATCAAAAGTAACAGTTTCCTTTTTCAAGTGGCACAGTGCCACATGTGGTGAAGTAAGTACATTGCACCTATTGGACACAATTCAGTCTTATAAGTAAATTTAAATATGTCTTAAAGTGTAAGTACACTAGCTCCAGCAGGTCCAGGAGATCCAGGAGTACCGCCTTCTCCACGAGGTCCTTGGGCTCCCTCGGGACCACGAGCACCCGTAGGTCCAGCCTCCCCCTATACAGATTACAAAATAGACAAAAATTGTTAGGCTGTTTTAAATCAACAATCGGTATGAACTGAAACCTAGTAGGCTATAAGCATTATGACAGTTATGCTTACCTTAGAACCAGGAGATCCGGGGAAACCTGGGGCACCAGCAGGTCCGACAGGACCCTAAGCGACCAAATAAAAATAAAAATAATATTTAATATCAATAAATAAACCTTTTTGCTTTTAACATTCTCAAATTGTGTTTCATAAAGGTACTTACAGGAGGACCAGCAGGCCCAGAAAGACCATCATTACCTCTGGCACCCTACAGAAACACAACATAAGAGGAAGTAAAATATGAACAATATGAACTTATGAATTATTGTCAGATTAAACAATAATAAGATTCAATCATTTAAACACCAATGATCTTCATGAATGTATGTGTTAATTGACTTGTAGCCTTCCAAGTATAGTACTTATGTCACAAAATGACAATCACTTACAGCAGCTCCAGAAGGCCCAGGGCGCCCTCTCTCACCAGGAAGACCTCTAGGGCCCTAAAACAGAAAAGCAAGAAAATTTCAATTAGCATATTAAGCATTAATTACTGGTCACCAAATGCAAAAACACAATACCATTCCTGTGACTTACCATTGGTCCAGGAGCACCATTCTCCCCAGCGGAACCAGTCTCTCCCTATAAAAAAAAAGATAGTTGAACACGGCATTTCATCAAATGTGTTGCTTTTGCTGCACATGAAAATGTCACATGGCAAAAGCTGCATTAGGGTTGTTTAGGTTAGAAGCCTGTGATTATAATCAACATGAGCTTGCTTCAGGTACCGGAATATTAACTCTTCTCACTAGACTTTGTATATTTGTGAGATCATGTGGCTTTTAACTGTCACAAGAATATCTATAGCTGAGCACTGATGTTAGTCAACCAAACTTTGTTTTAGTTCAAAAAAAGTTGTTCAGTTTGCGACTGGTGTTTACATTTATTATTATTGACCTGGGGCAACAACAGGTCAGGGCATTGGGTAAATTGTTACAAATATGTGTCCTTAACATGGATATGCATACAGATGTTCAATATTTAGTGATAATAGTTTAAATAATTAGTACTAGGTAGAACACTGGTCTGAAATTCTACAATATGAACAACCCATCTAGATTAAAGAAGGTTAGGTCGATCAGGTCTGCTGTGATATATGATTTCTAAGACTGGGTGATTTCTGGATGACTGTGTGAGATCTGTGGGAGTCACACAGAGCTTGACGTAGTAGATGATTAAGACTCAGCTACAGATTGGCCATGTGTTAGAGGGGGCATGTGGTGAGCTCGCATTGAGAGGGCTGTAAGGAAACTGATTTCTAACAGGAAATGAAAATGACAATTTTGCTGAATAAAGGTTATAGAAACTAAATAATGTAAAATACGTTCTCAACATATACATAATGCAATAACTGAGAATTTGTGTCGTCACTTTACAGTGGTTTGAAGCTATTGAGCTGTTACACCCCCTAACTGACCCAGGAAACAGTTGCATGACTCTAAGCTCACCTTTATTAAACTATTTCTTATATTGAGGCTGGACACACACGTGGTTAATTCCTTATTATTTATTATTAGTATTGAAGTTTAGCTAAGCTATGACATTTAATCTGAACATATATTACCTATATTAAAAATATATGTTATAATAAATACAAAATATGTGTAGGATTTTACCCTATATATATTCCTTATACATTCCTTATACCTGGGCTTTAATCTGAGATTCTTTTTACTTTGAGTTGGCACTGTTCTCTGCTACTAGGCAAAAATTAATAATAAAACAATGAATTCTACAGCAGTTTCTAAAACTTTGTGACATATTTTGAAACTGTTCTCTCATCTCTAAATTGCTCTTTATGTGCTGTCTTTTTGACCACCCAAAACTACTTAACGCACACAGACAATAGTGCCTATTATGACGTTGTTTTGCTGTTCAGTTGTGGTCTGTACTTTGAGATCTAAGATACTGTGTTTTTTCGTACCTTAGCTCCAGCAGCTCCAGTTTCTCCCTTGGCGCCATCAAGACCAGGGTGTCCCTGCAAATACAAACAGGTGCAGTATAAGCATCGTTCTTCTACTGCTTATGATTCCATTTAGCTAGGTTGCTGAATCAAAGTTTAACATACTCTGTGTCCCTTGATGCCAGGAAGTCCAGGAGTTCCAGGGAATCCACGAGCACCCTGTAAAACAAACAAAAAAAGATTTTTAGTATACAACTATTACAAATCCATTACAAATTATACTAAATTGACTAAAGACCCATGTTTAGACAATATTTACAAATCAGTGCTCACCTGAGGTCCAGGGGGTCCACGGTCACCAGATTTTCCTGGCTTACCATTCTCACCCTAGAAAAGAACAGGTGTATGTATGATTAAAGACTATATATAAGAACCAGCTACTTAAGCACAATCCAGAGGATTATCACTAGACTACTCACATCACTACCAGATTTTCCAGATGGTCCAGCTGGGCCGCGTGGTCCCATAGGGCCCTGGTGAGAAACAAGAAGTAATATGAATAAGTAATAAAAACATGTAAACATTTTATCAGTGTTTATGTGCAGTGATTTGTTTTGGATTTCATTATGAGCAATCTTTTATGACATGGATTGAGTCCATGTGTGATACTCACAGCAGGTCCAGGTTCACCAGCCTCACCAGCACTGCCTTGGAATCCTTGTGGGCCCTATAGAACAGATGAGAATGTGATATGTGTTGCTTTATGTAGGAAATGCAGTTTATGATTCATGTCTATCTCATCCATGTATATATTTTATCTGTGACTCAAAAGACATTTTCCCCTAATCACACCTAGTGTATTAATCCCAGAATTTACAATATTGTATTTATATTTCAATTTGAATGACTAAAACTGTCTATTATACTCATTTATCTTTATTTTATTGGTATTTCGTGTATATGTGCACATTAGATATCATTATATAACAATACACCGAATTATATCATTAATTAACACATTTATAATAGATTGATTGACTTTATTACTTACAGGGGCTCCAGTTGGGCCAGGAGGACCACGGGGACCCATGGGGCCCTGAAAAAAAAGAAAAGATTTTAAGCATTTATATGCTCTACAAACTCTACGTACACAACATGTTCAAGATCCATGTTACAATTTATGAGAAACATTACCCAGACTGAATAACAAATCGTCTGAACTCATTTGCAAATCTATCTGTACTCTGCCTTACTGTAGTAGCCACTATATTATTTTTTGTACTCTGCAGTTACTTAACAATCTTAAAAGAATAGTTTTTGCATAATTCATTTAAGTTGGACATCGATTTTTTATTAATTAAGTGCGAGTGTAAGCCAACTGATATCAGTTTTTCAAGATTCTAAATGTCTATCACTCTCGTCTCAATTACAAAAAGCAAAAAACATTAATTTTCTTTTTATTTATCGAATTTCATTTAATTACCACTGATAAAGTATATTCATTTGTTTAAAAAACGGTGCTTTAAAATACATTTCAATTTCTGTGTGTCTTTGTTCTAACAGTGCATCTGCTGATGTGTAAATGTTGTATGGCACTAATTGCCGCTAGAAGTCTCCTGAATGCAAGCTGTGAACAAGCTTTTAGATATTGTCATGTAGATGCTTTAATTATTCTTTATTTCTTTTAGGTATAGACTGCTCTGATTATTATTTATGTATTATATACTTTGTTAATCTGTACATTTTAAGCAAGTAAAGTTTATACACATGCTTTGACTGGTTTCTTCTTTAAGGCAGTTTTTTGTCAGTGTTAGTTCGGGTCATGTTGAAAGGTGAACTTTTCTTCTAGTATTTAGTTGCATTTGTTTGGTTAGGCCTCTTTAACACTTAAACTATTGTTAACTAATATGTGCTGTGTCTACCCAGACACCCTTATTCTCCAATTTTTTGTTACGTGCCAAGGACTTCAATTCACTGTTTAATTAACAGACAGCTCAAGTATAATTACGTTAAAGCGGATGCACCTGACCACTATCTACATCTACAGTGCAACAGCAGGATAATCCAGCTGAAATTTATTGTTTTTTAATATGAATTTATTGTTTTTACTTTGCGGTTACATGTGATGAAGCATGCACTGATGGGTAAAAAGTAAAAGCATGTTCATTTAAAATGAAATATACAACATAACGTGTGCAAAAAGTCAAACGATCTAAAAATATGACCTGCATACCTTTGACAGTAAATTAAGCAAAGCTTGATGAAAGTTAATTCAATGTTGTACTGACATACATCAACCTAACGGCACATTATCATAACACTGCTCAGCTCGAAGAATGGATACACTGACATAAACATGTCAAATTTCTAGGGAAACTTGACCTAGCCTGATTGAATTACACATCATCATTTGAAACATTGAATTTTTACAAATGCATCAACATTGCACACTGAATTTGTGGGCAAAAAAAATACACGTTGGCATTTCACTATTGAAGCTGGCATTTTGTATTTTGTGTTATTAATTATTAACAAAAAACAAATGAGAAAACAAATAATATACTTTTTAAATATAAATTACTGATATTTGTATGAAATTGAGCCATGGAGCCAAGGTACATAGCAAGGTCCATATTTACAGGTAATTATTGCATTATTGTTTTGTAAGATATTACAACGTTGGCTTAACACAAATTGATCTAACATTTAGCTGTTTTTCAGACAAGTTGTTTAAAACTGTACAAGAAGTAATTAAAGAAACATAACCAAACACATACTTATATGCTACACTTACATGGATTCACTTAAAATACTAATAATATCTCACCATTGGTCCCTGCATCACACCCATCTGAGCTCCTCCAGATTTCTCATCAAAACCACCAGCCATCTGGGCAGCAAAGTTCTGCAGACAAATTAAAGATTTATATTCTATGCTATGGCAATCTATGAAGTATAGAAAACTATTTATTTAAGAGACAACTCACTCCTCCAAGTCCAGGGACACTTGGGCCTGGTGGTCCGGGAGGTCCAGGTGGTCCAGGATTACCTGGTGTGCCTGGTTCGCCATCTCTTCCTCTTGGTCCTGTACTTCCCTGGAAAATAAAGCTGTACTGATTTCTCCGAACATCTTGTTCAATAACTCATCATCTCAAATATACAAGATAAAATGGTAGTAATGTATATTGTCTTACTTTTTCACCCTTATATCCTCTATCTCCACGTGGTCCCTGCTCTCCAGATGGCCCCTAGAAGAACACAAATACAATTCATTTGCGTCCAGACAAAACGTAAAACTAGGGATATATTTAATACTAGGTGTTGAAACAAACTAGATAACAGTGCGTCTATTCAAACAGCCATAAGAAATAAATCAAATAGTTGATATAGTGCCCCCTGGTGGAGATATTTCAAACTGCACTTTCAAACAAGAACAAAATAAAAATGTAAAATGCCTCACCATGGGTCCAGGTGGTCCTCTTGGTCCTACAGCCTGTGTCAAACACACCATCAATAAATTATTTAGAACTCATGACTCAACTATAACAACTGTAAGAACCTGTTATTTGCATTTATATTACACCTGAATGTGCTTGTTGCAGTAAATAGTTTTTCGTATGTAGATGATTGCAGTACAAAATAATTTTTTTTTCATATATTATGTTAATTTGTGTATTTTATTTAACATCTAGATATCGAATACTCTTGACCAAATATCTTGGCGATCTATGAGGTGCGATAGTGGTATGTTTACCAGAGATGAAACAATTATCCATATAATGCAGTTTAGAGTTGTAGCAAATAAATATACAAAAATATTATATAAAATAAAAGTCCTATGTCACAACATAACAGTTAACAATATCAGAAATCTTCATTCAGAATTTGTCGTGTCGTTTGCAAATTATTTTTCAATTCATATTCCCATAGCTGTGCAACAGGTTTAGTGTTTTTAAAAGAAAAAACTTACATCTAAAACTTCACCAGGTTCTCCCTTGCGTCCCTAATATGAAAAACAATTATAAAATTAATATTTTTATTTAAGTTACTTCTCAAAAGTTCATATTTTGTCATATTTATGTTCTAAAAACTATAAGCTTACCTTTGCAATTGATTCTGTAATCCAGCAACAGAAGAAGATAAATAAAGAAGATTAAATTACGATTACAATTAAATAGTAATTAAAAAAACAAACAGGTAAACAATCATTAACATTCAACGATAATTAAAAAACACTAATGCAATTGATCATAGCACGCTTTTATAAGAGGCATTTCTGGGAAATGTTATTATAAAATAGTCCTTGGGCCTATAATATTTTCAACCCCACTGCACCATGTACCAAGGTCCCATCATCGTCTGAACCCATTCTGCTGGAGTTAGTGTTTAGGAGGGAGGGAGGAAGGGAGGAAAAGCAGCACCAACGGTTCAACAGTCATACATGTATGACAACCTCCCATTCATTAGCTTTAGTGCAATACAGAATGAGATTTGCTGGGTGATTAAGCAAAAAGCACTGGTATAAAAACTGGTATTACAGTGAGATGTTTACCATGTGTACTAGACTTTCTTAGTTAATAAACTATATGCTTATTTAACAAACATAATATATCTGCATTGATCTAGTAGTGTAAGTTAGTACAGCAGGTCTACATGTGCTTGACTGACTTAGCTTAAGTGATTTTCGGATCTTACTTTGATGGATCTGGTTGATAAGACAATGGTCTCTTTGTTCAGCTGTTTGAGTAAAGGTTATCCAAACTGTTTTCTCAAGGGACTCCAGGGTAAAAGAGTAAGGTAAACAACAAATTGGCCTTTTTGTCATTTTTTCAGCGAAAGTGTTTGTCATTTTCTTTACACTTTTGCTACTAAAGTTTTTGGCACTTATAAGATTTTAGATTTAAAAATACATTACTTTAGAATTGTGTTCCCTGTTTTTTTTTCTTGCTAAATATGCTTACATTTTATAAATCAATCTAATCTATTTGGTCAAGCTGCTTGCATTGAAATTCAACTGCTTTTTCTTATTAAATACAATTTGCTGTTTTTAATCCAGATGCAATTAAAAGTTAATTAAAACTTCTAAAGATTTACAGCACATAGAAATGAATTATTTATAACAATAGTAAGGTACAGGACAAAAGCTAAGAAACTTTGGTTTTTAGTCTTTACTTTAGGTAAAACATAAAAGCCAAAGTTGGTCCTTGTTTTCTGACTGTTAGTTTTGAGCTCCATCCTTTACCCCTCCTGCATTCCATGTGGATACTGATTACACTTCACAATATAAAATGATGGTGCTCAAAACAAACAGTGAGCTGTGTGTTAGAGGGGCTGCAGGTTTAGTGAAAAGAAAGAATTTTGTGAGAAAGCGGACCGCTAAGCTGGTCGGTATCAGCCGGGCAGATGGGGCAGCACTCTCCGTCCGGAATGATGGGATTGGCACAATCCTTTAGATCCTCGCAGATGACCTCATCACACAGCACCGACCCCGAATCACACACACAGACACGACACGCCTCCGGCTTCCACACTGCACGGTCCTCGTATTGCAGGCCGTCCTGGATGCAGCCGTCTGGGTCCTCCTCTGCAGCCACCACATGGGGGCCAGACAGAGGACATGCATGGGGGTAAGAGAAGTCAGCATATAACAAATTGCTCTCCTTCAAAAAAGCATTAATCAATCCCTTTTCATCAAAACGTGTTGTTTTATTCTATAAACAAGACTAAAAATTAGACTATAATAAAGACTGCTTATTTTGGTCAAACATACCCATAAATTGTAAAACAAACAAACAAAAATGATCTAGAAAATCATTAAATGTCAAATTTAGGCTCAGAACATACTATTGGCTGCTGACAAATGTGTTCCTTTTTATAATCAGCCTGTTTAGGTTATAATGAGATTTTATGCCAGTTTAATCCATTTAAATAGCATATAATTTTCTACCAAAATGTTAAATTAATTCTGTCTGTAGCTAATTTGGTTAATCGGATCAACCTTTTTTCTTCCAAACTTCAATCTTAAGACTTATAACTATTATAAAGTATGTCTGAATAATATCTATGTCTGCAAACTATGTCTGGCACCATACTGTAAAATGGGCTCTGTGGACTATCCCCAGGTGAAACCAAATCCACGAAACCAGCCATGAATAGGCTTTTCTCAAACACACACAGGGCAGCATTGACAAACTGGTGCTTTGAGCAAACACATCATACTCACAGCTTCCATCTGGATCTAATGGTCTCACCCACCACAGTGCAAACACACTTCAGTGGGTCAGACAGGCAAGCCTTCAGACAAATATGCACACATCTATACATATACACTGGGTGTTTGTGTTGTACCTACTTGTAGAGTATAAAACTGTAAGCGAAAAGATGTAAATGAAAGGCCCAATTGTAGTTTTTTGAACCACAGAAAAAACAGGCCTTTAAAAATAAATTTCATTCTGTCTTTTACATTTTGCAAAATTGTGTAAATGTGTATTCTTTTGTAATTCTCTTGAGCTAAGGAACACAAGATGAGTGAATTAAAAATTACTGATTTAAAATTACTTAACGTGATGTTTATTTCATCATGAATCCCCAACCTGTTACTGTCACCTCAAAATTTTGTCATTTTGGGACCATCTCTGGTGGCCCTGGTCTCATTAGTCAACATTCCACAGGCCTCCTTTTACCAAACCTGTCAACCTCAGACACTGTGAACTATGCCCTACCACTGACCAAATGAACCCTTTAACATTTGCTGATGGAGCACCATTTGGTCCTCTATGGGATACGCTGCCGGGCCATAACTGTTCTTCAAATTGTTACACACAGGTGTGTATCTCTGGATGCCATGAAAGCACCAACTGAGCAATCATCTGTCACATTGTCTCAAGTCGTGTTGAACTGTACCTCAATGCAGATTTTTTTTTTTTAAATTGTCTGTTTTTTATGTTATTTGTGTTATGGGTTATTACACTGGTACTTAAGTATTATTATTATTCTCTATTAAATAATTATATATACATAATCAATTTATTAACTAATTTATTGTTCATGTTAAAAGTTTTCATTTAAGATATGAAAATGCTGTTAATTGTTATATTTGTCCTGAACAATGGTCCTGTTTTTAAAAAGCCTGGGACATTGATTGGTGTCAAATGTTTTTGTTGTGTATATTGAGACAAATTTAAATGCTCGTATAGATATACATTTTCAGATTTCTAATAACGTGTAAATAAAGCGTGGAAAAAGAATTATTATATCTCTAGGATAGGGGAAAAGAACCATTGATAAGTAGATTTGGAAAATCAAACAAGATTATAGTTCAACAATGTTTTTAATTCCTTTTCTACTTATTTGAGTATGATTTTAATATCTCTGTCCTTAAGCAACCCTGCACAGTGCAGGTATTTATTGCTCAATTTTAGTGAACAATATCATTTTACACTTGTAAATAAATGTATATAAAGACTGATGTTAGTCGACATTAGGCTGCGTTCTATTTATTATTATATGGTTTGACTTAAACAACTTAAACGAGTTGTAGCGTTTAGCTGAGGAAATTTCGCCTAACTGATAGAATTAAAAAATAAATAACTAAA
>JAOTRQ010000020.1:848809-875786 GCA_028565875.1 Hoplisoma paleatum
AGACAAAATTATCATACATCCGTCATAACCACAATAACAAGTCTATTGATGTGTTATAGTCACTCTAGTATTGAATAACGTCCAGCAGGCACTATCAATAAGCAATAACAAGACTTATGCAAATTCAAACTGAATATAACGTTTTACTGTTTCCTCTCATCCACTATTTTTACATTTCTTTGCAGTTCTTAAATCGGCTGTAAATCAGGCGTTTCAGTTCTAATGACTGCTTTAGTAATTAAAACCATCTTGCTGGGTTCCACCTTTACTTTACAGTAGATCTGGTTAGATTCCCATATGGCGGTCCGGATCATTTCTTTATCAAATTCTTTACCAGTTTGGGATTTTCCTTTCCTCCCCCCCTCACATATCCGATGTTGAGGTGACGTTGGATAAATAGTGACATTTCGGCACCACCTTATTTCCTGGGAATAAACAGCCAACCACAGACCAAACTTTACACCCTTCAAAATATTTTCCATGGGGTTGAGATCTGGAGACTGGCTCGGCCACTCCAGGACCTTGAAATGTTTCTTATGAAGCCTTGCCTGTATTGCCCTGGCAGTGTGCTTGGGATCATTGTTATGTTAAAAGACCCAGCCACGTTGTATCATCAATGCCCTTGCTGATGTAAGGAGGTTTGACCTCAAAATCTCACCATTTATGGCCTCATTCATTCTTGGTACGTGTGTTTCGTGTGTACACGCAAGTATTTTAGGTGTGTACACAAGTGTTTCACTGATTTCGCTTTAAACGGCCCCTCATACACACACACTCACACTTACTCAGAGCAATAACGCCGTAAGTAAAACCCTAAATTGGGACGCACATACAGTAGTAGTTCACCGTCTGGCCGGTAGGGGAGTCTTATGAACGTACTCGTCGTCACGTGTCCAAAGAAATCATCCAATCAGAACGCTCATGTCACCATAGGCTCATTTCAAACAGTTGACTTGGTGTAAGAACTGTTCGCGGACATTGTTGTTATTAGTTAAAGTTATTATGTACGATTAAATAGAAGTAAAGTTCAAGTGTAATTTAATGTACGGTTAACGAATACGTTCTGAGGTGTGTAACATGATGGATTCTCATATTATCACACCCGGTCCATACAGAGCCACTAAACTCGTAAGTGTTTATGAAAGCTAATGTTATTCAGTTAGCACAAGTTTGTTGTTAATGCAGCCATGTTATTAAAATTCTATAATGTTTTGTTTTACATAGTTTTCCGTGTTATTCAACTTTACTTAAATGTTTACTTACGTGCTTGAAGTTTCAATAATTAATTCAAAGCTTTTATTTAAATGAACAATGGTCCTTTTCGAGCTCGAAGCATGGTGCAGTAATAATAAATACAAAGTAAAAACGCAGTAGTAGTAATATTACAATAACTTTAAACTAATAAATATTTATAGCTCAATTATACAAGTAAATGGCTGAAGGTAGAAAGATAAGAATAGCTAAAGATACATGTGAATGTGTTAATTTGAATAAAAAAAGAAAAGACATTAAAACTGTTTTGGTGTTAATTGAGATGAGCTGATATTGTCCAGTCAATTAAACTTTAAATCACCATGGAGACGAGTTACATTTGGTCGAGGACCTTGTTGCAGTAATAATCAAAATCTCATTTTGATTCATATAATGTAATATTACACTAGAATAAAAATAACAATCTTAACTAGACCTTAATATTCATACCGATTGTAGGTAATTCCCCATCCTTTATATGTATGGTATATAATAAGAGTTGCTGTCTCAAGCTTTGAACCTTTGACAGTATATAATGGTTTTTTTTGTTTTTGAATTATCATATGAAATCTATTTCACTACAATCATGTGTTTTCTTTTAGTGGAATGAAGTGACCAAACTGTTTCGAGCAGGCATGCCTTTAAAGAAACATCGGCAGCACTTAAAGTCCTACTCGAATTGTTTTACTGCATCAGCAGCTGGTGACTGGTTACACGACCTCCTCAGGAACAATAGTAATTTTGGACCAGAGGTAACTCGGCAACAGACTGTACAACTATTAAAGAAGTTTTTAAAAAACCACGTCATTGAGGATGTTAAAGGGCGCTGGGGTATTGAAGAGTTTGAGGACAACAGTCAGCTGTACAGGTAATCCAGATTAACTTTGATGTTTAGTTGTGTTCCTCGTTTTTTTTCATTTTTTCCTTAATTTTTTTATTTATTACACTTTGAAGGTTTCCTCCAACGTCACCGTTAAAACCAATCCCCGGTTCTCAGGCCATGAGGAAAAAGAGTGGAAGTGTTAAGGACAGAGAGAGCTTTTTCAGATTTAGAAATTCTAAGAAATTTGACAAAGAAATCCAAGTAAGCTTGTAAACCTGTTCGTGTCTTCATATGATTAATAGAAGTACTTGTAGTTATATTGTAGTATTTTATTAATGTGAATTACTTTTCAAAGGAAAATCTAGCTCCAGCAGTTGAAGATGCTCCTATATCAGATGAGAGTATCCACTGTAGAGACATCACACAGGAGGAAATTCAGGATGTTTGGAAAAATGTCACAATAACACAGTAAGTTCCATTTGTTTGTATTTGCATACGTTTTAAAAAAGAAATTGTTTGTGTGTTATGTTTGTTTTCTGGCATCCAATTTTATAGCATCTAGTCAATGCATTGGCATCGGATGTTTGATTTGGGTGGAATGTATATAAATATGTATTGTTTTTGTGTGTACATGTTTTTGTTTCTGTTTTATCTTTCTGTGTAAAATGTATTATTTGATTATTTGATAGATAAATGGTACTTTAATGATCTCTTCACAAGGTTCCTTCAGGGAAATTAAGGTTCTAGCAGCATCATTACACAGTACAAACAAAGAAGCAACATTAAAAGGAAGATAATTCACTTTGTAAATAATTATAGTTAAATAGTTAAAAGTATAAGTAAGCAATATAAAGATAACATTTTGTATGGTATGTTTTGAATTGCAAATGTTTATAGCGGGAACGTAGGGGTAGTAATAGTGAAGTTATGAGCCAGTGCTGAATTATCTTTATGAGCATGCATAACAGAAGCTGTGGCTTTATTTGTGAATCCATGACTACAGTGCATGAGTTAGTCAGACCTACATAAATTTTAAATTATGTAATTGTATAGGAAACTACATTTGTGGTTTAGATATGGGTGTTGTAATATGTCTTTGTTTTTCATTTGTGTAAGAAATGGAAATATTTTGTGTTTTCCTCACAGTTTACAGAAGTTACTGGGTTTGCCATCACTGGATGATGTGTTAAATCCATCTGAAGTCAATGCCAGATTCATTGAATATAACATGACAGAAGTCAACAAACATGGAGTTGTTACGTTGGAAGAACGTTGGAAGACCGGTGAGAAGTTGCACAATTGTATAGTTAGATTGTAACCAGTTCATTGAAGCCATGCGTACGTTACTACAACAGATTTTCTTTTGTCTTCACAGACGATTTGCCTCACTGGGTTTTATCAGCTATGAAATGCCTTGCCAACTGTAAGTGCAATGTGATACTTCATTTCACTTTATTTAAGGTCTTGTCAACATCAGCATGGTAAAAATGTTGTAATGAACATTTTGTGAATAGATATTATGGATGCACTTAATTTGTTTCTTAAATTCATTAAAAACTTTAAACAAAGCAGAAGTAAAAAAAAAATCCTTTCAAATCCAATGCAATTGGAATGCATTTATGTATATATCACAGTAGTCTTATCCTTCACAGGCTAAAAGACCTGCATGAAAGACATTTTTATTGTTTAATGATTTGTACCCAACATATTTATTTTAAATATCAGCATGTGCTCTTGGTGCTTTTGTTTAATTATTTCTTTTGCTTCTGCAGGGCCAAAGTTTGACCAGCCCTCTTACCCTGGCTTTGAGAGGGATGTCTTTAAATCTGTGTCCGACTACTTCCACACACTCCCTGAGCCGATGCTTACCTTCCAGTATTATGAGTTATTTGTTAATGTTTTAGGTATGTGTGGTTTTGACAAGTTTTGGATTCGTTTGGTGAATTTGGTGCCATTTGTGACTGATGACTTTATACAGTTTGCATAACTTTAATTTACACTGAATATATAACCTGATAATTTCATGAATGTTTGTTCAAAGATATGATTAATATTATATGTTTATTAGGTCAATATGATAATGTGTTCAAAACTAACCTTTTGGCTCCAAACACTTGCTTTTTATTTTCCCTCCCCTTGCCTGTCTATTCATGTTGTCTTGTCTGGTCCTTTGCTAGTTTTGTGTGGCTATGCTACAACTTCCAAGACCCAGTATGGAAAGCGTAAGAATCTGGAGGAGTTGAGCTATCCACAGCCAGCGAAAGCACCTCACCTAAATACTGCTAATGCATTTAGATCCACAGAGTGTCTCTTACTAAGTTTAATAAGAAAAGAGTCTTTTGACGAAATTGATTCACCAATGAGGGAGGTGTTTTCTTCCAAAGTCATGACAAGAGCACGTTCAATTGGCGGTCCACTTGGCAAACTTCGACCCAGGAGCTGTTCTCTGGAAAGAATCTTGGATGAATCAAACGATTCATGTACACAAGAAGAGCCCTTTAAGTCTGCTGAAAGCCTGCCATCTTCTATGACTAACGATATTGATGGTTCCTGCCCTCAGACAAGGTCTCCAGCAGATTTGGTGCTTAGACGCAAGAGTGGTTTTTCTACAGCTTCTTTTTCCTGTAACACCTCCCCAGATTTGGCTACTCATTCTCCAAATGCATCCGAAACCAGTAGCAGTAACAGCCTAAGCTCCCATGTCTCATCAGAATATCATAGAAGCAATCATAGAACTCACAGGGCTCGGCCCAGAAGCATCGGAAATTGTCTCGACATAGTAGAGCACAAGGAAATTTCAGCCAGCTGTGTTAGTATTAATGCTCCAGTAGCAGAAATTACTATTAAACCAGACCTGTCTACATCCACCATTAGTCTTAGAGCTCCTGGGTTGGTCCGTTTTCATGGAAGCTGTTTGGATATCAGTGAAATGCCAAGAATTAGCAGACGCTGTCAGAGCTCTGTGGATCTGTGCAAGCCTGGGCCCTCTCGTCCCTCGGTGTCTTCTGTTGCACGTCGTCTGAGTCCTGAACAAAGTAAGGCCTCTATTTGTCAAGTCACGCCTGTATCTGTGTGGTTTTCATAGTTGCAGCTGTGATCGTTGTGTGTTACTAGCATTCTCTCTAACCTGCATGGATCTAACCTTGTAGTGTCGGTTTTAACATTTTCTTCTCACACGTGCATTTCTTTGTATCCTTTCTATAAGTTAAATAACAACGACTTGAGTATTTAATCAGTTTTTTTAATAAAAGTATGTTTATCAGATAATTTGATATTTACAAAACATGACTGCAAAGAAAAGACTTCAGACCTGAAGTAAGCAATATAACATTCTAAATGCTTTTCTGCTTAAAAAGGTTCAAAAAAGATAAAGCATCAATATGTGAACAATGAAATAGCAAAATACAAAGCGATTTAAAATACATCTTGCATATTATGTATGTGATGCATCCTGATGGCTCACAGTTACACCTTCCATATTCTTCACAGATGTCAGAAAAGTCCAAACCATTTTAAACCTCTGTACTAAACCTTGCAGAGGACAACATATTTTTCTAACCGCAGCAATATCTAGTTAATTTAATCCGGTGAATAATCCTGTGGCATGTTCAAAATTCTTGACAAGAAGTCAGAGTGGATTGCCAGAACTGGTGTAAATTTAGACATGTCCAGAATATATGTAATAAATCCACAGGGCTTTGTTTGCATTCATCACACACAGGGTTCACATTTGATTCATTTTTGGACAATCTAACCTAAAATGCCTTAAAGTTAGGTATAATTTTATAGTTCTTCATGTGATGCTTCTCTTCACTGTATTACTTTTGATTGTTGGGTCTGGCAGGTTTATTACAGCCAGCATTAGAACGAGTTGCCATCGAAGCCCTGCAGCTCTGTACACTGCTTCTTCCTCCTGCGTCACGCCGAAAACTACAGCTTCTCTTGCGAATGATTTCACGCATGAGCCAAAATGTGGATATGCCTCGGCTTCATGATGCCATAGGTACTCGCACTCTGGTAAGACACCTGATGGGCTGTTGAAGTTAGCTTTTCTTTTCAAACCTTGAAACTGTCTAAGTGGGTTAAACTTCGATTTCTCTTCGGTGTTTATAGATGGTGCAAACGTTCTCTCGCTGTGTACTGAGCTGTGAAGAAGAAGTAGATCTAGATGAACTTTTGGCCACCAGGCTGCTTTCTTTTCTGATGGATCATCATCAAGAGGTTCTTCAGGTGCCCATATACCTGCGCAATGCTGTTGAAGACCATGTAGCCTACCTCAAATCACAGGTGATCCACCTGTTCTCTAGTAATCTACATCATCAATGTTGTTTAATTAAATGTAATTTAAAAATTCTACCTTTACATATACAAACACAGTCCAGGCAAACTTACCTGTTATTGTAACAAAACCATACATGTTAAAACTAGTCCGGCTAGGCATTATCAGACAATACAATACCAGTGATTTATAGTAAATTGTAGTCATAAGTGTAACGTAACAAATATTACATTTACTTGTATTGCTGTAATTGAGTAAACATTCTTTATGCAATTTTACTTACGTATATTTTGTCTTCATATTATTTAGCTACATTTTAAATTGCATCTATTACTGAGAAAAGTAATTCTCTAATGGGTTAGTTGTGAAATGCTGTAATAAATTCAAGTTAGCAGATTGCAGTGGTTTTGCCAAAAAGGCTTGTAGAAAAGGTATAAATGCATGAAAAAGCACACAAACTGGCAACCCTACATAGTGCACTCGCCACTCAAGCATACACATCACATTACAAAGTATTTTTTTACAGTTTGAAAATGTAAATCTTGAGTGAGATTTATAGGCAATTTTTTTATTGTACGACACGCCCCCTTCTGCTAAAGAAGTAACGAGGTGTAACGTTTACTTTGAATATGGTAAGAAATGTTTTTTAGCATATACATTTTTGGCTTAGTGGTTAGCACTGCCACCTCACAGCAAGAAGTAATGAATGACCATTTTCTGTCATGAATGTTACCTAAAACTGTAAAACATGATATTATTAAGCAAACAAAACTTGTCGATAATGTCACTGTCCTCATACTCAAGTGTCATTTACTATGATATAAATACAACACTTTTACTACTGTTTATGCCCTCATTATAATGAAAATGATTAGCAAATAATGAAATTGCGTAGTGTCCATGTATTTCTGAGCGCATTTGCTTTTGGTGGAAATATATTTAATGAAACATAATTCACTGTTGAGCTGTGTTTGCTAATTTTTTCTTTTCTTTTTTTTTTTAAACAGAAGAAACACCCCATGAATTCTGGTCTTATTGTACCAACATACTCATTTTGCAGACAGATCAGCACTCAGGAGTTTGAAGAACAGAAATTGTCTTTGTCTCAGATGGCAGTTGCCGAGCTGCTAGAGAGCATCATTAAGGACAAAGCAATGTCAGTCAAGGAGAAGAAGAAGAAACTGAAATTGGTAATATAGATAATTCAATGCAATGCTCACATGTCCATCATTGTTCAAGTGTGCGTTTGATCAGTAAGCATTACACTTAAACTAAACTACTTTGATGTGGCTATCAAATTTAAACTACTTAAGGTTTACATTAGTGTCTTATTTAATAAAAATACATATTCCTTGATGTGGATAAATTTTATATCAAGGAATATGATGCTGCACACATTAAATAATGTGTATATGTAATCTTTTTAGAGGAATAGCATACCCAGTGCTAAAAAGTGCATTTAAGATCTGACTTTGGGACGGTAGCACAGTCACCTCGTAGCAAGGTCTTCTTGTCTGGGAGCTCTGGTTTCTTCAGAATTGGTGATTCAAAATTGTCCATGTCTGTGTGTCTTGTGTAATAAAAAAATGTTAATTCATAATTTCCCATTACGGATGTAAACCAAAATGTAAAACATGTCACTAAAACACAAAACCGAGACTTCTTTGTTATTTTTAGTTTCAGAAAGAGTATCCTGACATCTACTCTCACCGATTCCCGACCACTGAGAGCGAGGCACAGCTTTTTGGAGACAAACCAAAGATAAAACCACCAATGCTGATTGCCATCAAAAAAACAAAAGCATTCAGTATTCGAAACTGAATACCTCATTACGTATGTACTGTGTGCGCTCAAGTACAATTGTGATTTTTACGTGTTGTTTGAGGGGATTCACTTCAGTTATGGATTTATTTGGAGTTAGTTTATATTCGTTTTTAAAATGCTAGACATCTTGTGTGCGACACAGTGAAACATGCAATGCAATGGGCTCCACGGCACTAGAGCACCTTGTACCTGAACTGTTGCCTGAGATTTGAGCGTTTTAAGGTCATGATGTCTGTGTTTTAGTGATGTTTTTGTTGTTGCATTTTTACATTGGTTATTTATTTAATACATATTTTTTCTTGTACATCCTTGGGAGCTAAACAGCCAAATGGTTTGTTGAAACCATAGCTAAAAACAGTTTACTAGTCAGGGACTATTTTTTTGGTGCTCTTGGAAAATTGAGCCCTCTGACTTACAGTTCCAGTTAAGTAAAGCTAGGTTTATTGTAATCTAAATGAAGGGTATTTTATTAAAATTTAATGCCATCTTGTTTGTTTTTGTTTATATATTTTAACCCAAGTAACCTTTTAACTGACCTGGCTGATAATTGCTCAATCAGAGTTTAGCTACTTTCTGCACTATTCATTTTCAGATTTGTGCCTTATTAATTTCTGGAACTTGACATGTCTTCTTTAACTAATATTGTCCAGGTTACTTTTTTTGGAGCGTCGTATAAATGGAGCCAAAAGTGAAGATTATCGAGTAGAGTTGTAGGAAATTAATTTTACGGTATTTCAAAGGAAATGTGTGAATCGTTGCACTCTTATCTAAAAGCGATTTGTCATTATACCGATTCCAACCCAGCAATCTAATATTTTAAGTAACATCCTCCAAAGTACATGATGTTGGTGTTATTACCTTTCTATCTTTGTCATGTCTGGTTTACAACACAGCGGATTAACTGCTCAGCTTTTGTGAAATGACACAATGACTTTTTAAACAATTTTGTGCTATGCAATATAAATAATACATGTTTTAAACAATATACATTGTTACTGTTGTTATTTGAGCCACCATCCTCAGTAAATATTGGTACATACAGGTGTATGGCCACGAACACATCTTAACATTTGTTTTATTTTATGTGGATCGGATATACAGCTGTTACTGTTGTTGATGCTTTTCCAGATTTCTTTAAAATTACTATAAAAAATGTAAGCCAAATGACCCTATTTTTGCTGAGTCTGGTTCCAATCATTGTTGCTTCCTTGTATTATTCAAGTTCTTCCATCCCACAGTTGCCTTTGGGTTGCTTTAATTAAATCAGTTGGAGTTGCTTGTAAAATAAGCAAGTTTTATTCAAGTTTAATTGAAGTACATAATATAATTGTCCTTATTTAGATAGTGCGTGACAATAATCTTTACTTGTTATTGAATGTATCATTTATTTCTTTTTAAAATGCCTAAATTTGATTAATAAAAACACCAGTATGTACATATTACTTTTGAGCATAAATTGATTTAGCTGATTTGTCCTGATGAGATTTTGAGGTAATGTTACATTCGAAGAAGAGGAGTGTGAGCCTTCTTTCTAGACTGTTGGTAATTCATCTGCTTGAGGATTGTTAAACATTTTCCCAATACCTAAAAATAAAAGAAAGAATAAACACAATGTTAAAGAAAAATGTTAAAGAAAATAGTATGCTTACAGTTAACATTTACAGTGGTAAAAATATAAAGTCACTTTTATTGTAACCTCAAGATTAACAATCTGTATTGATGCACAAATTGATATGTGGCTACAAAGCTGTTAATTACTAGTGTAAGTTATTATTTTTATTGTAGTATTCATTGTGGAATTTGACTGGAACTAAGACTTTGGAAAAACAACCCCAGACTATAATACCCCATAAGCAGTATGAGGTTTAGAGGTCTGTAATGACTGACTCATTGGTAACCTCTTTGCAATATGCGCTTCAGAATCCCCTGACCCTGCTTAGACAGATTATGTGGCCTACCATTTCGAGACTGAGTTGCTGTCATTCCCAAAGACTTCCATTTTCTGTCGAATATAGCTGACAGTTGACTGGAATATTTAAAAGCGAGAAAATTTCACGACTGGATTTGTTGCACACAGTTTGACGCTGGAATTCATCGAGCTCCTTAGAGCGACTCATTCTTTCATAAATGTTAGTAAAAACAGTTTGAATGCTGAGGTGCTTCATTTTATACTCGTCATAGATCATCTGGATGGGTGAGTAAATCATTTTAATACTTTTTACACACACACACACACACCCACACCCATATATATAATCACTATTGATACTTTTGGTGCATTTTAAATATTTACATTTCTGGTGTCCTGTGGAAGAATTACTCCGTCGTCCCAGAGTCTCCCTGACGAAAAAAATGCTGAGCTTTCTTCTTTCAGCCTTCACACAAATAAATACATAAATTATTAAGCAAGAAAAATAAAAATACATACTTTTTTATTTAAAAACATTATCTGCTGAACCCATCAAATTAGCCCAATAAACTCCTAGTGCAAGATACTACACACACTCAGTTTAAAAGAAATGGTGTTCTTGCGCTCAGTTGCTTAGTTATGGTTGTTTTTTAAAAAAATTAAAAAACATTTCTGCCAAAATAGATTATTTTACACTTAATTTATTTGTTACTAGTTGTAGCCTAGTGGTTAAGATGCTAGACAACTAAGATCCCTGAATAAACCAAATAATACATATATGTGTTTTCTAATGTCTACTGTATACTATGTAAGCAGTGAGTTCATCTTACTGCTCATTAATGCGCTGGCTTTCCTCTTCATCATGTACTAATGCGCTGGCATGGTCCGGAGCGACAATCGACACTTTAGCATTAGGCCACAGGAATATGAAATTGGGATCAAAAGCTCTTCCACACTAAAAACAGAAACAACAACAGTTGTTTTAAATATTAGTGTGTTGTTACAAGTCCAAATAAGAAAAATAACACTGTTTGGTTAAAAAGAGACACTTTTACTATGTAAAACTAAGACTGTTCTTGGACGACAATTTGAGAAAGTTAATTTTATGATCCAATATGACGATACCCTCTGTCCACATTGTGAAAATGGTTTTTAAAATGCTGACTGAGCTGACTTGTTTGCCAGTCTGACCATCAAATACTCCTGACAATATTGGATTTCTGAACTATCATAGACATGCTTCATTTTTGAGAAAACATTTTCCTGTAATAAGTTTTCCAGCAAGCTCATGATGTCTACAAACTTTTTGACAGTGTATATAAAGATTACTGACCATAGCATAGCTGTCAGCACCATGGCATCCTCCAAACACCACAGTGATCTTGGGAACAGTAGCACATGCTACAGCGGACATCATGGATCCTTGAGCTTTCAGTCTGTTTGTGTATGACTCTGCCTAAAAGGAAACGTGAAATGTTAGACAAGTAAAAGTACTTTAAACTTGGTACGGTCCGGGTCATTTCTGTGGCGAGTTTACATGCTCTCCCAGTGTCGTTCGTTTTCCTTCCACAATCCAAAAACATCACGCCAGATAAACTGGATATTTAAAATAGTCTTGGACTTGTGTTTGATACAAACTTATGGACTGATAAAACTTGTGTTATTGACTAACAACTGTGTGTTACATTGCTGTAACCAAAAAATTTAATCCTAATAAACAAACACCAAATAAATTAACCCCTGATAATGACAATAACTATTTTCTTTAACCACTATAATACCACTCAATGAAATACAAGCAAGTTAATATTTTGAGAGACTCTGCAATGATTAAATGATCATCTAAATATTTTGGAAACCCCATAAGGTGACCACACTGTTATGAATGAATAAACTTCTGTACCCTAATATAAGACAGAGTGTGGCTGGGCTCTGGAGAGGTGTTCTGAAGGAAGATGAGCGGGATGTCTCTCTGCTCACACAGCTGAATAAAGTGGCATGCTTTTAAACAGGCTTCATATGTTAACTCTCCATTGCTGGCAACAATGCCAACCAAGTGCCTGGAAGAACAAAAACAAAGCATTCATAATAGGAAAATGATACATCTTGTGTTTTATTATTAACATATTACTGCTAGATTGTGGTTTGTGTTCATACCCTTTGATTTGTGCAAATCCACTCACGAGGGTAGTTCCATAGCGAGCCTTGAACTCTTGAAATCGACTACCATCAGTCAGCCGACTTATAATCTGAAAATGTGAAGAGACAAAATGTAAAGAGGCATGTTTTATTTTACTTTTCAACATACAGTGTTTCGGCCAAATCCATCTATCATCTAGTATTACTACTGTTTAATCCTATTTTCGTTCACAGTGAGACACAGACTGGGCGAATACACTAAACACTTGAATAGGTCGCAAGTCTATTACAGGGCGGCAAATCTGGGTCTTTTAACTGATAACTATACAGTTATACTCACAGTTTAAAACAAAGATTCGTATATATTTTCATGACTTAAGTTAAACAAACTTACATTTATTTGTTAATCAATAACATTCGTAGCATATAAACCTTACCAGTCTAACATCCATACTATAATTGTAGGTGCGTGGTGCAAGGCCCATAAGCTCCTCAGAATTGTAAAGCGGCTCCTCTATCTCAGATCTAACCTCTTCTGGAAGTTCAAAGTTTAGTGTTGAGATAATATTTCTGGTGCACTCATATGCTTCGCTCTCAACAGCGGCAAAATGGTCCACACAGCCACTCACCCTGTACAGGAAACAATCGCACAGGAAAAACCTTTACCATACATGACTGAACCGTTAGGGATATGCCAATTTATTTGTCTGTTATTTATGTACTTAAATATTATTATACTAAAACATAACAAAGCTATTTTAATGTACTGTGGTAGTGAATTGTGTAAACAAATGAGGGTAAAATGAGGCCCAACAGTGGTAGCCTGGAATTAATACGATGCCAGAAAAGTACAGGAGCAGTGGGAAGTTTGGACATACTTTCTCATTCAATGTTTTTCTCTGGACTTTTTTGTTTGTACATTGTAAAACAACACTATAGACATCTGATCTATAAATAAACATATATGTTGCACAATACAAACATTTTAGATTATTCAAAGTAGCCTCCCTTTGCTTTGATGACAGCTTTGCCATTATATCGTTCACCTTCAATGGTTTCCCACACTCTTGAAGGTGTTCCCAGATGTGCTAAGCACTTTTTTGCTGCTTTTCCTTCACAAATCATGTCAAGTAGATTTTGGTCAAGATATTGTGGAGGACAGATCATAGCAAACTATCACTCGTTCTTGATCAAATAGTCATTACACTGCTTGGAGGTATTCGTAATATAGAAATAAATAAATCAAGAAAAAACACTTAAGTAGACCGTGTATCCAAATGTTTAACTAGTACTATAAGTGTGATAAGTTTTTAACATTTTCAAATTAAAGTTTGTTTGTATTTAGTCACATTTTCACTTTTATATAAAGATGTAAGTCACAAATGACTCAGTGCAGATTCTGACTGAATTAACAAGCCACTAATGAAGCCACATGGTTTCACTACTAATTTTCCCCAAGATCTGATGTCTGATTGGTAGAAACTGATTTTTTTCCAAACATGTTTACATTTACTCACTCTGAGTGTAACGTGGCTCCTCCAAGATTTTCAGGAGTCACTTCTTCACCCGTAGCAGCTTTTACCAATGGAGGACCACCTAAAAATATGGTTCCTATCCGGTGTACAATCACAGCCTCCTCTGCCATGGTGGGAACATATGCACCACCAGCTGTGCATGAGCCACACACAACTGCCACCTGTATGTCATAAGAAAGTACACAAGCGTGCTAATTTCATGAATTTTCACAAAAAATCTGCATATATAGAGGACATGACTATGTCTCTGTGGGTCTACTCAGGGTACTCCAGTTTCTTCTCACAGTTTATATGAGGTAAACTGATTAACCTTATGTAACAAGTAACCATGTTCCTGTCACAAATGCAATCAAAGTGTAAAGCATGATGTTAATTAAACTAAGTACATAAAGTGTATCAATCTCACCTGTGGAATCTTCATTGCTGACATTAAAGCTTCATTGTAAAATGTGCGGCCACCATGGTTTTTATCAGGGAAGATCTCAGACTGTAAACAATCACTGTAATTATTTATTTTTTGAATAAACAACTTAAAATTTCATTTTCCAATTCACTTACCTGAAGTGGTAAAAAAGCACCCCCGCTGTCCACCAAGTACACACAGGGCAACCGATTTTGCATTGCTACTTCTTGAGCCCGAAGCTGTTTCTTTACTGTAATTGGGTAAGCTGTGCCTCCTTTGACTGTTGCATCATTCGCAACGAATACACACCACAGCCCATGAATTTGACCAATTCCTGAAAGAAAAAACAACACGATTAATCCAGGATGTACTATAGGCCATTCCAGCTAATGACATTCAGATTATGAAGAGCCTGCTGAAGTTTGTGGTATTTTGATTTGTATGATGTAATTTCATTCTACCTGCTTCATTAATCTAGCACTGCAGACAACAGGTTAGGCATTAGATAAGACACCGCTGCAAAACAAGTCTTTTAGTGAAGCACCTGTGACACAGCCGGCTGATGGAATATCTCCATATTCCAAATCCAGTCCAGCGAATGGGGACAGTTCAAGGTAATCTTCACTATCCAACAGCATGCGAAGTCTCTGTCGAACAAGAACCTTCTTGTTCCTTTGTGTATGTCGAGTTATGGCATTATCACCACCTCCCTTTAGCACCATTTCCTTGAGTTCTTGGTACCTAAAGAAATGAATATCGTTGTAATAAATATTGCATGTTATTATTATTGCACCAGTAGGTATACAAGTAGATATATAATTCTCATAACCCTTTGCATATGTTGCACATTCTAATTTCAATTTTTGCATGTCGTCAGTCAGTTTTTGCACTTTTTCTTTCTATGATCTCTATAATATTATATTTTCAATTCAATAATGTTTTATTTAGATATTTACTCTTTTTAATATATGTATATATTGTTCATTTCCATAATGAATATTGTTGCTGATCAATCATAAAAGTATTCCACTGACGGTTGTACCACGTATGACTATGTACGTGACAAATACATGTTGATTTGATTAAAAAAGCTTAAATAATACAGAGCTCCCCACAGACATGTATAAAGCTAAAGAAAGCGGGTTGCGTTAATAAAAAGAGAACCTAACTAAGTGTGTGTACACACCTTTGTTGACATGCCAAGCTGTTTCGCAGATTTGCTTCAAACACATGGCGATGGAAAGGCTGGCAGACACCTTCTAGTACTGGAAATGAACTTGGCAACCTTCTTCTGTGTAAACTTGAGCTAGAGAAGCGGTGCAGTGCTGGTTGGAGTCTCTTGTGTCTCTGTCCTGTGGATCTCTGGGCTTCTTTTAATCTGACTGGGTTTAAGTGAGTAAACTGGCATAAAGAGCAGTTAGGGAGAGTTGGTGATTGGCATTGCTTCATGGTCCATGCCAATGTTTGGGTGGATGAAACGTTTGTGAGATGTTTTCCTCCATTTAGACGAGATAAGCTGATTAAATAAGAAGAAACATTGTCACTCCAGAGTACAACTGTCACCCATGTTCACTATAGGTTACAGAAATGATACTGAACTTATTGTTGTATGGAAATGTACCAAAGGTCATTTTGGTGTATTTATAAAAGCACAAAAATTAGTTATGTTTTTTAAATGCTCACAAATACAGTATATAAATGAATATATTTTGCACACGGTAAGTCCTTACCTTGACATACAGCGGTACATTACTAACAGAGTCGAAGTTTCAGGGTTGCTTTACGCTGTGACACATGCAGTGTCTGGTGGAAAAGACGACACTCAACCAAAGGTTCCGGGACTCAGAGGACAGCGGCTGCAGTTCACGATACGACCACTAGAGAGCATCGCGTCCTCGTATTACATTATGATCAGAAGGAAGAGGTATTAACATGTACTCAAGTAGACGTGCTTTTATGATTATTATTACTTAAGTACAAGTCACTAAAAATCTACTAAAACCTACTCATATTAAAAGTGAAAGTCAACTCTATACAAATGTAAACATAAGTAAAATATCTTTTTAACAGAAGAGGGCGCTGTGTCTCTTCTGTGTAACAGGGCAAATTAATATACATCTCATTATAGTTGTAATTACAGTATGATATACAAACATGCTAATTCAACATTCCAATATTTGGGGGTGTATAATGTAATGTGTAATTTTGGTCTTGTTGTTAAGAATTTCCCGAACATGATTTTAGCATATGTTTTTTTTTACCCAGTAATGAATATAATTCAGAAAGTAGGGGGATTTAAAATTGTGTTAAAATTGTCATGTAAAAATGTAATTCGCAGCACGTTTATTATTTGTATAATAAACAACACAATAACATTCCAAAGTGTCCTTCTAACATAACTGTTAGATGTGTGATCTAACTGATGTGTTAGATTAGAATATTAAAACATTAGCATGTACAAAAGGTTTGATCCCTGGGTTTAAAGATTTGCATAAGACTAAACACATTACATTTATACGTTAAAGTGTAAACAACCGTTGTACTCAATGGGTTTCGATTTATCACGTGCTTGGTAGATTTAAATGTAGCTGTAGTATTGTAAATGGCTCATAATGCAGAATTGAAAGATTAACTAAGTCGACCTGTATATATTTTATGTTTATGAATCTATTTGAAGGTATATAATACACGCTTGAATATCATTGTTTTATTGACATGCCATCGTCCTAACGTGAGACCACATGACAGAACTTTTGGAGCGTGACGTAACGGACATAGTGTAAGCTCCTCCCCCTCTACCTCTGGTTGGTTTAAGTGTAAAGATGGCGTCCATCATGGAAGGGCCGCTGAGCAAATGGACTAATGTGATGAAAGGTTGGCAGTACCGCTGGTTTGTGTTGGATTATAACGCAGGGTTATTATCCTATTACACGGTAAGCATGTTCAAGCACGTTCTGTTGATTCTCTAGAGCTGTAATGTCGTTTTAGTGTGGTTAAAAGGCGATTAAGAACAGAGCATTTGAGTTAAGAATCTCAGCTGTTTGGGAGGGGTTTTTGAGTGACGTGCAGAACAACCAACCGGAGGCGTTTCTGTAAAGCCCACCAGCCAATCAGCATTTTAACCGGACGAAGTTGTGCCCTAGATATAGCTTGGCTACGACGCATGTAATGTGTTATGGCTGGTACTGTTAGTTTGCACAATTTAAGGGTGGAAGTCTCGTTGTCTTCTGATACATTTTGTCGCCAAATGTGCATAAAATCTTTTTACAGCTTTATATAAATTTTGCTTCATCAGTCTTTAATACACAACAACGTGGTGACGCAAAGTTATCGACAACAAAAGTAACGAAGACAGTGGTTAGCTGACCACAGCTTCTGCTGGCACAGTCCTCTTTTTGTTTTTAAATAATTAGTTTACATGAATTAGATTTATTGCAAATTAATAGGCATAACCTCACCAGGTTGCCACTGCTGTGCCAATATGGCCCAAATGTATTAACTATGTTTTAAGACTGAAAAGTATTTGGTATACAAGCATCTGCTAAATGATAAAAAATATAAACGATTGTTTATATAAGGTGTTAAACTGATTGGTGGAATAACACGAACGAAAAGGTTGGAGTTTAACTATTTAACTCACATATTAGAACAACCCTCCTTTTTGGTAAGCCTTAATTTTTGAGATTTTACCAGCCACATATTAACTATCATCTCCTATTTGAACATTATATAATCAACAGTTAAACATATTGATATAAATATGGAGCATTTTAGAATTTGTCATTTGTTTGGCTCAATGAAATGGAACCTGAAGAGGTTATTGGTTTTCTCCAACAGTCCAAAAGCATGTAAGTGAAGACTAAAATGACAGTGTATGTTATGCCTTGTGATATGATGAAACTTGCGTAATGCGTAAATGTTTCTTGTATAGGTACTTAGCCACTAGAATAAACTGCATAAACTAAAATTCAAATTCAATTTTATTTGTCATTACACATATACAGATGTACAGTAGCTTCGCATATCCCAACTTGTCTGGAAGTTGGGGTCAAAGCACAGGGACAGTATGGCGCCCCTGGAGCACACAGGGTTAAGGGTCTTGCTCAAGGACCCAATGTAGAGTAGCGGAGTGTAGCAGAGCCTGGATTTGAACCACCAACCTTTGGGCTCCCAGCCCAACGCTCTGCCCACTAGGCTACACTGTCCCTTTTTTAATGAACTGTGGTTCCAGTCCCCAACCTATATAAATAGGGAAGCTTGTGTCAGAAAGGACATCCGCTGTAAAATAATAATTAAAATATAACGGTGCCATCAACAATATGGATTAGAAACCCATGTGACAAACAAAATATAGTAGTTCCGACAGTGGGTTACTTAATGTTGCGAGAATTTTTAACTAACAATTTTCGTCAGAAAGTTTTAATCAGGAAGTGCACTTTCTGATATAACTATGTTAACAGTATAGGGAGAGCACTGACAATACGCAAACAAATG
The DNA here is from genome assembly GCA_028565875.1 of Hoplisoma paleatum. Lineage (NCBI taxonomy): Eukaryota > Metazoa > Chordata > Actinopteri > Siluriformes > Callichthyidae > Hoplisoma > Hoplisoma paleatum. Next base: position 867,467 of record JAOTRQ010000020.1, read on the forward strand.
GACCTTCAAGGGCTAGGCTGTTCATCCATGCTCCATTTGGTGTCACTTTGGCAGACTATTGTGTGTGTATAAATACCAGGAGAATATTTGAACTCAACAATTTATTTTTCATCTGGTTCCAATAAACATTACAGTATTCTCTCATCCTGATAAGAAAACATTGCCTAAAGCTGTTGAACTTTCTCTATTTGATTGTATGCTTTGTGCTGCTGTCTCATGCCAGGTTCATTTCAAGTTATCAATGAGTGGGTGTATTTACGTTTCCTAAAGTGGCTTTCGCCTACAAGTCAGTAATACTTTCTTGACTGTGAACTGTAAAATTTAGTGTTCTACACACTACACTGAACAAGCCATAACCCAGAGTTTAGGGTACTGGATTACCCTACCCTACTATTAACTGTTCATTAACACACAATTCCTTAGGAAAATGAAACATCTTAAGAACACACTGGCAAACATGCAACTCTACTCCATGATAACTTAGGTCATCCAGCTGGGGCATTAAGCCCAGATTCGGCGACCACTAGTGCCACTATTTATTATTAGAAATGAAATAGTGTAGCAATGCAGTGCCTATAAAATGAATTGTGCTTTTTTGTCTTTTACAATTTCTACAGTCAAAAGACAAGATGATGCGTGGGTCCCGAAGAGGCTGTGTCAGGCTCAGGGTAAGCAAGCAGCTTTTATTTCTGAGGCAGATTTTAATGCACAAAGCAGAGCTAATGAGTTATATAACCTTCATCAGGATGAACTTGTATACAATAAAAATGAATGTTTGTGTCTCATTTATTTTAATTCGATTCTGTTTTAGTGGAAGCCATTCTTTAAGAACAATAAACCAGAAAATTCCATTTTTACTTTTGTTTTTGTGTATTTTGCACGCAAAATCTATTTTTACTATTCTTTATTCTTATTTTTATGTGTGTTTAATTTGCTATTAAGGTGCATTGATATATTGACATTCTGTCCACTGAATGTTACTTTGTGTTGCCCTGTTTTTCTGGGGAAATTTTATTAAACTGAGGCTTTAATAAATAAGCGAACAGAAAAGAATCTATTAAGAGATACAGTGAATTTTATTAGGTCAGGTCAGTTGGTCTCCTGATGCAAAACAATACAGATGAATGCTTTTTCAAATGAAGTGGCTTTTCAAATGAACACCACAGTGGGGAGCGGCTTTGCTCTGTAAGATAAAGAAAAGACTGTGATTAGCTTTTAGCTTGTATCTAGATTGTGTTTAATGTGTAAAGGTTGCAGTGCTGGCTTTTAGTTATAAACATTCTAGCATGAGGAAAGTCTTCATTCTGTCTACCATGTGTGCAATAGTAAATGTTCACCACTTCTCACAGACAGGTTATTAAGGCAGTTATTGTGCCCTATGATGTCTGTCATGGTTGTTGTCAGAAGCTGCTGCTGTTGGGGCAATAGCTCCGACTGTAAACTGTAGTGATAAAGGCATCTGCTAAATGGCAAAAATGTAAACGTTCCTTGGAAGGACTGATTGATCTTTGTAACTAGTCATACAAGATTGTTAAATCAGTGAGATGCCATCCACTTATTTTTAGAATCTAGAATACTTTTCCACCCTATTGTGTATTTTTACACACAAGAGTTTTCTCTGCATTTAACTGCAAGTGTGCAGTGAAACGTTTACACACACTAGTGGACACAAACTAGGGGTCAGTAGTGGGCACACATCGACAACCTTCCAAACACAAGCCCAAATTAAGTCTGTGAATGTGAGTTTTGAGCAATTGAACGTTAAGGATCTTGCTCTGGAGAACAACTCGGCTCAGGTAATTTGGAAATGGTAGGTTTCTGGTTACTGGTCCTGTACTTCAACAACAATGTGTTCAAATGTTTATTAAATAAGCTATTTCCATTACATTTTCATTGCAATTAGCTTGATGGTTTGCTACGGTACATTTTGCTTTGCTGAGGTTAATTTTTATTTTAAATTTGTTTATATTCACTCGCAGTGGGATTTTGTGCTTGAACACCATTGCTGAGTCTGAACTACCCATTCAGAAACACCATTTGGTATGGCATCACCTTTGCCACTAGCATGCACAAACTGGTACACTGTAGTGCCAATCTCCAGCCCAGATAAATAGGATGGTTGTGCCTAAGAATGTCTGACATGTAATCCATCCCCAAATTGATGATGTGGTTCACTGTTCCTTGTGGCAACCCGAATGGATTTATATTTGCTAGAAATTCCCCTGTTGCAGTGAAGAGCCAGTCCCAAAATATGTCTACAAAGTATATTGTTGGTTGTGCTAGCAGCAGAACCGATGTATAATACCTCCCTCATATTTCTGAAGATGTGCCTCCCTCATCACTGTGCGGCTTTTCCTCACGCTATTCTCCCTCCCTGTCCCTTGTCCCCACATCCCTACATCCCTCGCTCCACCCATCCTCCCCTCCTCTCTTCACATGTGTGTGAGCGAGAAGAGCAGAAAAAGCCAGAGAATGACGTGGCCCTGTGTCTGACAGTCTCTCGCTCCGTTTTTTGCTTGCTCAGGGAGCGGTGATTGGAATAGATGACGAAGACGACAGCACCTTCACCATCACTGTGGACCAAAAAACATTCCATTTTCAAGGTATGCTCTTGTGCTCCTTTCTGCACGTTCTGTCTTCTTTATCATTTCATCTCCAGATCACAGCTTTCTTATCATCTTTTCATTTCCTTCCCGAGTCATCCTTTCTGTTTGTGTTGAGGGTTTTTGAGTTAGGCTTTAATTTCTAGCTCATTTTTATCTTGTGCTCTTGTTTTAGGCAGATCATACCAGCAGCTTTTGGTCTGTTGTATTTACGCACACACACACACACACACGCACATTTCTGACACTCTGCCTAAACAATTAGTCAGCATGGTTCTAGAGTTTAGAAATTGCCATTTAAAAGCATTGCTATAGCCTGTTTGTTGCACATGGTTTCACAGAAGAAATGGCAGCTTAGTTGAAATCTATGGTTCTAAAAGAGGACGAAGTCTGCTTTTCACCACTAGGTGCTTACATCCTCCCTCATTTTTCTTAGACCTCCTACTTTTTTCTCCCCTCCTCCCCTATCCTGTCCGGTGGTACTGGGTCGGGCAAGCTGGTGAGGAAAAGGCACTGAGATCCAGGTCTTTCGCATTTAGCCTCCACCCTCTCTTCATTTTTCATTGCTCCACACCCTTTCCCGGGGGTTCTCTCGCCCTCCCCATGCCCTCATCCATTGCCATGTTTCGGCACTGTCTGCTGTGGCTGTACAGTAGGAAGGGTAAGCTCATGCACATCTGCATGCTTGGCTGGGGATTCTAAGACTTTTCTTTGATTAGGTCTACTTATCAAGTATGTAAGAGTCATGTTTGTGCTGGAATTTTTGTAATGCTTCTGCTGCTGCTACAAATGTTGTGTTTGTGCATCCTTTAAGCTTTCTGGCATGGCGTACCTAAAAGTGTTTATGTTGCTGATCTCATTGCCATTTAAAAGCATTGCTTTTAAGTTCAGGGAGAAAAGGCATCAAGTAACATTTTATTGACCTGCCTTGTGGATTATCCCATCCTAGCTTTATAATACAAGTAACCTGCCTTATGCATCCCACAAAAGAAATGCTTGAATGTTTGCTACAAAAGTTACGTTTGTTTCACTTGTTTCGGTCTGTAGACTCTTTGTGATGTCATCTCATTGTTTTCATTTATGATTTATATTAAAGACCTCATGTGAGATAAGTCGGTACATGTGTGCTGTCTTCCACAAGCCTTTGTCTATTATTACCTTTGAGGGTGGTGCGGTGGCTTGGGTTTCAGAAAGCTCTAGAAGGGACTCCATCCTTCAAGTATCCTTCTTTCTCAACGTAGCTTCAGCTAAAAAACAAGAAGGATTTCATACTCCTTTGACATGACTTCATTCTTTTAGTGTGTGAAATGCAGCATCATTGATGCTGACACATTGGCTTGCAGAGTGCATTCATTCGGAACTGCAGAGGGTGTGTGTTTTGAGATCTGAGTGTCAGAGATTGAATGATGGCGGGGTTGGCTGGCACTGCAAAGTTGTTTGTAGATTTATGAGTGCTGAACTGGCAGCGAGCAGCTGCTGAAGTGATGTGATGGCAAGCGGTCAGGTTTAATGAATGTTATCAATTAGATAAAATTGCCATAAGTTGCTGAATTTGAAAGTGTTTGTTTGTAGAACAACATCTTTACCAGTTTATTTTGTTTTACATAAGGTCATAAATGATTGTGGTGGATATTTTGTATTTTGCTAATGAATTACATAAATACAATAATTACAACTGGAATGGCTTAATTTTTTGTGTAACAATAATAGACAAAATACAGCATGTTACATGTTCCTTTTTCTTTTTGGTGAGGTACAAATATTGACTAACAACCTTGAGCTAGCCTGTTGGAGAAAATTTAGGTTGATATAGCTGGACAAGCGAGAGGGAGATCAGTGCTCCTCCTTGGTGTATGACATGCTGTATATTTGAATGCAATGACGGAAGTGCCGAGCTGGTAGATTCTGGGTGAAGGTTTTTTTTAATGCAAACATTCAGTCGATCGGCAACAAAGCACTTCAGTGTTTTGCCTTTGGATGCTAAGCATGTTTTTGTGATAGTGGTGCAATGCTCTGGAGTCTGTAAATGATGTACTTTATATATTACATACATCATTTATTTAATATATTTTAGTGGGGAACAGTTTGGTGGAAAATGTTTTTGGTATTTAGGAGCATCTCTAATTAATTTTAGCTCATTTCACCGCAGTATTTGTATTGCTAATGCAACTGTTTGTCTTGCCATACTTGGTTTGGGTTGTTGTATCTGAGCTGTGGGACCCTTAATGGACATGACGGACATGATGTTTTATGTAAAGTGTCAAATAGACAAAGCAAGAGGTGTGAGTTATAATGGAGGAAGAAACGAATGTGTACATTAATAAAGGTTGAATTGTTATGGCCACTCTTATCAGTTTTATATAATCAATAATCTGTCATTACAATGTCTTCTTTTACATTTCTTGTTGTGCAGCATTTTTCATTGCTTTGCACATATTAGATGTGCTCTGCTCTGAGTTTGGTAAGCCAGCAAGGTGGCAATTTTCATGAACATACATAAAACGTAACGTTATAATGTTGGTGAGCTGTATGGCATGTATTGATCTTCATTCTGAATACTTCATTTATTTGCTCATTTATTATTTACTAACCACTTTATCCACTGCTCTGGCGTGACCGGCTAAAGCATGAAAGCTGAATCATTCATATACACGGCGTTTTCACTGTAAAATCCTACAGTGGGACAGAACAGGAGACATGGCAGTCAACAAAATCTTTATGTTGCAGGTAGACAGATCATATTTTTACAAAGTTTCTTTTTTAACATAGATTTTTTCCGATTCCAAATGTTTCCAGACATTTGTTTTAAAGGTCTAAAGCTTATTTTATACTTTGATATTTACATTTTGCTGTAGCGTGCACTTTTAGTTCAGCACTTCGCAATCTTGAGCTATCAAAACGTTCTGAAGTATTTAGTTTTGTTTTGTTAATACAGTCATATATGAGTCTGTTGATTTTCTTTTTAGCATAGCCAATAACATCTATTTTTCTGGTTAAATAAATCTGTATCGTGTTAAAAAAAAATTATTAAAACAATATAGACGCCAGTACTGATATGGTATGCCATCAAAATAAGTTGTGCTGAGGAAAATCATATGAATGGTTGTATGAACATAAATGTAGAAATTCAAAAATGATCATATATAAACATTTGGAAATATATATACATATTTGAAATACATTTATTTATGTAAATATACATATATTTATTTGATATACATCTATACAATTTTAAAATATCAAATGTAAAATGATATTTACTACATTGTTTAATCGTGACACTTCTAGGCTTGTTGTAAACAAATATATTTTTCTTTTATAGATGTGATGTATCCTATTACAGATTGTCAACAGATTCTTGTGATGGTGTATAAACGCACATAATGGAAATCTGGTTTTTCTCTTTTATAGAGAACCCCAAAGAATAATTATTATCAGAACCCTAGTGTTGTGTTAGGATCCATAGCTGTACTCAGCCACTGAGGGTTAAATTCAGAGGTTCTGATCAGGTTTCATTTGCATGTATTCAGCTTGCCCAGGCGATTATTGATTTATTATGTATGAGAGGAATTGTGCGAGGACTTTTGTGCTGACAGGCTTGGACAATATTTTGTGTCAGTTTTATAAACAGTGTAGTAAAGACTCTTCTTTCCTTATGACCTAAAGCCCTTTGTGCCTGATACAGCTCTGAATTTTGTTTATTTTGCACTGTAGGGATCACTTGGATCTTGAACGTTGTTTGCATAGTAATGTGATGCAATGTGTAAAGGCCAGCTTTCAGTACTGGTTTACAGAATAGAGTAATAGAGCAAGACTTGGGTTAACCTATAAACCGATAAGTATTTTTTTTGTTGTTGTTGCGTTTTCTCCCCAAAGGTGCTGCTTTGTGTCTATAGATTTTTTGAGAGGGATGTAGGTTATCATTAAATCACTCAGCTGGACTGTTGTTCGATATTTTAGACTAATCCTTGCTGCATGTAAAGCTTCAGAAGAGCAAATTGCAATTGACATGTGTTTGAGGTGCCAATGTGTGTTAAAGGGACTTTGTGTTTGCTGTGTATTGTAGATCTACTGAATTATTGTGAAGCTGTTTGCTGAATTACAAAATAAGTTGAAAATACAGAAGCGGAACAGTAGATATTTTAATAGGGTAATAATGTAAGACTGTTAGAAATTAGTGCACATTAGAATCGGTTATTCGTATAATATGAATTGTTGTTAGGGCACTGGCGCTCTTCAACTTTACAAAGTACCAGGCAGGGGATTTTTCCATCATTATATAATATTGGATCTGTTTTTATTTTCTTTATCAGACAATAAAGAAAATGTGCATCATGATTTGGTATATTATATTTACCTCAGAAATTAAATGTATTTTTTATAAGATAAATAAAAAAAAATCTATCATTTGTTTCCAGTTTTTGTTCAAAATCAGTGCGAACCCTGTATCGTGGGTAGAGTGTATCATTACATTTCTTTTATTTATTGTGAACCTATGGGAACAATGCATTTTAATTTTTAATTAACATTTTTTCTTCCAATCATTCTGTACAGATTGTATATAAGTGTGACATAAAAACATAACACAAATAATAGTGAATAATCGTGAAAGATCTAGATATATTGCACGGGCGTAACATATTGCAAATATTTTTATTGCATTTTTAGCAATTGATTTAATAATATATGTAATAGCATGTTTCATGCATATAGCTGACTGACAAATGAATGGAAAATAATTAATGTTGGGCCATTATAAAAACATCTTTCAGAATTTATTGGTATACTAACTCTTCTGGACTGTGGGGAGGACACAGAATTCTTTCCAGATACATTTTCTTAATTGGGGTTTGGTTGAAAGTACTGGAGTGCACTCTCTAACACATTAGTCTAAAATTCCCCATAGGTGCTTTATTGGATTTAACGCTGGAGGATATAATAGCCATAGATGATTTCTACCATCTTAACTTTTTTATCATAGAAGAGAGAACTGCCATCAGGACAAATTATAATTAGCCACATTTGTTATTGTAAAAAGTTTACATGTAATGTATGTAAAAATAGCCTTCTATTCTCTTTGTTTAACAGATTTGTAATAAACATTGACAAGTGCAGCAACATCAGGTTTTTTTTTACAGGATATTGGATTAGATTGTTTTACTTTCACATTAGTAAATGTGCAGCTTTTCCACTACCCATCTACTATTGGAAAATGTCTTTATTTTGCTGCATTGGATGGTATAATTCATTTGGAACTAGAGTTTTTTTTACCCTGGTCCTTTAACCACCTTTAAACTGCTGGTCTTTTCCAAATCTACTTGTTAATGGCTGATATCATCTTGATGTCAGATTGGATCTAGAGCAGGATTATTTTGTCATATTTTCTTATTTAGATTAAGAACACTACAGTTTAAAAAAAAAAGCATTTAGCATCTTGTGTAATAACTTTCAGATACCAAAATCACACTTTTTAGACCCTTTTGGACCGTTTAGGACCTTTTTAGACCCTTCTGGTTATCTTTAAAAATCAGGTTGGAATTCGAATCAAAATTATGTGGAATTCTGTTAACATCTTATTTTAATCATGTTAGAAATTCTGTTTACCTGGATCTCTGTAAGAGTGAAAGAAAGTAGTGTGTGTACTAGGGCTGTCCACAACCAAGGATTTTGTTGGTCGACCAGTGGTCGTCATTTACTTCAACTAATCGACTAATAGT
>JAOTRQ010000020.1:891810-915754 GCA_028565875.1 Hoplisoma paleatum
TATTTAATTTTTTTTTACTAATTGTTTTGTCTTACTTAAGAAAGAACTATATTCTATATTCTGAGAACACTTTTCAATCGAAGTTTGCTTATTGGAATTTGTTTACATTCATGGAAAAAGAATCTCATTTTTTCAAGACTGTTCATGGGGCTGGGTTCAACCACTCGAAATTCTTTAAACCAAGTTTTTCTTCATGTCTTTGTATTACACTATTATTGGTCTGTAAACAGAAGCATATAAATCATTTTTTGCAACAGTGTAGTACATATGTAATATGAAGTAAATATGAAAATACAATACTTTTCTCCAGATATATGTAATGAGATAAAAGAGGCTGCAACCACTTTTCAACCACATATATCTCCTGACATATTGTATTATATAATTATTATAGAATCTGTGCAGGATCATTCATGTTTTCAGTGTATATACATATTATTACAAAAAAAATTCTGTAATTAATAACTATGCTTGGAATTTTAATCATTCGTTTCTAATAACCAGAGAGAGAGAGAGAAGGAGAGAGAGAGAGAGAGAGAGAGAGAGAGAGCATAGTAGTGTATTTTGGTCATGATAATTTTTGGGGACCATTTTGGGGATTTAAACATTGCACACTGTGGTTAAATCAATTACAAAAACCCACAAACCCAAAAACTCAATTTTTGTCAGTATGCAGGTTATACAGAACATAGTCTTTCATTATTTTGTCTGTGGGAGGAAACCAGAGCACCCGGAGTAAACCCCCACAGACACAGGAAGATGCAACTATTCACGGAAAGGACTTTTTTCACTCCACCTGGGGACTGAACCTTCTTGATGTAATATCACTACCGAATTATATGACTAATGAGCAAAGTGGGTTAAATGGATTCAGCTATTATATCTGGTAAATTGTTTTTGGTGAGCTGGGTTTACCTATGGTAACCTTTTGTAAAATAAGGTTTGCATGCTTACTTTGGCTCATACTTATGTCCACATTTGAGATGTAAAAAATCAAACAATAAAAACAAAACAGATAGGGGAATAACTTATTTCCATTGGTTTGAGAAACAATTTAGACACATTAAAAATGTGTGTGTGTGTGAGAGAGAGATTGATTAATAATAAAGCTAGGTTAAGGCAAAGTTTTCTTTATTTAACAAAAAGCATTGCCTCTCTGCTAACCTTCTCACATCAAGGTGTAAATTTACTCTTGCATCTCACAGGCTGTCACTAAGAGCAGTTTGAGTTATCACAGCTTTTCACTTTTCCTTGTGTGCTTATTGGGTTGTCTTGGAGTTGCATTGTGTATTACTTTACCAACTTCAAGAAGCCTATGTTATATGTACTAGTCAGTCACCGTATTTATACAAAGTTCGGAAGTATAGCCTATACATTTGGTGTTACATCAGTATAGATGACTGTTATAAACCCTTATTGATCTTTATTTGGTAAAGAAAACCCTTTTTCTGCTTTTTTCAGGTGTCACTAATATTTCTTATTAGTGGCTTGGTAATACTTGGATATGCTTCATCAATCAGTCGACAAAGCACTTATCATGATGTGGTGAAAGAAGTGTGTGGTCGTAGGATTGGCCAGCTGTGTGAGGTCTGCTTTGTCTTTAACCTCTTCATGATCTCTGTTGCATTCCTTGTGGTGGTGCAGGATCAACTGGAGAAGTGTAAGTAGGCAAAATGGGGGAGTGGGTGTTGGGATGCTTTCTTTCTACTTTTTTGGGAAGATCAAACTAATCTGCTCACTATAGCCAGATATTTTCTCAGATGAATTTCGTTTGGTTTTTAAAACAAAACATTTCATGAATCCATGTTGTTTGGTTGTGTTTCAGTGTGTGTGTCTTTATATCACATGGTCACAGGAGCAAAAGAGATACCCTATCACTGGTATACGGATCACAGCTTTTCACTTTTCCTTGTGTGCCTGTTCATCATCCTCCCACTTTCTATCCCTAAAGAAATAAGCATCCAAAAATACACTAGGTATGTTTTATTTTTGATATAATAGTCTAAACACTGTATTAATCTATAGATTATGTTGGCAGTTTTAATGTGTGGAATATTTTGTTTGTGTTTAGTGTTTTGGGAACTCTTGCTGCTACTTACCTAAGTGTAGCTGTAATAATTAAATATTATTTGAAAGCGGAACACACAGCTGATCTAACTCCTCCACACACAGGGTGAGCTACTAAGACTTTGTTTTTATGTGACCCAGAAACCTACTTTGCTGCCTTTGTTCTTTCCATGTAACTGGGGGTTTCTTTATGAATAAACTTAAATAAAAAAAAAGAAAAAGAAAAGCTGATTACACTGTGATGAAAATGGCAAAGGCTTAAACTCTAAACAATTTTTGTGTTTGGTGCAGTTTAGACTCCTGGGCCTCTATGTTCAGTGTGGTTCCAACCATATGTTTTGGTTTTCAGGTAAGATTCCATTCCGATCTCTGCTTCTGTGGCTTTGCTTGGATCTGGCTTTTATGCCAGATTATGTTTTTCTGATCAAGTCTATTCACTATCTGTGTTAATCTTTTTTATTAGATATTGGAACATTTGTGAAGTCAAATATAAACTTGGTCACATAGCAGATTCTTTTATCCACAGCATTTATAATTTATAATTGGGATAGTGTACAGTCTGGGCAATTGTGATGGATGGATGGGTATATACAAGATAGATAGATATACACAAAATTTCAGATATTATTATTACAAAAATATTAATATTGTTACAAAAATATATTACACACAGTGACTGGATATTGTTGGATATTGTCAGGAACTGGAACCCATTGTATCCAGAGCATTCCAAACGTGGTCAATGAGTAGCCTGTTCAGTGAATATGCTAGCCATGCAATTTGAGAAATTTGATCTATCAGCTTCCAAAAATTGGAACAAAAATGCAGCTGTGTTTGTTACCCATTACATATGCCTACCATAAACCTCATAACATAACTCCACCACCATCATGGCACACACCACAACCTCAACATCAGCAAACCACTCACTCACATGACGCAATACATTTTGTGCTAGATGCCATTGATAGTGAGCACTTACCCACTCTAGTTGGTTACAATGATGAACTACAGTAGTGAGGAGGACGAGCAAGCAGATGAGGATCTCGGACAGTTCCTAACAATTTGTGCAGAGATTATTTGGTTATGCAAACTGATTGTTACAGCAGCTGTTTGGGTAGCATTCTCCGATGATCTTGGAGGTCAAGATGCTGGACGTGTAAGTCCTGGGTTGGTGTGATAGATTAAATATATCTTCTGACAGCAGACCACTATTCATTTGCCGAGCAATACTCTTGCATGTAATGACAGTAGTGTGGATTGAAGTTTTTTATTACCTTGGTATTGTTTTTTACTCATTTATTAATGTCATCTTTTACACTTCTTGGTCCCATGACGGAAACATGTAATTCGTTACAATTCATTATTAAGTCACATCAAACACAGTTATGGACTATTTCGTATCTTTAATTTGCCTTACCTGCATGTTTTTGGACTGTGGGAGAAAACCAGAGTACCCGGAGTAAGCCCATGCAGACATGCAAATGCAGAATGCTCCATTCAACGTAGAACTTCTTGCTGTGAGGAGACAGTGTTCACCACTAAGCCACCATACCACCTTAAATACCTTGGTAAGTATGAGTATTAACAAATTTCAGGGTGGAATAATTCAGGGCCTTTTGTTGTGGATTTTTCTTCAGGTACTCTAATATCCTCCCACAGTACAAAAACATGCAGTCAGAGTTATTATTGGTTTCAGTTTGTTTACATTGTTTTAGCTGGGGACCTGTCTAGGATGTTTCCTTAAATTTCCAATGTGAACCTATGTTTGCCATTTAGTGCCATGAAGCCTGTATTGCCATTTATAGCAGCATGGAAAACAAAAAGATTACTCACTGGGTGTTCATTTCTGTCATCTCTATGCTCTTCTGCCTGCTTATCTACACTCTTACAGGTATGCTGAGACAGAATATCACCTCTGATAAAAATATATTAGTAATAATTTTATTATATACTGAATGAACTGCTTGTCTTTAAGTAAGCAGACACCAGCACTGGTGGCAACTAGAGCAAACTGGGGTACAACATCAAATCACAGATTTTGCAAATACTAACTAATCCTAATTTGGGTGAACTTATTTATCTTGTACCTTCTTCACCCCTTGTGATGGAATACTGCAGGCTAAAATATGTATTTTCCAACACCACATGTCTACAGAGGACCAACATCTACATTAATTATAAATAATTGTTTCTGTAGTTATGTAAAGTAGAAATTCTTTTGCAAAGAGTCGATTCCCCATCAAGCCACCATTATCAAACACCAAAAATGTTGTTCCATAAAATTTTCTTCCTTAACCCTTTAAAAAAATTCATATATTTTGGTTTCTTATTTCTTGTAGGGATTTTTGGTTTCTATACATTTGGAAGTGAAGTTGCTTCAGATATCCTAATGTCATATTCTGGAAACGATGTGGTGATGATCATAGCAAGGCTGCTGTTTGGGATTTCAATCATCACCATCTACCCAATAATACTGCTGCTGGGCAGGTAAAAATCTTACATCTTATTATTATTTATTGTTTGTGCCCACTTTCATGAGATGTTTCTTGTTTGAGATCACTTTCACAAACATGCTGCTGAATTTGTTCTGCTCTCAAGGTCTGTAATTCTGACACTGATACTACGTTACTGGGAACATCGGGCGATTGTAACATCAGTGTTTGAGTGCCGATGCCGAGTGTTGCTGACATTCGTGTGGATTGCTGTGACATTACTCATTGCCATTTATGTGCCAGACATGAGTGATGTTATTAGCTTAATTGGAGGAATCAGTGCCTTCTTTATCTTTATTTTTCCTGGTAAGATATTCAAGCAAACACACTAAAATAAACTACATTTCAGTCCATTTATTCAAGAAAGTTATGGTAACATAATGGATCTTAAACTTGTTTCTTTTAGGATTGTGTCTTATTTTTGCCATGCAGACAGAACCAATTGGCCACAGAATAAAGTAGGTGTTTTTATTAATACTTTTCTTTTAGCATTCTAATCATTCACTCTGTATTTTTTATTAGCCTTTGTTTTTTTTAGGATGTTACTTACAGGATGGGGAGTTGTCACTGTTGTGATCGGAGCCTTTATCTTTGGTCAGAGTACTACTATAGCAATAATGGAAATTGCACCCAAGTTTTAAAGCTCACATTCCATGCCAATAAGTGGTGCTGCTGATTATCAAACAATAATACTTATTTAGGAAAGACATTTTTGCTGACTCAAAGATTATAGAAAGATCATTTTGCTGTTTAATGCTTTTTAGTACAATTCTAACTCTATGTTAAGTTTCCTTATAAATAATAGACTTGTCATTAAAAAAATTACTAAAATAAATAGATTGTTGTTCGTTTCTAAGTTGGTCATAACATGAAGTGGAAATTATTTGTTTTTTAAAGTGATATATAACATTCTTATATATTGGACTGTATATAGGAAAATATTTACAATTTGTTTTAAAATAAAGCATTTCTGAATGTAACTACTGTGTTGACTACTTGCTTTTTTATTTTTATTAAAATATCAATTTTTACATATTTGAAAAACCACAACTCGTGTGTCTTACTTTTACCTGTCCAACTAATATCAACAATATTTTTTGTTGAATGTAGTCAAAACAAGTTAAGGTCAAGAGGCTTACAGACAATTGTAAAATATGTATATGTCAGAGAATTGTGATTTAAATATAGCTTTTACACCGCTTTTTAACTTATACCCAAGGTGTATAAAATCTAGGGTTGCACCGGATAGCAAATTTTTTATATCTGTCCAGACCGGATTGTTGTTGCTCAGATTTATTTTGCAATAGCACCTCATAGCAATTATGGAGAATTCAAGATAATTAACAAAAAAACCTCCCAAAATTGAGCAAATAACTAAACAAGAATCAGTAAATCACAGTTCAGTTTCAGTCATGACTTCAACTTTCAAACTTCAGTTTCTCAAAGTTACTTTCTTAAAGTCATCTTAATGTTGCTGTGAGAAGTCTTTGTTTAGATTACTTTGTACAGTTATTTGTTTACTAATACTTTTTAGACACTCTAGCAACATTTTAAGCAGCGACAAATCTAGTGACTATTTGTGGCGTTATTGGAGACTTTGAGATGAACATGCAGGCTTTTTAGTCATTGTCCTCAGCGAGCATTGTCGCGAACCCCGTCCCACAACACTACACAGTCAGTCTCAAAGTTAAAGCAGAACCCACTGCAAATTATAATTATAAAGCCCTAAAAGAGCTAAGCAAAGATACCAGTTCCCTCATTCAACTAGCACTCTACATACATACCTGTCACCAGGTGAACATGTCACACTCACAGACGCACACACGCAAGACCAGGCACACCACAAACAGAAACGTGGCTGTCTTTGTTCATTTATATGCACTATTCTTATTCTTATTGTTTTATTGTTGTCTTTTATTGTATTATACTTGTGTTTTTAAATCTGTAAACATTTTTTTATTGTTTTTTAATTGTTTGACTGTAGTTTGCAATACGAATGTTCTTATTTGTCATGCCAATAAAGCATCTTTGATTTTGAGTAGTATCAAATAACGATTTTCAAAAATAATTACGTTAATTTTGTTACAGTTAACCAAATCAAGTACTTCTTACTCTGTAACACTTGCCAATCGTGCATACTGTGGAAGAGGCTCCGCCCTAAACCTGTGCCAAATTACACTACAGGCTCCCTATTCCCTAAAGAATGCATTATGCAGGACTACCTTTTTTACATTTTTACACTTCTTTATTTTTACATTTGCGTTTTACGAGACTTGGTGGTATTTAACATTATATATTATATTTTATGTAATATATTTTAAAGAAAAAAAATATATATATAATTAAACATAATAAGTACCAAATTCTTTAAATAGGGCACAAGTAAAGCCGTGGGATTTAGGACACGCATTCAGTGATTAAACGCGCGAGTTTGTTAGTAGTAGTTGTTCGGTGCGATAGTTCTCTTTAGAAGCTGCATTGTTTTCGGTTTATTAAAACATTATTTCCATCGAAATGTCCGTTGGACGCGGTCAATTTCTTTTGAGTTTGAAGGAAGGGTTGGAAAAGTCTCGGCTTCGTAGACATGGAAGGACCAAAAAGAAAAAGTCAGTACAGCAATCCAACTGGAGGTAGTTTCCCTTACCATCAAAAATATGGCATTAGTTTGCCATAAGTAAAAATATCACAGTTGTCATTAATTTAGGTATATGTAAAATTGGGGTTCGCACTTTAATATCTTCGTTGGAAACAGTGGGGTTGAGAAGAATAGTAATTGGTCTGGTCTGATAAAGGTTTTTATGCAGCTGGGAAAAGTGCATTGCGTAAGTTTAAAAAAACCATGTAATTGAGGTTCCCCCTAATAATTTGAACGTGTTGGTTGTTTGAACTTTGTCAGTTCCACGTGGCTGGTGTACATTTGACATGTACATGTCAAACGTGCATGTTTGTCTTGCCTACGAAGGTTGACGTTCACCAACGATGTACATTCGCTAATAGTAGATTATAGTTACGATGGTTGGTAAAAAATAATAATAATAATAATTGAATCCATAATGTAATAAAACATTTTATGAAAACAAGATAATAAAACATCTCCGTGAACAGACGTTATTCTCCGAATAATTAGGTTTCTTAGACGTTAAATATAAGCATAGTAATTTGCATTAATGAAAATGGTATTTACTCTTCTGCATGAACCTCTTTACTCTCTTTGATAATGGTTGCCACAAAAAAGGAAAACCCCATGGACAAGACACCAACCCAGGGAAACATTTTAATGAGATCGTACCATATAATTAGTAGTCAGTGACTAGAGGGGATAAAAATATATTTCTACTGGACATGGCAGCTGTACACTACAACAATATTATATAACTTATGAAGTATAGTATTGGTATTTTATGTAGTACATAGTACAACTCTCCTTATTTCTGTATGGTTTGTGTCTGTGGGCTTCTCCATTCAGACTTTACTCCTTCTGGCAAGAGAAATTTTGTCTATTGGGCCCGTAGACAGGCAGCTCAACAGCATCACTGACTACTCAAACTCGGATCTAAATGAAATAAAAATATTCATGAATATTCTTTACATATCCGATGTTAAATTTGAACAAAATTGTGTTTCCACTGATTTACTTTTAATGTTGACTTGGAATGTTGAAGGACAAATACTATTATTTTTCAGTTATAGAGATAACTGCAGCAAACCCTTGCTTTCTCTACCGCCACTTATGTGTTCCCATTCTCCTCCCATCTCCAGAACCGACGATGCCCTAAATTGTCAAGACAATCCATTTAAAAGGCAAGTAAAATTAATGTACCAAGTCTTTGCTTACATATTACAAAACAGATTGGCAGCCTTCTCTGAATCGTCATGTGTTCAGCATAAATTTTTTCAATATCTTAGTCCTGAGCACACATTGTCCATTAATTTTGTGTGTAAGTGTGAATCAAACTAGTAATATAGGTTTATGTGCATAAATTTGTGCGAGGAATTAACATGTTTTGTAGAGCCCATAGATCTATCTACCCCTTTTAACTTTTATTATGCATGCAGCTCTGTTAATAGTGCTGTAAAAGTTTGCGTGTATCATTATCCATGATATTTTTGAATGGTGCAGTGCTGTCTGAGGGATCAGAGATCTGTAATGTTCGTGTGCTTCTGATTTCTGATGATATAATGCTCAATAGAGGATTTGCAAATTCCTGTGAATTATATTCGCAAACCCCTTGGTTTGAGTTAACTTTTATATCATCTTTCACCATGCTCAAATTCATAAAAATGTAATAAAAGTTTGTAAAAATTTAGCAAATGTACATTTGCAAATGAAAAATTTTGAACAGCATGAAACGTGGAAGATAGAGATTTCTACATATATATTAGCTTTTATTATTACAGACATAGTGAGTCCAATATATGATATGCTTTGTCTGGTTACATTTGGCTATACAGTAGTTTGTTAACGACCACAATCCGTTCCGAAAGGTCAGTCGGTATCCGAAATGTTCACTATCCGAAACACATTTCTCCATAAGAAATAACGCAAATACAATTAATTCGTTCCCAGCCCCGGTTGCCTGTCTAATATATGAACATTACACGATATACAGGTGTGTTTTTAAAATGAGAACAGTTATAATACAGTACACACGTGTTAAATAGACATAAAAAGCATTTAAACATAAGAAAACATTTAGTAAATAAGATAAAATGTACCGTTGTGACTGCGGTGTGACGGCGTGAGTGAGACGGCTCCCGCTACACGAGAACGTCCGTCATTGTATAATCGGGAGTAATTTCCACTATCGGTCACTTTCAGATTAAAAACGTGTGTCCAGTGTGTGTTGTTCACTTCCACCTGCTGTATTTCAGTCGTGATCACTGACACACACACGACTTGTTCAGTTCTATTGTTGTCGCTGTATTTTCACTTCGCTGCTACTATTGTTCTGAATCTTCTTTAGAATCATGATGGAGTATTATATTATTAAAATAAAGCACGAAATCACTGAATTATTAGAAGATGTAAAGATAAAGAGAACCGATTGTAACTATTAAGTGTGAATGACGCTCGGTCTGAGAGGCGGGTCACGTGGTGATGACGTAGTTGATGTAGTGAAGTTTACTATCCGAAATTTTGATTGTTATCCGAAGCAAATATTTAGTGAAATGGTTGGTTGTTATCCGAATTGGATGCTATCAGGGGCGTTCGTTAACTGAGGTTCCACTGTATTTTATATCCTTTGTTCGTATACAAAAAAATGGTGATATTTGGATTCTGGGTGAAAGGTATGGCAAATGTAAAAACTTCACGCTACTGTATTGTAGCATGAATGTAGGGCATTTAATTAGAATAATGCACTGGTCATTTCATTATTATAAACATTTTTGAAATGTTCTCAACAAACTTGTCTCAATTATTTGAGGCCTTGAGCATCAATTACAGCTTAACATTGGGCCGGCACGATCAGCAATGTTGGTGGGTTTGATTCTGGGGTAGACCCAGGGCTTTCTATGGGAAGTTTCCACGGTTTTTTGTGTCTGCGTGGATTACACTGAGTGCTCTGGTTTCTTCCCACAGTCCAAAAACATGCAGATAAGGAAAATTGAAGATACATAATTGTCCATAACTGTGTAACGAATTATATGACTTGTGTAATGACTATTTCTTGGGCCAAGTTCTACAGACCGATCAATCCTCGTTTATCGTTCGTTTTCTCAGTTCCGGGGTGGGATGTTAATGTTGAGAGCAGAGTTTTAACATTCGGATGCCCATCCTGACGACAACCACCAACTGTAAGCGGTGGATCTTGTGAGACTACAGGACAATTTTTACCCATTTCCGATCAACCTAGTGCATGTTTTTTGATTGTGGGAGGAAACTGGAGTATCCGGAGGAAACCCACTATGACATGGGGAGAACGTGCAAACTCCGCACAGAAAGTCCCCGACCTGACCCGGGGAGCGAACCCGGGACTTCTTGCTGTGAGGCGCCAGTGCTAACCACTTAGCCACCGTGCCGTGCCAAGTTCTACAGACCAAACTGCAGTTTTGCAGATGAAACACACATCTATCTGTCCTGCTCACCAGATAATTACCATCCAATAGAGTGACTCTATAAGTGTCTGGAGCACATAAAAACAGAATGTGCCAAAACTTCATCAATCAAAGGTGTATTGTGTCTAGATCTAGAGAAGCTCATCCATCTTGACTTTACACCCCCCCTCCCCCATGTCATCAGTTTAGTACCTGAATAAAATACGAATTGGTCAACACCCTTTAAGCTTTTATTAAAGTTGTCACAAAAAGTGATGCAATTGCAGCGGTTGTGTACATGCACGCTGAGTGTACATGCACGCTAAAATTATGCTTAGTACATGCTGAGTACATAAACAGTATGTAGCATGCTGAGTACATAAACATTGTGTTGTACCGTATTGGCCCAAGTATAAGCCGCATCCGAATCTAAGCCGCACCCTTAATTTTGAGAGGAATTCAGAAAAAATATACAAATTGAGAGAATAAAACTTTATCTAGTACCTATTCTCTTTGGGCTGGTGTGGTGGATACCAGGCTCAATATACTGAGCCCAGTGTGGTGGATACTGGGCTGCTATTGTCGCTAGATGGTGCAAGGCGTTGCTTCCAGAACTTTGGTATAAGGCGGGCGGTGCCGGGGGTGCGCTCGGTAAGAACGGAGACACGGAATGGCCATTGGAGGTTACGTTGGCTGGGTCGGTATACAATGATAATAAACCCAATAATAACTTATTCAAAAATCCATCATGACAGTCATTGTTGCGTTATAAATGTGCGCTATATTTGAAGTTTCTGTTACAACTGAAAATTTATCAGTCGGGCAAATAAGCCGCACCCCAGTTTTTTATGTTGAAATTTTGGAAAAAAAGTGCGGCTTATACTCGGGCCAATACGGTAGATAGTTTAAACAAAGTTTGTAAGCAAAAGTAGTTCTTGTTTGTACATTCACTATATGTGTATTTTACACAAAAAAGGTTTAATAAACCTTTTGTTTGTTACATAAATATAGCACGTCCCGTCTTGGGACATTTTATGGCATGTTCGGGTAATTAGACCAGCCAGTTATTATGACCAAAACGATTGCGTCTCGATGTGGTTTGATTAGCTGGATTCAACTGTTTTGTCAATCAGGCCTACAGTTAACTACAGATATTATTTGTTGTTGAATTTTACTGTTTTACATTGCTATGAATTATGCATTTATCCCATTAATTATGAATTATCCCATTAATTTTCTTTAAAATGTCAACTGCACAAATTGTAGCAAATTACATTTAACAAATTTTAAAATAATTTGGCATGACAAACAAGCTGTCTCATTTCAATTCTGCTGTTCTTTTCAAGGATGCAGACCCTGTATTGGGACGCCTCTAGAGTCACAAAAACAAATTACTGCATTTAACGCAAACAGTCTGTCTCACCTTGTCCACAGTGTTTCTCTTTGTGGAAAGCTAAACATCTAACTAGATGGCTAATCATGGCTCAGTCTAAACTGTATGCTCAAAAATACCGGAAAGAGTGGGAATCAACAAACTGATTCATGTAATTTATGTAAAAATTATTTAGACAAATCATACAAAGTCGTAAAGTTATTTTGAGAATTGACTGCCTATTTCAGAAATTGTTCATTTGTTGAGAGTTAATTTGTAATTCTAACATATTTAGGGTGTTTTTACTCGCTTTGGTCTCTCTTACACTTACCCATTCCTCACATTCTTTTCTGCTATAAATATTTATTTTTTTAAATATTGTTTTTTGGTAGTTGTTTCCCCCCTTTTGGGCATTGATCCATGTTTTTAAAAACATCTTTTCTTGTTTGTGTACAATGAATTCATAAGCCATTGTTTTGGTTTAATACTGGAAAGGGATTTGCAATCAAACAACTATAACATTGGTTTACCCACGAAACAAAAGTTATTAATAAAACGTGTATTATAATGGAGGAAAAATTACCAGTGTTTCTCCTTTTGGCTTGAATTTCTTCAGTGAGACACTACTTATTACCATCCACCAATCTCTGACATTGATCTGATGAAAGTTTGCCCCACTCCTCAATCAAATCACATCTTTTATCTGTGAGATGTTTGAGGGGTTTCTTGCATGTTCAGCTTGTTTTCAGTCACTCTATAGCATCTTAATGGGATTAAGATCCAGTCTTTTACATCGCCATTACAAGACACACCACTTTTTTAGCCAAGTGGATTTAATGTTATGTTTTGGGTCTGGGTATATAAATATTATCTTTAAGGATTTGTGTGTGTATGTAAGCCTGCTTAGTCAATAAAGCCTAATTCTGATCAAGGTCATTATGTTTAAAGTGTTCTTTTTTATAATCTTTTATCAGATTACCCCCTGAGATCATCCTGAAGATTTTCTCCTATTTGGATGCAATGTCTCTAGTTTGTGTCGGCTTTGTGAATCGGCAGTTCAGTGAGTTGGCCAATGATAAGTAAGTGCTGGTGTGGGATCCTGCATCCCTGTTGTATTTGCTGAATGCCAAAATGATTATACTCTGAAGATTTTAATCATTAATTTGATACAAAGCATGAAAAATACTTTAATAGAAAGTACTTTGAATCTGAAGAATAAATCAAACCCAGGACTTTTTGCTATGAGGCAACAGTGCTAACAGTGTCGCTATAGTTTTTGCTTTTGAAATTACTTGATTTAAAAGGTGTACTTATTTGGCTTGTTTCTGCAGTGCAACTTGGCAAGACTTGTTTGTTAATGAAGCTGCGAACAAGAAATGGAAACCAAATGTTTGTGCAAAAGAGAAAATGGTGAGTGCAAAGGAGCGGGGCATTCCAGTAGTCTTTTGGAAGAAACTGCTTTTTAGCAAAATGGGCTTTCATGAGGACTTTGACTGGAAGAAAGATCTACAGCACATGAATCCATATACAGGAATGCCTCAACAAACCGAGCAAGTCCTCAGGTCTGATTTTTATGTCAGATCTTTTTTTAACTGTTGCAAGGTTGTAGCTAATATTTGATCAAAAGTATGTGGACATTTTACCTTGACCTTGGTGATTATCTCGCTTCAAAACTGTCTGTTTAATATGTGGCTATAACAACTGTTTTGTTCTACTTTATTGTAAATGTTTGGTGAGCTTAATGGTTTTAAAATTACTAGTAATGTAGTGTATTTATTGTGTCCTATTTTTGCGGTGGTTGTGGCTAAAACACAGGGGGGATGTGTCTACATACTTTTGGTTATACAAAGTACCTCTACCTTCATTTATTAAGGACCTCTCATACAACTTTTTGTTGCAGAAATCTTCGTGTTGGTTGGGAAATCGCACTGACTTATAAAGATGGACGAAAGAGTGTGTACCAGCAGACTCTGGCTTTTTTCTCAGACTCCTCTGTCACTGTGTGCTGGAGTACTGGAGGCGAGTGGCCTCACATTTGCCAGATATTAACTTTGCAGATCTATGGAGTCATCTGTCCATCTGCCACTGCATCATTCAAAAAGTGATTATTTAGTGATTTCACTTTAAATTAAATTAACTTACAATAACTATTACTCATCATCTTTTATAACCTAATATTTTGAGGACCTCCGTTGCACAGTCTCACCAATAGTACTTACACTGGCAGTGGAGGTGATTATTAGGGTAGCTAAGTGTGTTGTAGGTGGGGAGAGGTAGCACTCTGCTCTCTCCAATTAAGGCATTCATGGATGACATAACTACTGTTCCATGTACCCAGCTGTACCGGTAGACATTGATTAATGCAGCAGCACCAGTGACTAGTTTAGGGAGACAGTGAAACTTCCGGGATGCAACTCTGGTAGCTTTGCGGGCATTGGAGAATAGGGTGGTTGTAGGGCAGGTCCAATGTGGAAGAGCAGGTTTAGGGCTAGGTAATTCATGGAAAACATTCAGCAAGGACACATTACTATAGAGAGGGTGCATGGTTACAGGGTTTATTCGAGAGCTAGAAGAGGAAGTAAGATGTGCAAGAGCAGTGGGGCAAAGTAAGCAGTGAAAGTGGTTACAATGGTTACAAGTTTAAAAAAGAGAAATCACATGGTGAGAATTCTGGGCATTTGATGCGTATTCAGTTTTTTGGGGGTGCTCTTTATGATCTAAGAACACAACAAAATTTTGCACAGTGGGTAGGTGAGGATCTGATGATCAGTGGCACACTGAAACATATCTGCACTTAAGGTGAGTTTGTCTCAAGGATGCTACAAGTAGAGGCATAATCAGGTGCCTAGATCTTTAGCAGCTGCACTTGATAAGAAGCAGCTAGAAGTTAACAGCATGCCCATCGTTAGTTCCTACAGAGTATTTAGGTTTGTGTGGCAGGGGCAGCATGATTCTGCTCAGTGTCCGAAAATTGGCTGACGTGTGAGATTGGAAGTTTTAACATTTGTTTGTGCTATTTAGTTCTTTAACTAATGTTCTTCCATAATAGACAGTTGATCTTCACTTTTCTTACTAAATTTCGATACAGCATTTTTTTTAAAAATTAGCAGTAATGTCTTGCACCTAGTTTGGATATTTTCAGTTTTCTTGTGCCCTCTGGTGACTTCTCCCATCAAACACAATAGGTTATGCATTAAACTGTTGGTAGTTCCCCAACAGTACTGTGTTGTGTTTTTGTTGCACCTGCCAGGTGACCAGACATTAGCAGCCACTGTTGTAATGGCAAACATGTGGTTTCCCATTTTTGCTTTTTCATTTTTATATACTCGAGTCATATACTGATGGTTAGTAGAACCACTTCAATATTGAGACAATTCATAGGCATGAACTTGGTTTTCAGTTTTCGGTATGATAAATGGTGTAAATGTAAACAATAATATGCCTTCTTTTCATTTGTCATTCAGGCCTTGTTGGCGCTCATTGATCAGCAAAATAAAAGTGTGTCGTGATGAAAGGTGGAAGTTCTTTGGCACAGACTGTCTAGTGAATCTCATGCAATTTGATGGCGGAATCACAGTGGGACTGTGGCGGGTATGTTAATAATATCAATATTATCAAGGCTTTGTGTTTTTCAAACTGATCAAAGATGTATTATATATTAATCGATTATATTATTTATATTAATATTGTGTTCTCTGTGAAGCTGGACCCTATGTGATCAGAAACTAAATACTGTATAAATATGTTGGTGCCAGGTTAATGCAGGCTTGTATTATAGAAATCATTGATTGTACTTGCACCATTTTATAGAGATTAGGCATATATTTTTATCACCCCTGATGTAGCCTAAATGCTTATCAGAAGCCAAATCATAAATCGCCAAAATCATCTCATTTGAATGTTTGCTGTTTGTGCTGGTTTTCACTGTAAAAGAATTAAACAAACACATAACCCATAACAGTAAGCGATCGCTACAATATAATACATATATTGTAATTTTCTAATTTACACCAATGCAAGTGTGATATATAAAAGAATAACGACAAAAAAAATCGCGATTACACCATTTTGAAAAACGTAATTCGAATTAATCGTGAAAATCGCCCAGCACTACTCTAGTAGTACTATTTTTTTTGGTTCCTTGGAGTTCAACAAGGTCTGACTGTAATTAGCGTATTTTATCTGACTATAAGCTGCACTTAAAAGCATTTAATTTTATTAAATAATTTACAGCACGCATTATAATTTGATGCATGTTGTGTATAAATTCTGGTTGTGCTTACTCAGTTTTATTTGTTATACAGTTTGTAAGTAGGACATGGACATTATGTGGTACATGTCAGTAACCAGTCAAAATGTTTTAATACAACTTTGGTAGGCTCCAAACCGCTGGATGGACCTGATCAACCGTTCAAGCTCCACCACTCTTCTTTCTAAATTCTGATGCAAATTTTAATTTAAGCATATACATTTATATTTATAATCTGTTCTTTATTATTGGTCTAACTATTAGTCCAATAAAACGATCAAACTTTAGCATGGTTGCTGGGCAGTTATTCCATGGCCACTTCTGATCAGCTCAATATTTCAATAAAAAAAATTTTTTTTGGTGCAGTTTGTTTATGAGACTGGTGACTGCTTTTAACAGTATTAGAGAATTACTGCAGCTATTTGTAGCAGCACAGTTTTATATCAGAATAATAAGAGCACGAATAATAAGAGCACGTAGCCACCGTGCCACCATAATTCTTAATAGTAACATGTAATTAAAGGTTATAAATTTGTGACGTCACAAGTGTGTATCAAACTGGGAGCCCTTCGCATTAGTTGGTACCCCAAAAGTAGCTCTCAGTTTCAAAAAGGTTGGTGAAGTCGGTTGCCACGAAAAGTAGCAGCACAACAAATCTGGTCCAGCATTTACGACATTTACCAGATTTTTTGTTGTTTTTATGTGGCCGTGATGTACATCGTTTTTTATTTTTAGATTGATCGATGGTTTCTAATACGTTTGAATCGCTTGAAAATAAATATAAAAGAAATAAGTTTAAAAGCTCTTGATGGTGCTGTCCCCCCCCCCCAATATCGCCCAGCTCTAGATGCAGCTCATAAATTTATTTTGACTCAGCTTATGCATATGAAAGCACTTGGTAGTGTTTTGACTGTCGGATTTGTGTTTTGTTGCTCAGATCAGTATGACAGTCATGATGAGAGAGACGATGATGGAGAAGGAGAGTCAGTGGAGGAACATAAGAGTGTCATTATGCATCTCCTTTCTCAAGTACGATTGGGAATGGACCTCACCAAGGTATCTTTTATTCAGTTTTTTTTCCAAAGTTCTCGTTTTTCCTGTTAGTATTTACTCACTGCATGTCATCCTTTTTTCTTCAGGTGGTTTTACCTACGTTTATATTAGAAAGGAGGTCATTACTGGAGATGTATGCAGACTTCTTTGCACATCCTGATTTGTTTGTCAGGTAAATATGAAGTTAATGACCAGGATCTTTGGTGTGGGGCGGCCAGTTTTTACTCTGTAAAAACACTTGCTAAGGGACTTTGGGGATCTGTGGCGGTCCATAGAGCACCCAAGAGTCGACCCAAGATACCACTGGAAAAATTATTGTTGTTAATCTGCATATAAAGATTATTATTGTTACGTTTACATCTGCAGTGCTAAGGGTTTGCATGTTTTGATTGCTTACCTCTAAACACAGCATTGCAGAGCAGGCCGAACCTCGAGAGCGTATGGTGCAGGTAGTGAAGTGGTATCTTTCAGCCTTCCATGCTGGCCGGAAAGGATCTGTGGCCAAGAAGCCCTACAACCCTATCTTGGGAGAGGTGTTCTATTGCCATTGGGACCTGCCCTCTGAAAGTGAGGAACCAACTTCTGTGGTATGTATGTGTTTTAAAGACTGTCACAACATCTGGATTGTATTTATGAAATGTTGGAATGGCTAAAGCCTTGCATTGTTCTGTAAATATTTTTGTCAATTGGAGAGACCAAGAGTTTGTGCATTAATAACTACAAATCTACTAAAGCTTGTGTTAATAAAGACATGGAAAAATGTATCGGTGGCGTGTATTAAGCGTCGTGTATGGGTCCTGTAATGCTGCTTGTGTATGGCTGTTAGACCAACTTTGTTAGTTGAATCTTTATATGTACAGGTATTGTATTGGTTCTGTGATGCTCTTTGCTGAGCATATTATGTTGTGGGAAATTGGTCTTTTAGGGAAATTTAGCTGGAACCTATACTTTAATTTAGCAGGTGTAAATATTACTTTTCTCGTCCTTTGTGACATGACTTTTTCACCTCATAAACGTGAATATGCTTGGGCCAGCCCACAGCCTAATGGTTAGGGTACAGGACAAGTAATCAAAAGGACACCGATTCAAACCTCACCAATTCTAGATTGCTGCCGTACTTTATATGGTAATGTAAGTCGCTTTGGATAAAAGGGGTCTGCTAACTGCCAAAAATGTGAACATAAATACAACACACTTACAACACAATCCTGTTTAATCTAACACCTTTTTTTGTACAGGAGCCTGTGTCCGAGGGACCAGGACCAGGGCCGGTGCCGAGCTGTAGCCGAAACAGTGTGGCATTTGTGGCTGAACAGGTTTCTCATCACCCTCCAAGTTAGTACCTGAAGCTGACTCCTTATCCAGGAAAATCATTTGCATACTTGTTTGTGCTTTTGTTCCTACTGCGGACTTGTACAGATTTTTGATGAGATGTGGTGAAGCGAACTAATGATCAGGCTCTGCTGCTTTAATCGGAACCATTTTAATGATAATCTATTATTTAATTATAGTATTTGTTTTGGCTGCATGCATACAGAAGGACAAAATGTAACAAATTTGTTGCAGTGACCTGGAATCCTGATTGTAGCTTTCTTAAAAGTTTTGCACATACTCTCCTAAATCTGTAAAAAGCCTTTCCTCAAAGCTTTTTATATCATTTATTTTATTTTCAGTGCATAGACATTAGTCAAAAAGGTATAATGCATAGGTCTCTCATCACCCTCCAAGGTCAAAGAAATGATGCATTTTAAAATACATTGATTGTGCAGTTTTGACAAGTGGATTTTTTTTATTGAAATTATTACATTTTATTGTTTATAGTTCAATTTAAAAAATCAAATCAAATTTCTTTTTATTTGTCATTACATATATACAGATGTACTGTGTACAGAAAGGTCTCTCTTTGCATATCCCAACTTGTTTGGAAGTTGGGGTCACAGCACTGGGTCAGGCAACATACATGCCTGGAGCAGACAGGATTAAAGGTCTCGTTCAAGCAGAGCCTGGATTTGAACCCCCAACCTTTGAGTTCATAGCCCAAAGCTCGACCAACTAGGCTACACTGTTCCTATAGTCTTCATTAATACATGGTTCTAGAATAAATGCATTATATTACATATGTAGTTTATAATACATATATAACTAATTTGGTAAATTAGCTATTGTTGGTTTATTATGGATACAAAGCATATTTATATTTATAACCACCCTTCTCACTATATGGACTAGTTTGTAAGGCTGCTTTGTGATCTTATGTTTAAAACACTATACAAATAAAATAAAATTGACTTGACTTAACCCAGGGACCCGTGATAGCTGGTTGGGGTACTGGAATAGTAATCCGAAGGTTGTCAGTTTAAGTTTCACCACTGCCAAGTTGCCACTGTTGGCCCTCTGAGTAAATCCATTAGCATTCATGTTTTTAAAAATCATGTTCAGTCATAATTGTTAGGCACTTTGGGTAAAAGTGTCTGCTTTGTAAATTGTAAATCCACTATAGATTTTGTCCTAATCAAATATCCTGCTATGATAATCGTCATAACAGCTGGCATGGTGTTAAGAATCAAACAATAACCGATAGCAGATACAAAAAAAGGAGAGTAAATAGCTCAAATGTTACAAAAATGCTTTATTACTTTGAATATGATTTAAAAGAATTTTGTTATATCGTGTAAACTACTGCTGACTATAATTCATCTATACAAAATCCCTCATTTCTGGTTCTGTTATTGCAGTTTCTGCTTTTTACGCTGAGTGTGTCAGCAAGAAAATCCAATTCAACGCACACATTTGGACCAAATCAAAGTTCCTAGGAATGTCCATTGGTGTACACAATATTGGCCAAGGTATACATAATCAATCTTATTTTTATATATGTATTGTATAGAAGTTTGTTTAACCCCTCTCATTTTTTTAGGTTGTGTGTCGTGTTTAGAGCATGATGAACACTACGTTCTCACTTTTCCTAACGGTTACTGCAGGTCAGTTCATGTTTTTTTAAATTCTTTTATATGGCTTTAAGACTGTTATAAGAAATGTGTTTTTATCTTGTACATGTTTGTGCAGGTCAATCCTCACTGTTCCATGGGTGGAATTGGGTGGAGAGTGCACGATTGCCTGTTCTAAAACTGGCTACAGTGCTAGTATAGTGTTCCACACCAAACCGTTCTATGGAGGAAAGAAGCACAGGATAACTGCAGAACTTTTGTGAGTCAAAACTGCTCATGAACTCACGTTGCTGCATTGGCTGCATTTTTAGATTTAGCGAGTGATTTTTTTAGTAGGCTGCTGTCAGTATAATTTGTATAATGTGCAGGTTTTAGAACAGGGGTCACCATCGTGGTGCACCAGGTCGCCCGAAAGGACCTCATGAGTCGACCGCCTGTTCTAAAAATAGCTGCATATTGATTGTATATTGTTTCCTACCTTGTTAAATGATTGTTGAATATGATTGTGAGAAATCATTTACATGATCAGCATCTTTATTAACTATTCTGTGCTTTGTGTTTATCAGCCTGTTCTGTCTCAGTGTTTTTATTCAGTCTGACTAAATGTCTGAATAACTGAACAAAAGAACTACTCCCTTTTTCTTTTATATTCTTAAATTTAAACTATTAGTAAGTGTAGATTTAAATTAGTTTATTTTGGTTAGGTTATTTTACTGCCAGTTCATGTAAGAGATGTTTGTGTAAGAGATGAACAAAGCGCTGTTTCCTAGCTACCTTATGTGTCTACTCCAAGGGTGTTATTTTTATCAACCTGCCAATAGCAGTGATTTGATCTGGGTTTCAGCAAGGATGTCCTAACCATCTTTTAAAGATCACCAATATTATAAATAAATTGTTGACTTCTGTGGATGAAACGGCCTCCTTGTCATGTTCCATGTCATATACAATCGATATTGTGATGGTTACAATGTATGTGTGTGTACTTATATTTGGATGGGTCCTGATATTTGTGATGTTTTAAAGCAGGCCTGACAGTTTTGTTTTCTTACAGTGGGCCTAACGATAAGAAATCATTCTGCTCTATTGAAGGGGAATGGAATGGAGTGATGTATACTAAATTAGCATCAGGGGTGAGTCAGTTCTCGAAAGCCTGAATTACATACATACAAAACTGTAGTTTATATTTTAACAGCGTAACACACATGTACAGTACGTATTTAAATGACTGTAATGTACTGTAAATGCATAACTGACTTTCAATATTATCATCACGTATTACAGGAAAATTCGTTGTTTGTTGACACAAGGAAAATGGGCATCATCAAGAAGAAGGTGAGGAAGTTGGAGGATCAGTTAGAGTATGAATCCAGGTGGTAAGTATCTCAAATATTCTTTCTATAGTTTCTGTTTGTTTTTTATCACATTTTTACAGGTAAAACAATTTCATAGTATTTGGCTAATGTAATTGGTCAATTATGATAATTTGGCTGTTTTTTAATAATAGGAAGGTTTAAGTATAAATATATATGGATATATATATTTAATATTTATATCTATGTGCTCTGTTTGCATTATAGATAGACAGCATCTCTTCTACAACATTACTACTATTATCTTTTTTAATTGAGTAGATTCTTAGACTAGTAACTTAGTAATTACTCAAACTTAAGTTTTAAAAATGCTCAAAGCAATAGTACTTTTACATGAGTGCAATATACTACTCCTTAACTTCTGACCAGCTCTATAAATCTATGTTTTGATTGGTAACTATATTACCATTGTTGTTGTTATTAGTATTCAGTGAAACCGTTAGAAACCGTGCTTCTTTTGACCATGGATTTTGCTTTTCCAGACTAGTCTATCTTTTGTTTTGCTCCTTGCACATCTTAATGCCATGTTTTTTGTTTCATGACTTCTGCTAATGATATGACCTCTACTGCATCATTCAGTTAAAAAATTGTAAAATAACTTTTTTTTTTCTGTCAGCCTGTGGAAAGATGTAACTATAAACCTGAAACTAAAGGACATTGATGCAGCAACAGAAGCCAAGCACCGTCTAGAGGAGAAACAGCGAGCAGAAGCCAGGGAGCGGAAGGAGAAGGAGGTTCAATGGGAAACCAGAGTAAGTAAAATTATAGTGGTTTCAATATTTTAGAATGTTATGAGTCATGTTCAAGTTTACAAACATTTAGAATGCCAGTTTAAAATTGCATTCAAGACCAATAGCAGTTTCAAATCTAGACAAGACTCCAAGACTGGAATGGAAAAAACATTCGGTAAACTAAACTTCACTTAACGTTCTTGTTTTGACCCCATTGCAAAGGTTCAATATTTTATAAATTGCTTTTTATATGTCATTACACATATACAGATGTACAGTACAACAAAATGTCTCTCTTCCTATATTCCAACTTGTCTGAAAGTCAGGATTAAGGGTCTTGCTTACAGACCCTGAGCCTGGATTTGAACTTCCAACCTCTGGCTTCATAGCCCAATGCTCTACCCACTAGGCTACACTGTCCCTAAACTATGATTTAGAATGACACCAAGTTTCTTGTTTATGTATTTATTTTGGGGAGCCCTTCCACATCATGGCAAGAAGATCTTTAAGTAGGAAGGTCCAAATATTCTGTGTGGAGTTTTTCCTGGACTGCGTTGGTTGATATACAGTGGATCCTCAGTTAATGATCACAAACCGTTCCCAGAAGTTGTCTATTTGAAACTGATCTTTTTGAGTCATGATTGAGGGCTATATTAATAAAATAAAGCACAAAAATCACTAAATAAGAAGGATAATTAAAGATAAAGATAACTGTTCGTAACTGTTTCTTCAGCACGAATGAGGCTTGGTCTGAGATGCTGGTTGCGTGTGGGTAACATAGCTGACATGGTGGCATTCGCTATGCAAAAATTTGGATGTCATCCAGGGCAAATTTTTAAAGAAGCTTTTGGTCGTTATCCGAATCGCTATCTGAGGCGTTCGCTAACCGAGGTTTCACTCTACATGCCTTCAGCCCAGACATTACAACCTTTTACAATTATGTGCTGTTAATAGAATTAAAAGCTTAACAGTTAGCATTATTGTGAATATTAATATAATTTTGGCTTTGTAACCTTCATAATGTTTTTCTCGTTGCAGCTGTTCCATGAGGATGGCGAATGCTGGGTTTATGATGAACCTCTACTGAAGAGAACAGCATCACTACGGCACTAGTAAATTGCCTCAGAAATAAATCTGGAAAAAGAACTTTTTTACAGATAACCTTTCATCGGAAGCTTTGGAGTGACTGATGAATGAACTTGTGCACAGCTTTGCATTTTGGAAACGAATGATAAGAACCACAAAAACGAAACAAACTAAATCCAAATAAATATTAAGTTAAAAACGTACTTCTTTCTTGCCAACTTCACCTCTTCCACTACTTCACCAGTTGAAGAAAGAAAATAACAGCAAGAAATACACGGAGGTAGTCTGACTAGGAAGCCAAACAAAAGCTCTTGTTTTGGCATGGTGGGTCATTCCCGCAGGCATGTTTTCTCTTGTTGGTGGGGTCAAAGTGGTGTGATCGAACAAAAGGAAAACAACTACGTTCTGCATCTCAGGGAATCGGGTGACTGAGGATTGATGGCTGTTTCTTCTGATATCTTATAACCCTGAAGTGGAATCACGACCTGAAACAAAAGTTGGCTTGCCTACAGCTAGCTACAAATATTTATTTATATA